>OY748307.1:13764253-14112001 GCA_963556515.1 Nudaria mundana | reverse complement strand
GCCTGAAGCCGTTTTGCCGATCATTAATTAGCGAGTGATCTTCGAGGTATCGCATGAGCTGCTTGTTGATGATGAGCTCAAACACCTTGCAGATGACTGAGGTGACAGCTATGGGTCGATAGTTGCCTGGATCAGACCGATCCCCATTCTTGGGGATCGGTTGTACGTTCGCCTCCTTCCAGACCTCCGGCACGATTCCTGTGGAGTAAGACAGGCGGTACAGACAAGCTAGTACAGGAGACAACTCAGCTGCGCAGTTCCGTAGTACCACCGCTGGAATGCCGTCAGGGCCACTGGCTTTCCGCGTGTCGAGTGATCGCAGCACTGCCAGTACATCGCATTGCCTGAGTACAATGTCAGGCATAGTGTGGCCACAGTTGGCGATGCGGGGGGCTGCAGGCCACGGTCGTCGACCCGGGCATTAGCAGCTGTCTCTTGGGCTTTGTGAGCCATTGTTCCATCTGGGTAACGCAGCGGCAGCGAGGGCTGACAAAAGTTAGATTGCACGGCTTTGGCCAGTTGCCAGTATCCACGGCTGTCCGTGGGATGGGAAGTGAGCTCCTGACCAAGCCGCGTGACGCGCTGGGCATCCGCTCTCTTAAAGGCCCTCTTGCTGGATTTTGTGGCCCGGTTGTACACTGCTTTGAGGTGGCCCACGTTTGGTTCGCGCACAGCCCAGGCCCTGATCCAGGCGCGATATGCCGACTGTTTTTGTCGAACAGCTTTGACACAATCTCGCCCGAACCAGGGACGGGCTTAGCGGATACTGGCGACATCAGTGAAAGGGATGTAATATTCCATCCCTAAACTGATCTCGCCAGCAATCGCAGAAGCGCTTTCCGAAGGAGCCTTTCCTACAAAGCAGCGCTGGCTCCAGGGGACGGACGCATAATAATTGCGTAGACCGTCCCAATCCGCTGACGTGTAGTGCCATAGATGTCGTGCCATTTCTACAGCACGTGTTACAGTATCTTTGTCATCAGAAAATTTCTTCTTTAAAAGATATCGTTTGTATTTGCAAGCGGCGATTCTGCTTAATACTTTGTTTCCAAATGTTTGTTTGTATGGTTGCAAAAATTCATCACTCACGAGGCGCGCTAAGGGATTTCCATGTCAAAAATGCCGATTCAAACCCGGGCCTGTTAACTGGTGAATTTTTGCTGTCATATAAATTTTTGGAAACATGTTTTTCTTGTAACGTACTACTTACGCCAATTTTCGCTCATCAGGCGTAACACAAGAAACGTCTTCTGAAGACTGTTCATTTATAGCCTGTCACTTGTATAGAATTAGGCCACTTGATTAAACAAATATTTCCGATGAATTCAGAATGCCCTTTTTTGTGATCGTTTAAAAAGAACGATAAATAGTAAGTCTGACGTGAGTGGTCACTATTTGCGTAAAATGCTTTGGAAATTGCTAGACAGTGAAGTGATGCTGTGTTATCCTTTAAAAAGCTTTTAAAATTAGTGGTCAATTACACTAATGTAAATTATTCAGACCATAATGGATAATCAAACGTTTAAGTAAATAACCCTGTAAAACACGTAACACTAGTTAGTGAACCGAATAACAAGAAAAGTAAGGCAGGGTTCAAAAGCGCGGGCCGAGCGGCGACAGAGCCGAGTACAGAGCTCGCTAATTGCCACTTGAGCGCCAATTACGACGACGATATGCCAGCGATGCGCGGTGAGGCCTTGCCTTTTGTGCCTTTATAATATGAAATAATAAACTTAAAATGTGCGGAGACGTACCTGTAAAAACGACAAAATAAAAAATAAATACGCTTACCTGTAAAAACGACAAAATAAAAAATAAATACGCTAGCATTTTTATGTCTTTTTAACAGATTTTTTTAAATAAATTGAAGATAGGCAATATTTTAAAATGGAATTTGTACACTGTATTTTTTTAAAACCCATACGATTTAAGGAGCTTGTTGACAATCAGCGGCTTAGCTCTCATCATTCGACATGCAATGTTTGCACTATTTCCAACAATAATAGATTAGTTTAATTGCAGAAATATAAGTGTTTTATCTTTATAGGTATCTATAGATTGCACTATATCACATGCCTATACTGACTACGTACCATTGATGAAAACACAATCGAAGGCAAAATGCTACTTGAAAATGGTAATTGACATAATTTAGGTACAGTTGTCACAGCCGAGAATTTTAGCCGTAAAACTGTCTACAACATCTAGATTACTAAAAAAACGTTGCACAAATAAAAATTTAATTCACGTTTCATGCATTATAAAATCCCCGTTATAAATAAAGGTATACTTTATTCTTGTACTAAGTTGTAGGCTAAGTTTAAGGGTCGGGAATGAAGAGCTTGCGAGCGTGGAACACTCGACGAGCCCGGATTACGTTAGTGAGAGCGGGCCACTTCTCGCAGTACATGCCGATTCGACAAAAGATGTCGTTATGACGTGCGCTTACACGACCGTGTGCACGCTGCTTGCCACTTGAGTTCCCTCTTTAATAATACTTTTTGAGGTACAGCCTCTAGGCTCTAATGCCGTACGCGCGTGTGTTCTACGCCTATATATTAGTCTTATGTAAAGGTAATGTTGGATGAAGTACCTTTACAGCTCTTCAGTTACGCCTACCGAAACTTGATGTATACTTATTGAAAGTGAATACCTACGCGCCTTTATACCCGAAGGTGTTTATGACACCCACTTTTCGTCAGTCACTTTGTTAGTGCCTAATACTTTTGCGGCGAGTCTATGCCGTATTCGGACACTTTTTTAACAAAAAAAAAACTAATTGCAGTTGAATATCTCGCAAACAGATTCTTAAATAAAAAAATTGTCTTAGCTACCTCGACCCTCTAATGATACCCTAGCCCTACAGGATTGGGTAGACGCCAGAAAAAATAGATCCCACTTGACATGTATAAGGAGAGGTTTCCCAAAAAATATTTTTTTATAATTTTATTGTAGCACTTTGTTGGCGTAATAAAATACACATATCCATGCAAAGTTTCATTTTTCCAGCACTAACCGGTCATGACGAAACTATAAGGGTTCTCAGACTTGTACTACGGAACCCTAAAAAGACAAGTTTTTTTCGTTTCTTCCTCGACACATTATTGTCGGTGCCATCTTCTAAAAGAAATTATGGTGACAAATAGTATCCTAAAATAAATCTAGGGTCTGTATCTATCTCTGCACCAAATTTATTACGATTCAGTCCATTTGTTTAAACACACAACAAACAAACAAACTTATAAGCAGCTCATGCGATACCTGGAGGATCACTCGCTAATCAATGATCGGCAATATGGCTTCAGGCCAAAACGATCAACGGGTGACCTCCTGGCATTCGTCACGCATGTATGGGGTGAGGCTATGGAAAAGTTCGGCGAGTCCTTGGCTATTAGCCTGGACATCGCCAAAGCTTTCGATAGGGTCTGGCATGCTTCGCTCCTTTCCAAGCTTCCGGCATATGGTCTACCTCCTCAACTGTGCAGCTGGATTGCCAGTTTTTTAAACGAGCGCCGAGTGCGGGTCCTCTGCGATGGCCAGGCTTCTCGCTTCTTGCAAGTGAATGCCGGGGTACCGCAGGGGTCCGTACTGTCACCAACTCTCTTTCTTCTGCATATCAATGATATGCTTTCCCTCGGGAACATTCATTGCTATGCAGATGACAGTACATTGCACGGGAGTTACTCGGTTCGTCCGACGGCGGGGCGATCTGTGATAGAGGAGGAGAGACGACATCTCGTGGGAGATCTCGACCGAAACCTCGACAGTATCTCCCAATGGGGTGCCGAGAACTTGGTCGAGTTCAATGCCCACAAAACACAGGCGTGTGCATTTACAGCGAAAAAATCCCCTTTCCTTCCCCTACCCACTCTTCAGAATGCAATATTACCAATGAAGGACAATCTAGACATCCTTGGCATAGACGTTCGTCGAGAGCTCAATAACACAATATACATTGAGAGATGTATTGGGCTAGCTTCGCGGAAACTAGGAATACTGAACAAGGTAAAGCGATTCTTTACACCGCACCAGAGGTGTCTGCTGTACAAAACGCAGATTAGACCCTGCGTTGAATACTGCTCTCACCTCTGGGACGGCTCCGCGAAGTATTTGCTGGACGCACTCGACGCTATGCAGCGACGCGCTGTTCGCATTATAGACTGTCCGGAAGTAACGGGAAGCCTTGAGCCGCTAGCCCAGCGCCGAACAATTGCTTCCTTGGCCGCGTTCTACCGTATTTACCACGGTGAGTGTTCTGAAGAGCTCTTCAACCTGATCCCACCCTCTCCCTTCCGATCCCGAACAACGCGTGCCGGCCAGAGAAGTCACCCTCATACCGTGGAAACCGTCTTCGCGAGAACCGAGCGTTTTAAACGATCGTTTCTCTGCCGAACGATGGTGGCTTGGAACGCCCTGCCTGCGCACGTGTTTCCTCCAACATATAACCCTGGGCTCTTTAAGCGAAGCGTGAAGAGGCACATTACTGGGTCGTCAAGTTGAGGGCCACTCTCTATAGTATTCCTGTGTACTGTGAGAGTCGCCCTCAATTGCCAGACGTCGCCTCAGCTTACCATCAGGCGGGTGGCGTCAATTTGTCGACCTAAAAAAAAAAGATACAAGCAAACGGTAGAATCTGAACAGATTTACACCATTTTGTATATAAGTGACGCAGTATAAACATTTATCTCTGAATCACAAAATAATACGCGAAACAAAACCTAATACGCTACTCGTTCATAAATAACAGATGAAGCGACAACCCTACCGTAGGTAAAGTCCACGGTATCATTACTAGCCTCTTGTGCGTAATTAATCGCTAGGGTTGGCCATGACGAGGCTTGCTTTATTAAATTTTAGCGCTTTCCAACCACCCTTCGTGAACGAGGGCTGTCCCCCGAAATGAATAGAAGCATCACTTTTACTATTCACTGCGGACGGTGGATTAGCGAGATGAGTTTCCTGATCCCGAGGGGGTACAAATTGTGCGTGCCTCGTACCTCCCCCCCTTCTCACTATCGATGTGGATTTGTACCGATGGCGTTGTGATTATTCAGCGATTGTCAAGAATTCTTTTTGTTAGCGAAACGATAATTAAATATTTGATGTACTATTTACTGCTAAGTATGTGTTTACTCGCTTAGAAATATACGAGGGTGGATTGAAAAGTAGTCGGGCTAACACTTATCCATTTAGTTCTAAAAATCAAGTCTACCCACATTATTTAGTTCAGTTCAGACCTGTTAATTGTGTGAAGTTTGAAACGTGTGCGATAATTAGTTTTAATTTTATAAATTTATTAACAAAGCAATCTGACATCATTTCTGCAAATGGAGCAAATCGGGCAGCGTGCCGTCATTAAGTACCTCCATAAGAAGGGGCTGTCATCAAAAGCCATCCATGATGATATGGTCAGTACATTAGGGGATTGCGCTCTTTCATATTCATCCGTCAAAAAATGGATAGCAGAATTCAAGCGTGGTAGAGAGAGTATACTCGACTTAATTATGGGAGACCGCAGATTGAAAATTAGAGAGATAGCCGAGATTATAGGCATCTCTTATGAACGTACTCAAAACATAATAGTCAACGTGTTGGGTTTCCACAAGGTGTCTGCGAGGTGGGTTCCGCGACTGCTTTCAGTTGTGCAAAAAAGGATGCGATTGACTATTGCACGCGACTGTTTGTAGTTATTTGAAGCTGATACATGTGATTTTTTGAATCGTTTTCTTACTATGGACGAAACATGGGTTCATTACTGTACACCGGAAACAAAACAACAATCAAAACAGTGGAAAAGACCTGGTTCACCACCCCCCAAAAAGGCTAAGTCGATTTTGTCGGCAAGTAAGGTGATGGCTTCAGTATTCTGGGACTCGACTAATATAGATAATAATATAGACTAATAAGATAATCAACCATAATCACTCGACTCGTGTGATTATGGTTGATTATCTTGAAAGGGGTCAGACTATAAACTCTGATTATTACCGCACCTTACTACGTCGTTTACGAGAGGAAATTAAAGAAAAACGTCCAGGAATGATCAGAAGAAAAGTCCTGTTTCATCAAGATAACGCTCGTGTTCATACGTCTGTCCAATCAATGGCAGAAATTCACAACTGTGGCTTTGAACTGTTACCGCATCCACCTTATTCACCTGATCTGGCACCGTCAGACTTTTTTCTGTTCCCTAACCTAAAAAAGCACTTGAGAGGTCAAAGATTTTTGACAAATGACGAGGTCAAAGCAAAGAAGAGGAAGTAAGGAAGAATAATTTTTTTTCAACGGGCTAAATGCTTGGAATCCCGGGAAGATGGCAAAAGTGCAATGAACTTGATAGTGATTACGTTGAAAAAAAAAATATATTTCATTTATAATGTACTTGCTGTTGCCCGCAGCTCCGCCTGCGTGTGACTTTAGATCTAAGTACATAACTTTTTTATTTATGAACCGATTGAAAACCAAACCGAAAATTCAAATAAAAAATTTAAATCGGTTAAGCCTGTAACATCGTAATTTCATTGCACTCACAAAACGTAAACAAAAATTTGTAATGATATTATGAACGTCATTAGTGTCAGTTGAAGTATAGATGTCAACTCGATAAACGTCAAGTCTTGACTATTATTCATTTACCATACGGTGTTATACAAATTGTATAGCGCACTCTAGAGGATTTAGTGGGAACTGGGCAAAGTAATATCTAGCCATGTCATAAAATTTCCTTAAAAAGATGTGTCAATGATTTTGCGTTTTGTCCATAGAGGTGTTTCCGGCTGACGATAAGTTTTGCTGGTAGAAAAGTGGTTAGAACTAGTTTTTGCAGTAAAGGAAGAATCTAGAAACACCTCGGAGTGGATAAAAAGCCGGCGCGAGCTGTCGTGGGTCTCTTTCCACTGCTGGATACTTTAGTGAAAATATCTCTAGATCACTACATCTGTCTGATACTTAACCTACAAGTCTGGAAGAAGTTATTTTACTGGGAATAATATAAATTGAGTCGAAGCAATTGTCGATACTTTTCAAGCGTCCTATCGAACGTGATCTCAAGAGGCTGGGAGTGTTCCCTCCCATTCGACTTGGACAACGTGGAAGCATTTTTCTGTTTTAGGCATTCCAAAGGGCGTTTCTTGATAGTGTTACTGATGTCCGGTGTTTTGGAGCAGAATTGCAAGGGTAGTCGACGTTTCTGGAGCAGTACCGAAATAGCCTAAACATTCTACGGCAAGGATACGCGAGGTCGTCTTGGGCTCACAGGACCACAGCACGTGCGCCCCCTGACAATCCCAGCTGACCGTGTGAACTATAACAATTAAGCTAAGTATTTTGCTCACCATCTAATCCTGTGTTCTTCATCCATAATTCTGTCTACTCCAGTTTCCAGAACTAGCGTCATAATATAAAGGTCAAGTTTAAAATAATTACTGTACCTATAATCTATGATTTAAGAAGTAGGCTAGCAGCTACATACCTACCCTTTTTGTGTTAACTGTACAACCAAATTCAATATATATTGTTCAATATTGTAAGCTTATAAATTATACTCTCTGTGAACCCTCTAACTGTGGTACCTTATTGAATTCTCCAATCATCACACACACCGTTCATATGTGAACTGGCGCCCTGGGATACCATCCAATTGTCTCGTGAGCCTCCGCTGAACCGCCGGTGGGTAAGGTTGACTTCACCTGCTACAAGTGGCGCCCAACGTGGGGCTTTTCTCCATTTTGTGTGTGTGATGGTCAGGGTTTCAATGGGGTATACGGTCTGAAACTCTCCAGGACCTTAATTGGCTGTACCAAGCGGCAGGTACGTAAGCAAGGTTGTCTCCCATTTCCACTTCGTGGTACAACCAAATCAAAATTTATTTTCAAAATTAAAATTGCTGCTAAAATTATTAAATTCATTCGGCCCCTTTTTTTCGGATTAGTTGTAAGTCTTGTTTGCCTGCTAACTATCTTAGTAGGCAAACCTTTTTTCTTTTTTTTCTTTTCCTTTTGAGGGTGAAATCAAAAAAAAAAAAGAAAAAACATATTTTTCTAATAAATAAATTTTATCTACTCAATAGTGGGTAGAATTTTTCTCTCCAAGGGCGTGACCCATAATATTTTTTGATTTCTAAGATGAGGATAAAACCTCAAAGTTTTTTATTGTAACTTAACTTTCTTTAACTATTGCAACCGAGCAAAGTGATAAAGAAATACTTTATCAACTACTCATTAACTTTAATGTAAAACAATACTTTCTGCTCTTTATCACTAATATAGTGTTAAATCTAGTGATTTAAACTAGTAGAGAAGGTAGGCAGTTGTATTAATACCACCTAATTCTAACTATTAATATTTTTGAATTCTCTTTGTACCTCCACTTAGGAGAACTTAAATTTAATTTTTGCCTGTTATACTTAGATCCTTTTAAGATGTCATACATCCACAAATATATATCTTGCCTGAGAAAGGATGAACTGTTTTATGAACTCGAAATTCTTGGGGTTTCAGTTGACTCTTCTTCAACGGTCACTTCACTGCGAAGTCAGCTGAGGACGGTCTTCAGATTATCTCGACGTGGCAGTTTGAAGGCTATGCCCATCGGGACACCGAGTCCTGACATCGAGCTGCAGTCTTGTGAGCCCAAAGTCCAAGAATTAGAGGCACTTGTCACATCGGGTGAGGTCGGTAGAGATAGGAATGTTTGTTCGAGGTCCGCTCTTAGGGCTAACTATTTGATAGATCGCTTAGCTCGTTGTGGAATTAATTGTGAGTTACTGAACAATATCCGAGGTAGGCTCATCAAGGTTCTCGCTAGTGTTGAACCAAATGGTGAATTGGAAAATTCTGACAGCGAGTCCGAACAACCATTTAATGATAGGATCCCTACCGTGCGTTTGAGGAGTGACCGCTCGATGCGTAGTAGTGTGCTGGATATTCCTACTGTCCAGGAAACTATAGTTTACAAAGATCGTCCGATCAATTTAAATACTTTTAATTTAAAATATGATGGTTCAACCTGTGTACGCGTATTTCTAGAAAGATTAGAAGAGCTTAGACAGGCACGTGAAGTCAAGGAGTCGAAGATATTGGCTGCCTTCTCTGATTTACTAGACGGTGCTGCTCTAGCGTGGTACCGGACTAATAGGGACACCCTCAGTTCATATCAACAGCTGATCACTGAATTGAAGCTAAACTTTGACACACCTGATTACGATTACAGGTTGCGTGATGAAATTAGGCGTCGTACACAAGCCCGAACCGAGACAATGGCAAGTTACATTTCGATTATGACTGCCATGTTCTCAAGACTTTCTTTTCCTATGTCTCTGAATGAAAAACTAGATATTTTGATGCATAATATAAGACCAGACTACATGAAGGAACTAGCCTTACATGAAGTCGACAGTGTCGAACAATTAAAAGCTTTAGGTAAACGGTTGGAGTTGGCACGTGTCAGAGCCCAAAGCTTTAAAGAACCCGAGCTCGATACATTTAAAATCTCTTCGGATTTAAATAAACTCCAACATAAAAACATAGTTAAACCTGGAAAACAGGTTTCTCTAGTAGAAAGTAGTCCTTCATCTAATGAATCTGTTTCAGTTGTTGAGAATAGACCCTCAACGACTAGTAGAAAATGTCTACGGTGTGGAGACTCTGACCACAGTGCATACTCATGTGAGCGCTCGAGGGAAATATTGTGCTTTAGGTGTGGTAAGAAAGGGGTGAAGAGGCCTGACTGCCCTAAATGCAACATGCCTCTAGAGCCAAAGAAAATTGCTTGCATGAGTCTGACACCGGACGTGGTGGAAAGTGGAACCATACCAAGTCCCTCTGGCGGTGAACCTCTTTTTAAAAAAGAGGAAAATGATATTCGACCCTATCTCGAGGTGAGAATACTCAACTTAAATGTATTAGGTCTCTTAGACTCGGGTGCGTCATGCTCTGTGCTAGGCAATGACTCACACCGCATATTCTTAGATCTAGGGTTTAAAGTGGAAAGCTTTAACTCGGATCGTAGCTTCACTATTAAGACTGCCGACAGCACTAACCTTGAGTGCTTAGGCTATGTCTCTCTACCCGTCTTATATAATTCTACTACTAAAGTAATTAAATTCTATGTCGTCCCAGGTATCACGACCTCGATGGTATTTGGGATAGACTTTTGGCATCAGTTTGAGTTGGCTAAGAATTTGATTTCACAAACTGTTCCCTCTGGTAGGGTTAATTCATGTAATCCCTTAGTCAGACTGAGCCAGTTCAGTCTTGAGATGGAGCACAGCAAGGGCAAAGATCATGTTGTCCCCGATGCTTTGCATCATGTCAAGATTGACTTAGTTGATTGTACTATGAATAAAGATCCTTGGTACTTACATATTAAAAATAGGGTCACTAATAATCCTAAGCACTACCCTAATTTTAGCATTAGGGATAATCTCTTATATAGGTACTCTAAAAATAAATATAATCATACAACGAAATTTCAATGGAAGCTGGTAGTTCCACAAGAAGATAGGCTAGAGTTATTAAAAAAACATCACGATGATAATGTAAGTGCTCATCTAGGTGTATTGAAAACCCATAAGCATTTGTCACTTAATTACTTTTGGCCTCAGATGTACGAGAGTGTGATGAAATACGTAGGGAGTTGCGAAATATGCAAACTACGTAAGCCCGTCAATACATCTAGTCCAGGTATTATGGGTAATCCTAAAACTGTTTCTAAGCCGATTGAAGCCACTTCTTGTGAGTTGCTGGGACCATTTCCAGTCTCCGGGAACAGGGATGAACGTTTGATTGTTGTGACTGACCACTCTAGCAATAACGTTATGTTGACTCCTAAACGGACAGCAACAGGTGCTAAGGTGGCCAGGTTCATACATAAGAATGTGTTTCTAGTTCACGGAGCATGTAAAACTATTTACATGGAAAATGGGTCTCAATTAGGTAGTAATAGATTTAAAGATAACTTAACTAAATATAACATATTTAATATTTTTTACCCTACTTAAAATAGAAGGTCCTTACCAGTATGTTTTTGCGTTAGGTAAGAGGCACGTAGGCAGGTAAAGTGTAAGGAATATTAGGTTATAGATATACTTTTCTCTTGGAACTTCACCTATATTTTGGTGAAAGTTCGTCAATTGTATTTCTCTTCTTAGGGATGTAGGTAGGTCGCCGTATCGAGCGTTCCTTCCTCAAAGCCGTGCGTGTTTTAAAAATTTCTCTAGGTAGATAGGAAAATGTAGTTTTTGTGGTTACATCTTTATTTCATATTAGGACAATGTCGTACTACAATTCTACTCCTGTTGATGTAGTGTAGGTATTGGCATTTGTTTGGATAGGATTAAGCTCTTTGACTTTAGTCACTCACTGTGTTTCGTTCTGAATTTCCTTGTGATGGTTATACTTCCCCACAGGAAATCCTCTTAAGGGGAGGGGTGGTGTAACATCGTAATTTCATTGCACTCACAAAACGTAAACAAAAATTTGTAATGATATTATGAACGTCATTAGTGTCAGTTGAAGTATAGATGTCAACTCGATAAACGTCAAGTCTTGACTATTATTCATTTACCATACGGTGTTATACAAATTGTATAGCGCACTCTAGAGGATTTAGTGGGAACTGGGCAAAGTAATATCTAGCCATGTCATAAAATTTCCTTAAAAAGATGTGTCAATGATTTTGCGTTTTGTCCATAGAGGTGTTTCCGGCTGACGATAAGTTTTGCTGGTAGAAAAGTGGTTAGAACTAGTTTTTGCAGTAAAGGAAGAATCTAGAAACACCTCGGAGTGGATAAAAAGCCGGCGCGAGCTGTCGTGGGTCTCTTTCCACTGCTGGATACTTTAGTGAAAATATCTCTAGATCACTACATCTGTCTGATACTTAACCTACAAGTCTGGAAGAAGTTATTTTACTGGGAATAATATAAATTGAGTCGAAGCAATTGTCGATACTTTTCAAGCGTCCTATCGAACGTGATCTCAAGAGACTTTCGACTTGGACAACGTGGAAGCATTTTTCTGTTTTAGGCATTCCAAAGGGCGTTTCTTGATAGTGTTACTGATGTCCGGTGTTTTGGAGCAGAATTGCAAGGGTAGTCGACGTTTCTGGAGCAGTACCGAAATAGCCTAAACATTCTACGGCAAGGATACGCGAGGTCGTCTTGGGCTCACAGGACCACAGCACGTGCGCCCCCTGACAATCCCAGCTGACCGTGTGAACTATAACAATTAAGCTAAGTATTTTGCTCACCATCTAATCCTGTGTTCTTCATCCATAATTCTGTCTACTCCAGTTTCCAGAACTAGCGTCATAATATAAAGGTCAAGTTTAAAATAATTACTGTACCTATAATCTATGATTTAAGAAGTAGGCTAGCAGCTACATACCTACCCTTTTTGTGTTAACTGTACAACCAAATTCAATATATATTGTTCAATATTGTAAGCTTATAAATTATACTCTCTGTGAACCCTCTAACTGTGGTACCTTATTGAATTCTCCAATCATCACACACACCGTTCATATGTGAACTGGCGCCCTGGGATACCATCCAATTGTCTCGTGAGCCTCCGCTGAACCGCCGGTGGGTAAGGTTGACTTCACCTGCTACAAGCCGTTTCTGAGATTAGCGTGTTCAAACATTCAGACAAACAGACAAAAGTTCTAAAAACCATTGTTTTGGGTTTTATGCTTTCATAATACTATTAATAATTGCGTTCATAATACAACAGTTTCTCTGTTATATTATTATATTCTATTACCCGTTCTGAAGAGCTCTTCAATCTGATCCCACCCTCTTCCTTCCGATCCCCAACAACGCGTGCCGGGCAGAGATGCCACTCCCACACAGTGCCTGTGCACGTATTTCCTCCCACATATAACCCTGGGTTCTTTAAGCGGAGCGTGAAGAGGCACATCAGTAGGTCGTCAAGTTGAGGGCCACTCTTTACAGTAATGTGTGCTGTGAGAGTGGCTCACAATCGCTAGACGTCGTCACGACTTACCACCAGGCGGGCGGCGTCAATTTGGCGAACCCAATATAAAAAGAAACAAACGACAAACTTATTATTTGCGGTTGATACAGTAATTGGGTCTAGGGATCGAACCGCAAAATAAAGTTTGTTTTTTATTGTATATACTTTTCCGGGATAAAAAGTACCCAGTGTGGTGCCCAGGATATTAAAGAATAATTATACCAAATTTCATCGTAATCGGCCCGGTAGTTTTTGCGTGATGCCTGAACAGACAGACAGACAAAAATTTTTTTAATCACATTTTTGGGTTCTGTGTCGGTCTAGTAACACCATGCCATTTATTTTTTTGATATTTTCAATGTACAGAATTTTCACTTCTACAGATTTATTATAAGTATAGATTTATTTTCTTGGTTAGACCGATTACTTTTCAATCCCTCGTATTTATCAGTCGTCTAGATCCCATAGCACAAGCTTATAGCATCGTTTGGTCAAGATGACTTTGTGTGAGAATGTCCAAAATATTTATTTATTACTTGCTGTCTAGGCGAACTTCGTACCGGCTGAAATTAACCTTTCCCTGAGTTTGTACAAATAAGTATTTTAAATTTAGCCAAATAAGTTCACCAGTTTTCAAGTTTTATCGAGGCACACGAACGGATAATTTTTTGAAAGATTTTAAAAAAATTTGAATATTTATTTATTTATTTATAATTTACTCATTAATATTACTAAAATCTTAAATGAAGTAGGTACCTACTTACACTATTTACAAAATGCGTTGAATAATTTCTCAACTTCTTCTGTCATTTTCTGGACTGGACAGGTTCCCAAATTTCTAGCAGCACAGCTATGTTGAATGAAGCTATGGATCTGCATGTCACCGCTCCCTACATACTAATCTGCGAATTTGAACAATCTTCTTGACGTTTTCACCTGCTTGGGGCAATATTTAGGCGTTGCGTCGGATGTCTCGAAAAAGAGTAATCGTCATATATAACTTAGAATTTAGTTCCACCAGCCAGGAGGCTATAAAACTATTAAATACAAGCAGAGCCGCTGGCAACATCTAGTTATTATGTAAGACTATTATTAATGCTCTCGATTGATGGCACTTCAAGGAACTTGCTGCAGATTTTGAACAAAAACACATAGGTCTACATAATACTTTTCCACTAGTGGAAAAGTACGAGTATAATGTTCAATTTAATATTATCACTTAAAATAATGTTGAAAATAGTAGAAAAGCGGTAAACATCATTGCCAGTTTGAATATTACAATTATTAACATTCACAACGTGATCACAAACGAACAAGTGCCAATACATCTATTGATATTTATTCATAGCAATAATATTGTTATAATGAAATTTCCAAATGATATTTCTAATTAGCAATTCAGATTAGCATTCAAACTGACAAACTCCTATATTATGTACGCGTGTATGGCTATATGCGACCGCCCATACACACATACATGCCCGAGGGTGTAATATTTTTCACCCCAACAAAAACACACCAACGTTTTAGCTCGGAGCGAAAGTTTCGCCCCTTTGTCCAAGCACAATACACGTTTGGTATATTTTTTTTAATAAACCGGCTCGGTAAAGCACGAAATCGATGGCCGCCGGCGAACAGCTACCGAATCATTCAGTTAATTATTGACACATCCGTTTTTTATTCGGCTCTCCGGCGTCAGCTTCATTGTGGCTGTCTAATATTATTCCTTTTGTATAACTAATTGCTGAAACTGGCTATTTCCTTACCTTTGTGCCCAACTACGTTTTGGGCGCGACCCTACCTTTGTTCGACTGTATTATTGTTCTAAAATTACTGGTTATCAATTTTCTCATAGTTCTTGTGCTATATTGGACGGTTTGTTTAAAGATTTTGATTATGCTTTTACTAGGACATTAGAATTTCAATGAAAGTCTTTAGAAATATAGAATTTGTAGTATTGATCAAACTTTAATTGAATAGGTATGCAAATAATTCTTTATGTCTGCCTAAAGGCCTAAACGAATCACATATCCTTGCCTTGTATAGTTAAACGATACTTAATTCTTACAAGACACCAAAATACACAAGTAAACAAACAACTTTAATAATAAAAAACAAGTAACTTCTAGATACATACAATTTAGTGTACCATATACATAATATTTTCATACAGATGAAAGAAAATGACACAAACAAACCAATTACAGTACAGAACTTAACTTATCTATAGGAAGGTTAAGTTCATGAAGTTAAACAAGTCGGTATTGTTTATACTATTCAGTTGAACGTCGAATCAATCAAAGCTAGGGCATTTTTAATCAATGGTCTGCGAAGATCGTAACGGCCTGTCGCAATGAATAATTGAATAATTTTTGTGGTAATGAAATGCGAAGCGGCGCTTACCGGCGACGGGACTACCTACCCCGATCAAGATAAAGGGTTGTATCGCGCTCGACACGAAATCTAAACGGATACGATCGCTTTCCGATAACGTACGTCGAGCACGGAAACTACAGCTCTTAAAAAACTGCCATCATCATCACATAAAAAAATTGGGTGAAATATTTTACGACTTTTAAAAGGCCTTTGACAGAAACGATCAATACAAAATTTATGACTGGATTATAAATTCGATGTCAAATCACCTTCGATATGATATCAACGATGATAGTACGGCAATAAACGTATAAAATTGTTATAAATGGCAGTAAAGGTCTGTTTATGGATTATTTGATAGTCTAGTAAGTAAAGGCAACACTCTTGGTATCATCGTAAGTTCTATCAAATCGAAGTATTACTCAATACTACTCGTATCTCAATATTTTGGATCACAAAAGTAGATTTAGTAGACATAATAAGATAATGTAGTAATGAGCTAATGAAAGACTGGGTGTCTAATTTTCCGAGTATAAATCTATATTATAAATATAATACTTACATACCATAAGAATTACAATATACAAAATATACATAATTATAGACTAAAAATATTTACATTACAAAATATCTAAAATATATAAAAAATAAGCCCCTCGTCCATGGGACGAGGGGCTTATTTTTTATTAGTTTTGATTCGGCAGTTATTATATATTCGTTCATTGCAATAAAGGCAATCTTCATTATTGTCATCATATTTTAGAATATTGTACGTAATATTCTGCTAAAATAAGTTAGTTGTTAAGTATTTCTCATAGGTGGTAGCGTATATGCTATTCGCTTCTCTTTTGGTTTCTCAGTTGAAATTTTTGAAATATTGCATTAAGCTTCTTAATGTAAAGATAAGCATTATTATAAAATCTCGCCTATTATCCCCTAGGGGGTAGGCAGAGGTACATAACACGGTTTACTATGTTTTTTATTAATTACGTAAATACTCGTAATAAGGTTTATTCACATACTTATCCTGTTCCTGCTTACGTTACTACTAACATAATGTACATTCGTCCACATTTAGTCTTAAGAAAATGTGTAAATGAGTCAATTATTTGAAAAGAGTGACCGAGAGTTTTATTGCCAGGTTCTTTCTCTCGGTTCTACTTATTGCTTTATGAATCTGGCAGTACATGTAAATATAGAAGCAATGACATTTTTTATTTTAAGTACTTACTGACGTTTGTAAGAGCCATTTAGTGACCTATACAAATAAAAATAAATAATTTCATTTCATTTTGTAGTTTTTTTTTTCCAATTCGGATTCCTCTCTTTTGTGCATAAAAACTGGCCTATATTGGACCCTGACTGTAAAAAGTTGGATCTATACCCTTGAGTATTCAGGACTTGTCCTCAGATTTTCAAATAGCTTTGGAAAAAACCTTGTGAAAAGCAGCATTGAAATTGTATTAGTTTTTTATACGTTTGTCTCTTTATTGGTAGAGCGACACGACGTTGGTAGGTAACCTCTCGAAAACAGAATTAAAGCATTGAAAAGTAATCGAATGTTTGAGAAAAGAGGTTCTTAACTAGTTAAATATTAGTAAGTAAGTAAGTATTTATTTATCTCCATAAATTACAATTTTTCAGTTACAGGCAACCAGATATTAAAATTTACAGGTTATATTCACAAAATTTGAAATTTATAGGAGATCTGGAGTCTAAACTAAGACAAGGCCTGTGACATAGAACTCCAGGGTCCCCATTTATACAATTACTTGGTAGAAATATAGTACTGTAAATTATTTTAACGTAACATTTATTACGGTATGTATATGTGATGTTCTAATGATCAAGCCATCAAGTCTCTGATGATGCCGTGAGGCGAAACCAGTCAGTGAATAATAGTAAAACTAGTGGAAATGTTTTTAAAGAATCTCGTCTGCATCCGTAGGAAATCATACGTGACTTGGAGAATCACCAGACTAGGAAAACTTATGAAGTGATTATAATAATATAATCCTTTCGGTATATCTCAAAGCCCAATATAAAGTTTAGTTCTTTTCACATACACATGAAGGCGTGCTACGTAGACGTGGTGTAACGCGATATTCATACAAAGCGGTTCATCCACAAAGCTTTGGCTGAGCCGCACTTCACCGCCAATCATATCAGCGTCGCATTCAAACGATGCCACCGTCCTTTTATGAAGACGTACTTTAGAGATTGGCTCTTCGATATTCATAATAGGAAGGAAGAGATATTATATCACGCCTATATCAAGGACTAGTCAGAAGTTCAATACATTTGGTATCACGTACTAAGGGACAAGCCTGTTGCCATAACCATTCTTTCGAACCTCAATTCCAAAAGTCAGGACCGAAGTTTTTACAATGTCTGTAGTCACGCTTGGTTCCTCGAAGGGATAGGCAGGCACATTTTGCCTTTGGAAATAAAATCGCATGCTACTAAATACCTGATGAAATGTGAGAATATTAACGCCTTGGTGTACTCCTTTGGGGAGAAAGTAGTAGTTTTGCTTTTGGTACCGACTTACACTTGCTCTCTACTTAGTCTGAAGCTACAAATCGATATTATTATTAAGTATGTTAATTTCATAACCTATTCTTTTTAATACTAAAAATGCTAAAACTTTCGTGCGACAATACATACGCTATCATTTTATTTAAACACAACTTTCTCATTTCTTAGAGTTGTGTTTGTATTTGTTACTTTAGAATCATTATTATTGGAAAGCGCTATTGAATTCTAAAAAAAGGTTCCACGATCCATACATTTGTGTTCGAAATGGTTGCTTTCAGGAATAATAAAAGCGTTTTAAAAAGATAGCAACATTAACCAAAATTGAAACATCCGATGCCGTAACTTTTCATGTGTATCCAGCCTCGTGTAATGGAAATGACAAGACTAATGTAACAAGTAACAACTGAAAACATCCGTTGGCCGTAACAAAGCATTCATTTTCTGATGGCGGTAATCTCGCCGAAGGGCCGTATTGTTCGTCATTTTCCTCTGCCTATATATTTTTTGTCGTATTTTCTTTTCGAAAAGAATAAAAATTGTGAACAGTATTGTCGCGGCCCAGACTCGCGCCGTGATCGTGCAAAAAGGAGCCCCTGGATGACAACGAAATGACGGGAGCATTCGCGGGTGGGCCCCCCTTCCTCTCTTGTAAAAATGTCACTGAGGGAGGGGCGGTGTGCCTACGACAAGACGGCATTTTTACACGCTCTCTCCAAAAAGGCGGATCGTAAACGACATTTTTGGAATCAACTGAATTTGAACCATGACTTATCGTTGGAGATTCGAATTCTCTTTGACACGGCTGTACGTGACTTTTTAAAACATGAACAGTGTTTGCAATAAATCGATAGGTATATACACGTAACAGTCACCACAACCAGAGGGTACAAATTGCACAGATTTTGCAATTCTTTGTGTTGACACGCTGACGGGTGGGGGCGTTCAGTGGCTTCCGTCCAATGTTTTTGGGAAGTATTAAACTTCTCAACTTTCTATGCTATGTTCCAACACTGGTATTGCTACTTTGAGTATTCGCTCATTTGGTAATGTTCTTCATTACCTACTTTATGCCTCAAATACAGAGATAGGTATTTTGTTGAAAGATATTTTTCTACGAAGTAGATTACAGTAACACGTTGAGGTTTTGTGGGTATTCCTGTTCTGTTTTTGAACAGAAAGTCCAACATAGGTCCCAGACAGATCCACGCATATAAATAGCTTGTAAATGTCTATCTCGACTTTGCATATTTATGCCTCGTACAATTATTATAGTAACAAGCTTAGCATAATGTCCAAAATACAAAATTTTAAATGTTACCCTTGATTTCGGTTTTGGCCAAACTTATAATAAAGACGGTAAATTCGGTCATAAATGTGCTATATACCTACGCTATCCTCTAAAATTTCTTCTCAATTATAATAAATAAATAACTATATTTCATCACATACAAAATAAACGCGAAAGTTTGTGTCTTCGTACGTTACTAACTCACTACTTTGACTGCTTCGGTGGCGTGGTCGGTAGTGCATCGGCTTTCGACTCTGGAGTCTCGGGTTCGATTCCCGGGTAATATTTGTGTGATCCACAAATGTTTGTTTCGGAGTTTGGGTGTTTTGTGTGTATGTATTTAGAAATATATAAGTATGTTTATCAGTTGTCTAGATCCCATAACACAAGCTTATATTAGCTTAATTTGGGCTAGATGACATTGTGTGAGAATGTCCAAAAAAAATATTTATTTATTTATTTATTACTACAAAATAACAAACTTTCTGTTTTATTGCTTCTGTTTTTTAAGTTAACTTTTTTCTGAATATTTACAAAATCTTTTTTTGTATACAGAACGGATATCAAAGGAAGAATCCAAGAACCAGGCGTCGGCTTACTTCAGCGCATATCCTGAGCTGCAGAACAAAGATGTCACTGACTACGTAGCCTCTTCACCGGCCAAGAAAAGTGACGTGACGCCGGAGAAGCTTTTCAGCAGAAATCGATTTGGTAAGTCTTTGGTGTTGTATGTTGTTGACCGAACAGACTTCGACAATTTTTGTCTGAGGGAATCCATTTCAAGGTGAACTAACGCGCAACCATTCTATTTATGTGTCTGACTAAAGGTCTACCTTTCGCTGTATTTGTGGGCTATTGCCTAAAAGTACTGGACCGATTTTGTGGCCGTCGTGACCACAGATTAGTTATATTTTTCTTTGTGTAACGTTGAGTGTAAAGTTGTGATGCATCATATTTTCATTATCAGATTTTCACTGCCAACTAATGTTAAAAGAAGTAGATTAGGCTACTTCTGTCGGTTTTAGTTAACCGTGTGCATCAGGATGGTCTTGGAGATGGAAAAAATTATTCCACCTGGACCAATGGTCTGTAGTATCAAATTATAAATAATCTTTAGACTGTGCTAATATACCTACTACTGTTTATGCCAAACAAAAAACTTACCATGAAGTTATTATATACCCTTATTTAAGTCATTCCACGCCGTTATCTCGTTGAACCGAACATCTTTAACACACACCAAAATCCATTCAATGCCACATACACATGTCCGTTAAAAAAAAACAACGCAAACGTACGTACGCAAAGGCATCATGCTCATTCTGCACGAATGCCTTTCCATATTCAAATTATCGGATCTGTCGATCAGGGTGCGAACAAAACGCCATTATGCCTATTACAAGTTTTAATATTACAAATGTTAGGTCTTTTGTTATAAGTGTGCATCTGCTGCGTTGCTCCCTTGCTCGATTGTATGGAATCGGCATTAGATTTCGCGTTGAGATTTGAGAACCAGTTTTTTATGTATGATACCTACCGCAGAAGAGATAGTAGGATTTGTAATTGTTCTATCAGTTATCAAGTCTTCATACGCACTCTGAGCTTCGTATGGGGGCTAGATAGCGGTGTGTAGAAATGTCATGACAAATTCACACAACGCCATCTAGTCTCAAACTAAGCAGGGCTTGTGATATCCCTTTTTTTTGTACTATTATAAAGAGGTCGCATCGATCCCATTGGTTGAAATTCGAGCATAATCTATACAAATAAATATAATTCAAGTGTCTGTTTGTTGTTCCAAATAAACAACTTTTCACTAAATCCAGCTTAAAGTATAATTTTTAAAATGTTTTTGTAGGTATTCGGAAATGGCTATACCGATTTTAATAGGACCTTCATTGTCAGATAGTTGATGTTATAAGGAGTAACTTGCTACTTTTTATCCCGGGAATGTGTTTTTTGCGAATTGGGAATTACAAAACTTTCCGACGCGTGTGAATCCCTGTGCATCGTCATTATTGGTATACAGTGAGCAGATTCACTTTTTTTTAAATTTTGCTTTTATGCACTTCTTCTCTATATTAACTGTACTTATGTCAAATTCTATGCAATTTTCTTAAAAACCAACGAAACCAAAACGCTTATAGTATATGCACATGTGTGTCTACCCCCTCGCGGATATTATAGGCGTGATTATATGTACCTATGTATTTAATTTATAATGTCACCACACTGATGTGACATGCGTCGGAGGACAGATGTGTGTACGTTTGTGTGCGTTGTCCAATCGTCACCTTTCGCGTGAATAGTAGGCGTGGCTTCACACGTAACGCTGTGAGCTCCATGCGATCGATACTGTTGGAGACAAATTTCACATAAATATTACTATGTATACCTACTGTTGATTGATCACACTTGGTGGAACTTAGTATATTAAAGTCTCTGATGATGACATGAGGCGAAACCGGTCAGCGTAAAAAAGTAACGGCAATACAGACAAAGGTTAATCAAAATAATCAAAATATCGAGCACTCTATAAAAGAACATTGGATTATACTATAAAAGTACCATTTGCGGGACATATCCTTGGGAAGGTATCCTGATTAAATAGAGAACAAATTAACTAGGTCCAGGTAACTTATTTGTAAACAAATGTTTAAGTCTACTTCAATAAGAATTAGATCAGACTGCAGGTCCATCAAAATTTAATTTAATAAGGTATTGTAGATTTCTACCCGAAGCCCCTGACTCAATTCTCGCTGAGAAGGAACTGAAACTGGTTCAAATCCAGCCTTAGCTCTTTCTATTTTGTGATTTATTTTGAAAAAAGAAAAATTTGCATACGCAGAGAAAATGTGGGTTTGCCCACGTCAGCATAAGCTGAGAGGAGACCAAATTCCACGCAGATGTTGCACGCACTAGCATACAACCGACGGTATTTTTACTTTTACTTTCTCCCTGTTTATATTTTTACTTATGTAAGATGCTTATAATCGCCATATCTGTGTTTGCGAATTAAACATATTTTCTTTCTTTCTTTCTTATTTCTTTCTCTTTCTATATTTTTTTTAATCAAGCTTTCATCATTATAATATTGCATTGTCATGCGACTTACATACGCGGGCAAGGTTTCAGCTCAATCGTAAAACGGGAAGTGTGTTAAATTTAACTTGGAAGATTTCATTACACACGGACATCGCATGTAAAAATCTTTTCTTTTACTGTCTCTGAAGGGGAACTATTATTTTCTATTTCCGAGATTATCTGTCTGTCTGCCCGCACACCCATATCTCAAAAAGGGCACATGCTATTTAGATAATCCTTTTTGCATGTTATCAACAGGATGCAAGGGCAACTTTTTGTGACCAAAGTATGCCGGAACTCCCTTTCGGAGATAGAAGTGTGAACTGCAAAAAGCCGTTCTCCAAACTTAGATTATTTGTTAACTGTAATCAAGGATAGTTTCTTGGATGGGGAACCTAGTTCTGAACCAGATCCTATCAAAACATTAATGATGCTCTATATCAAACCGAGCACTTAATATATACCTACGAGATTTTTGCTGATCGGATACCACTATAAAACAAAAGGGCTGAATGAAACTTATACAATTTAACGGTAGGGTGACAACAACAGATCCCAATCTAAGGACCCCAAACTCATACCTAACTAATACTGTACACAAAGTAGGTACACAAAAAGTGAAACCGTGACATTTTCCTTCTACATTTAGCCACCTAAACCGTTTGCAAACAGCATTGAGACCGGGACGCGAGTAAATGAACCAGGGGGGTGCAGGAGGGTCCTAAACAAAAGGTGCGATACCCCACCACCCACTGCCACATCGACCCGATTTGAAGGGTGGTTGTCAGGTGACCATGATTGCCTGTTAATTTTTATTTTGCGTGGACAATCTCTTTTAGAACAGCCCATGGTCGTCATATTTTAACAATTATATCGTAGAAGATTTCGGTCACGTGATCAAATTAACATATTTTCAACATTTTCTACGTTATCATTGGTTCAATATGTCAAAGGATTTAAGTTGACGCGTCGGCTGTACTAGGCCTGCGGGGTTTAACTACGGCAGCACACAACGTCACCGACTGTTTACCAACTTAAGTCGAAAGATTCGTGGTAGACGGCTCAGACGTCACCCAAGATGTGAAATGATCGCAATTTTGATATCTATTGTCTTAGTAAATCAAATGAGAAATACAGGGTGTAACATTCATATGGGTCAGTATGGTTAAGTCTGAAAGTAAAAATCAGCTTCGCTTTTTACAATTTTACGCACAGAAACGAGTTCAAAAAAAAAAATATACTACCGAAAATTTCCTAAAATAAATAAAAGAAATTAAAACAATGCATTTTATAATTTTAGACACTATTTTAATAGTAATAGGTATTTATTACTTAAGATCTACACAATCGATATCTAAACAGACATAGTGTAAGTATTTTTTCAAAAAGTCCCGATTCTATTCCTGAGGTGATCACAAGTTGTTTTTTAAATCTGTGAATGCAGTTTTTATTTTCACTGAAATCGATGCCATGGTTCCTAATAACAGATCTTAGTATATCTTATAGATTCAGACTTTCCTTTACTGACCTATTTGAATATTACACCCTGTGTAGTAATTTCAGAACAGCCTTAAGGTGGAATTGTTACTGTTATGATTATAATTCTGACCAACGATATTACATATTAAATATGTACTTACTCTTTATGTGACTGATGAAAGTGTGTCCTACTTATGTTGCTTGTAAACATTTATTTACTAAAATCTACTATACCATTCGTATTTGTATAGCATAGGAAAAAGTCGAGAGTCGTAGATAATTTCCAGGTTTTTATACGTTTTATATGCTGCAAAAATTTCTCGTATTAGATATTAAAGCATATATAAACCCATAGAAATGACGCTACTGGAGCCAATGCAGCCTAAGGCCACAAAGTAAATATAGGAAGTAAGACTCTCCTTTTTATTGTAAAATATAGAAAATGTCCTAACTAGGTGAAAAAGTTGCTCACCGTAGTCGACCAGGGTGGTTGTGCTTTTTCGTAGCGCGTGTCACTTATGCGGAGGGTACGGGCGCGGCCGCCGACACTGCGGGCGTCGGGATCCGGCGTCCGGGCGCCGTTGCCATGGCGACGACACCGCGACACCCTATACCACCACAACCCACCCCACCGATCATCCACAACAAGCCAAAACCACCTTTATAAACAACTACATACGATCCATTGCTCACTTATATACTAGACACATAAGGGGTCGACTATATAAGACAGTACGGTCAGGCGATGTAAATAACGCGAGATAACTTGAGAGGGTCTAATGGAATAGGGAATCGTGTTTTGGAAAGTGCCCCGGAGAGAATGTTCTGGGTTGTTAGCTCACGATAAGGGCCGCCATCCATGTTAAGTGAAAGTCGATATAATGATTAAGATGGCTGGAATTTGATTATTCTAACGTTACATTTTATTATATAGTTGATAAACTGGTTTTGTTTAGTATGTTTTGTGGGGAATTAATAAAGTAATTGATGCTCATGTGTCACTTAGCTGTGGGTTAATTACATACAGTTTTAATCACTCAGTTTCTTCGTCTTACCAAGATCTTAGAGGCCCAAACCAACCTCACCTTCAAGAGCAACGGAGGAGGCTTATGCCTATGTCCCTGAGGCAGCTGGTAATGGTGTATTACACACATATTTTGGCAGTAGTTTTGATAGTTTCACGTCATAAGAGACACGTCTACTTGTACGTCTATATACTTGCACCATACGCAATCAACAATCGTAAACCGACAACTTCAACAGACAGGACCTATATTATACTATCTCTGCAGATAATATATCATTTATTTACAATAAGAATTACAATATACATCTAATTATGTAATTATACTAAAAATATTTACATTACAAAATATCGTTTAAAAAATCCTCCGCGTTATTGCCGACTAGGAAGGTTCACAGAATGCTGGCTGTGTTGCCACGTTGGATGTTAATACTCATTCTTTGGGCCAGAAAATAGCCAGCCTTCTGGTCCTGAGAAGCATCTCTATAAAGGCGGCGAGCACTCGGAAGCCCATGACTCAGTGTCTCAACCCCAAACGGCTCAAATATGTAATCATCTGCTAGGTTAGCATATTTACGCCGTTTGAGGACGTCAGCCGATGCAGCAGCAGCGCCGGCACATCCGGATGTGCTTGGAAGGTGTGAAGGTGCTAAGGTGTCAACGCATGTAGCGTCCCACACCAAAGGCCTATCTCTGCAGTATAAAAACAACTTGTATAAGCATAAAACTGTAATATTATTTTGTTAGAAAAGGAGAAACAAACTTTCACCGAGCCTCGTAGTATCTCTTTACTTCTTTGTTTAACCCTTCGCTAGTTGTCTTCTAAAACAAGTAAAAAAAGAATTACTTATAGTACATAAAAAAATTGAAATAAAAATCGGTGAGACCTAAGTTGAGGTGGAAATTGCAAACGGAAACCCGTCTGTCTGTCACCAGGCTGTATCCTATGAACCGTGATCGTTAGAAAGTTGAAATTTTCACAGATCATGTATCTCCTTCCAAGGACGGACCCGAGACGCACGGCATTGGACCTTAATGCGCACTTTTAAAAAAGGCTGACTGAACCTTTTTCTTAACTCAGTTGTAGTCAGCTTTCCAGTCTAACTGCGAAGCGAACTAAGATATTTTACTTCAATGGACTGCCATCTGACGTCCACAATCCATTGGCGATATCAAAGTTCTGTAGTTAGACCAGTCTTTTATTAGTTCCAACTACCTGTAACGCCTGCTATATTGTTCGCATGACGACCGGGACAGACAGCTTAACGTGCTCTCCGAGGCACGGATATTAAATTATTGTAATTAAAAAGCTACACTTACTGTTGTCATCTTGTCGGCATTAAATTCTCGCACGTGTGTATACGTTCTGCCATTAGTGTCTGTCTGTTTATGTGTCATAACGTTATCTTCTATAGTTATAATTGACTTTAGCTGGAAATAAATGAACATGTTAGAACATTTACATATATATCTCTAACAAATCATTAGAAATCGTATGTATACATTTAATAAAACATAATTACGGTCAAAATAGACCATTAAAACATTAAAATATGTTTAGAGCTTGTTGCCCCGATATCCAACAGATAGACAGACAGAACAAAATTTTGATAATTGTTTGTTTATGTATGTAAGTATTATGCATTTATTTTTTTAATTCCGCGCAATCGCGGCCGCTCTTACGTCCATTGCCTGCCTATGTATGCACCAGGAAGTATTTCCAGTAATTATGCATTTAGTGAAAAGAAGACACTTCAATTTTATTTATATGTATTAACTAGCTGTACCGAACTTCGTACTGCTTGAAATTTTCCTTTTAAACCTTCCCTGAACTTCCAGAAATATTTCAAAACCTAAATTAGCCAAATTGGTCCACCCGTTCCAGAGTTTTAGCGAGACAAACGAACAGCGATTTATTTTTATTTATACAGATAACGATTAGATGCCTCGGTGTCAGACTTTATTTAATACTTTAATAACGCTGTTTTTTAACTTATTTACCTCTCCGTATACAGTGTAAAAGTGGTGTATATCAGTTATACCTTGACTCCATCATGTCTGGCTTCCTCGAACTCTTCTCCAAGCGTGAAGACGTTCTCTGAAGTCCTCAGCGGAGATATAAGCTGGAACTGATACTTGCCGTCTTCCTTTCGTGTTAATATCACTGTTTGACTTAACGTCATCGCCACTTTACGTGCGAAATAGCCAACACCTGAACGACAGATTAAAGAATATTAAGCAGATACCCTATATAAAAATCAAATCATTTATTCAATTCATCAATGTCAATTTACAATAAAAATATGTTTACGCAGTCAGACGAAACAAAATCATTATACTCGTCCCGCATCATTCCTGGTGCAAAAGTGCCCATGATGCTTGCAGCGTTGCCGCGTTGAATGGCAATGGACAACCTTTGCACCAGAAACGACCCGCAGCGAGAGTCACCGATCCTCTCCTTAATTTTCCATCCTACATCCGTGACGAAGCTCTTGACTTCGGAAGCCTACCTATATAAATAAATGTGGCGGTTCTTACGCAGATTCATATTACGGCTATTTACCTAGTGACTATTCATCTACTGACCCTTTTTCAATCCAGTTGGGGGTCGGCTTTCTAGTCTAACTGCGAAAGGGCTGCAACTTTGATATTTACCGAGACCGAAGGCTTAACGTGCTCTCCGAGGCACGGAGGTATCTCAATGTCTCAAAAAATGGTCACCCATTTTAAGACCGACCTAGCTAGTGTTGCTTAACCTTTGCAATGTGTGTTAACTTAATCGTAAATATCGTGTTCTTAATAAATTATTAAAAAATTAGTCTTTGTCATATCAATCTCTCTTAGTCTCTGCCTACCCCAATGGGAAAGACACGTGACTGTATGTATGTATATCATATCAAAAGATGAATAAAAATAAAAGATTTTTCCCCTACATACAAGTAAAGTGGGGATGGCTTGTTTTCTCGCGTCAACCCTATTGTGTGGGGGGTATCTTTAGATAGGTCTTTTTAAAACATTGGGAAGTTGCTAAGACAATTTTTTGATTTAGGTGTCCGTTTGCGAGATATTCAACTTTAAAGCGCATTTTTTTTAAAACAGCGGACCCCCTTCTGAAATCTAAACGGCTGACTCGAGAAACCTGAAAATATTTGTTTTGGTAGTCCATGTATTGAACTTTCAAAAAAACTACAACTGATCCGATAACTTTGATAGTTCAGGAGTTATAGAGGTTTTTATGTGCGACTACGGAATTACTATTCTATGCGTGGCCCTCGTTGTCGTTGCTGGATAGATTTTGTTATGGTTTTTACAGAAGTCTAAATTCCGTTTAAGGCAATTAGGATAAGTTTAATTAAACTCGCATACGAGTAGCAGACAGACAAACATATTTACTCGGTTTCTCACATGAAATTACCGAGTGATTATGGATTTATACTACCCAGTAAAGGCAGTAGACTTCTCCCCTATTACGTGGGATTGACAAAATTACTGGCAAAGTGTGAGTGTGTAATGCCACTCTGCCTAGCCCTTTGGGGATATAGGGTGTGATGTGTATCTGTCTGATTTATATCTATCCGTCTGAATAAAACTCACCTATATAAGTGAAATACTCCTCCAAATGTTTCGAATCCACTAAAACGTAACTTTTCCCCAAAAACTCGTCCATGTCACACACTGTCACAAAATAGTCTGATAAAACTATTATTACTGTCTGATAACAGTCGAATACACACATCTAATGTTATCTACATATAATACATACATATACTCGTAATAGATTATCTGTATAGATATGATAGAAATACTGCTAAAATGGTATTCCAAAAAAATAAGTAGATGAACTTCTTGGTATTTTTATTATTATTTTCTTGTACAGTTAGGTACACAGTTGACAGTTTCGTATTTAAGTCTCGGAACCCCTATAGTTTGGTCATGTCCATCCTCGGCTTGTGTTGGAAAGATGACACTTTGCATTGGTATGTGTATTTACTACCATTGCTCAAACATGTTATACCCGATTCCCAATAATTAAACCTGCACTTAACCTTAATGAACATATAAAAATATAATGATTGAGTACATTTCTAAAGGTGGTGAATGCAACTAGGGGGCTAAAGTAACTAATTTGATTTTCTCTTCAACAAACGGTAGTTATTAAAAGTGCCATCTATTGAAATGTAGAGCAATCATTGTTTCTTTCAATCAAATATAGATGGAGCTCCTAGACTGCTTACTGTTGTACCGACAGAGCATAGTTGGAAAATAGTTGCATTCACCCCATAAAAATTTATAACTGAATTTGTCGGAAATTGAAACGTATTTTAAGCGGATTGATATCATTTTCGGAAAGATGTTGCTAGAATCTACATGTTCGTATTGATGCCATGTCGAAATTACTGATTGAAAGAGAGTTAAGGCTATGTTAGTAACATTTACCCCATGGGGGGGCTATGTAACTTTTACTGATCTCATGCAACAATAACGTGAATTACTGAAAAACCTGAGCCTGTTGGTACTGTGTTATATGTCGAAACTGTTCATTTAAATATGCTTTGATTATGATGGAGGGAGGCAAAGTTAAATCTTTATTTTTTATAGTCGCATTCGCCCCGGGTGACCTAATATGTTTTATCAGCAATGAGTATGCTAACTTATACTCAAATAATTTTACACTATAAATCACAAAAACTATAGACTTGGGCTGGACTCGAACCAGTGACTGATCCCTTTCCAGGAGGAACGTTCTACCAACTGACCAAGACACCACTAGCCCAAGACATCTAATTTTGTGATCATATTGTGTTAATATCGCGACTTACGGCGTCGCCTTTTGTGATTCATATTGTAAAATTATTCAAAGTACATTTATTCCAGGTGAAAAGAGCATTTATCAGAAACCAGAAGGGAACTTGGAAGCTGCTCGGTCTACAAGTAAAAGAGTGGGTCCTTATGCGGATAAGTCGGACGATGGTAAAGTATATCAAACACTAGACGTATGAAGACTAGTAAATAAGCAGTAAAAGAAATACTTGACCATTATTGACTATTATATATATATTGGATGGAACCAGGCGTTACTTGGCGAAAATCCATGACAAAGCAATGGTAAGTAAAATATTTAAAAAAAATGTTTTACTTACCATTGCTTTATTATATATATTACCATAATTGACCATTTGATAGAACGAGCGACCCGTCTACATTTCTACTAGACGATTGTAGTTTCGTCTGTATGCCTATGTGTTCCGGGCTAGCAGCCACATTATTCTTATCGTGATCTTTTGGAGCAAAAAACCTAAATAATGTTCTTAATGTGAGTCTATTGTTGAGGATATAAGAGACCATCGACTGGTAATGGAAATAACATAAGAGGAAAATGCACTATCCTATAAGTCGTATTAGTTAATAATATATTTTAGGAAGTATCATTGAATAGTTTACCAGCTATCATGCAGTTATCTCTAATACAATTCAGGAAATGTCATAGCTAGGAGCCATAACTCCACGATCCGCCTATCCTTTGTCTTGCCGATGCATTGTAATGCGAGTGTAACATGTTGAGCTTACGCTATCACACGTACAATGACGTCGCTTCCTTTAGTGATAGGGGGAACGATTAATAAACACAACCTCATCAAGATAATATCCAAGGTACGATACCTTATGGCACCCAACAGCGATATTTTATTAAAATAAAAGATATCTGGCTTCAAACTAAACAGAGCTTGTGCTTGGACTAGATAACTGATGCAACATACAAACTTATATACTTTCTGTACTCCGGTAATCTACTATAGTCGTATGACCATCGTATTTAGTTACTTACTTTTCGTTTATAGACTGATTTTATCCGAAAATATTTCAGTAATACAGTTGTAATTGAATAATGAAAGTGATAACAAGAAAAAGATATTTTTAAATCTCGCATTTCTCAAATGTTTAAAATATGTTGTTAGATAAAGGGACTTTTTCTGATATACCTTTTTAAGTACCTAGTCTGCCGTTTTATCGTTCCCAATTCCCGTGGGAACACATTACTGGCATAAAAAGTAGCCTATGTTACTCGGGGATAATGCAGCAACATTTCATTTCATTTATTCTTTATTGTACAGCATATTAAACATCATACATTATTAATTTGAGAACAATATGCACAAAGGCGTGCTTAAGTCAATGGATGACTTATCTTCCAGCAGACCCAGAGTTATATAGGATATGTACAGATTTTAGAGAGAAGAGAAGCAAACACCGCGTTACATAACTTAGAGAGTACAATACAACAATACACACAATCTTACCAAATAAATACATAAAAATACGACATATACGGATTCTATTAAATTCAAACAAACAAAAGATAGTAGGTATGTAAACATTATAAACATCAACAGTGCTCAATAAAAATATCAAAAGTGATCGGTTTAATTGTGTAGTTTTAAATAGTGTATCCGTGACGTAATCTAAGTATGTCTAGCGCCAAATGCCACGTACCTGCAGTGCGTGCAGAGAGGCTAGTCTAGCTTCGCTAATGAAGCTAGACTATTATTGACAGACTGTTTATTTACTGTATCTATTTAAGCTTTTATATTTATATTCTCGCACGCGACGCACCTGCTGACGGACGGACGAGGCTCTGTCAAGAATAGAATACATTATCTGTCAAAATGCCCGGAAACAGCTCGCCGCCTATAACATGGGAACAACAGTGTCTGGCTAAATAAATAATATGGGTGCGCCGAAGTTCACCAAAATTTTCAACTCCGATAATTGGAAATCCGAAAATGTTCTTCCTAAAATTTTTCATCCTAACAATCACAATTCCTAACTACTCTGTCTCTAATGTTCATAATTTCGAAGCATTCAACTTCATAATGTCAGTAGCAATAAACATCTATTATACTTTTATTTGTTTTCCTATATTTTTTTCAGTATAACCTTTTTCAATATATTTAATATAGTATCTTTTACACTATTATTCAAAGTCATATCTTTTTTGTTTAGATTTCTTTGGGTTAGGTTAGGTTAGAACTGTGACAACAACGCACGAACCGAGCGAGCGAAGCGAGCGTGTCACGGCAGCGGCCGGCGAAGTGCCAGAACCGAATCGGTCCTAATTATGTTTAGGGTTAAAAGCGTTATGATAAAAAACAGTAGGAGTTTAAATATATTTACATTAATGATATTATTAATTACAATTTTCGGAAACATGAGTGTTATGAACATCGCCGGTAGCACTACAAATAGTATGAATGAAAACTTTAGGTTGAAAAATTTTAGCAAGAGTGATCATTCGGATTACAAATCATTAGGAAGAACAATTTCGGGTAAAGAACTTTAGGTGAGCCAATATGGACCCAAATAATATAATGTATAGGGTATTTGTGAACATGCTCACACATCGTCATCTACCCTAAATTAAGCTAATATAATAAGCTCCAACGACGCGGGATTATCGTCCCGACCAAACCCTCGAAGAGGCCACACAGGTGGTCAAAGTCCGCCGGGCGCCTCTGGAAATACCTTCTGCGTGCGAACCAGAGACGTCCAAGCAACGGACGCGAGAGCGGCCGGGCCGCGGAATAAAAAATACATATACTATAATATGTAATAAGCTTGTGCTATAGGATCTAGACATACTTATAATATACTACTACTATACATAGTTATAATTAGTAATACTTTATGTTTATTTGAAATAAAACACTCAAACTCCGAAACAAACATTTGTGGATCACACAAATATAATAACGATGCGACTCGGAATCAAACCTGGGGCCTCAGGGACAGCTGGCAGCAGTCGCATACCTACTCATACCACAGCGCCACCGAGGCAGTCATAAAATGTGAGATTAATGAACATCTGTGTCTACCTCTAGAGGTGGATAGAGACGTATTTTCTGTGTGTATTATTCCTGACTACTAATCCACGTTTCGTCTCCTGTGACAATGTCATAAACAGTATTAGAATGTCCGTGGTATTGGCTACTTTTTACCCCGGCTGGGAGTAAATCGGGCGACGTAGTCCTCGACACGGGATCTCCTAGTGAGGACTGCTCAGTTATTGTATTATGTTACGCACCAATCACGCCGAGCTTGCTACTTATCTGTTGTTGTTACTGTCACTTAGTGCGCATACTATTTTAAGTTATACAATAGAGCTTGGTGTTTTTGTAATATGTAATAACAGCGATAAATAAATAAATAAATGTGTTTCCGTTGGGTTTATCAGCGAGAACTATTCCACTCGAGAGGAGACGCTCTCATAAACCACACACACATATATCACGCCTATATCCCATCAGGGGTAGGCAGAGGTGCATTGCACATCCACAATTTGCTAGTATTTTTAGTCCCACGTAATAGGGGGCAAGCCTATTGCCGTCACCGGGCAAACATATAAACTAGTTACATAATATATTTACAGAATCGTCCACAGAAGGTTTAGTCAGCATACACAAGAAACGTCGCCAAGGTTCTGTTTGTGACGAAGATGTGTCAATGTCACTGTCACCTGTCACGCCTGTCAAGAGTATACCGAACGAGGCGCAGGGAACTCCTGAACATGTCAGGTATAGCGGGAATTTTAATTTTTTAAATATTTTTTATGAATCCATCCAGGCACACGAAGGCAAGATTAAATTAATTAAAAAAAATATATATATTTTTAAGAATCGTCCATCTAATATGCTAACCTAGTAGGTGATTACATATTTGAGCCGTTTGGGGTTGAGACACTGGGGTCCCGGGGTCCGAGCGCTCGCCGCCTTTATAGAGACATTGCTAAACGCTTAATCAATGCTTCTCAGGACCAGACGGCTGGCTATTTTCTGGCCCAAAGAATAAGTATCGCCATCCAACGTGGCAACACAGCCAGCATTCTGGGAACCTTCTCAGTCGGCAATGACGCGGAGGATTTTTTAAACGATATTTTGTAATGTAAATATTTTTAGTATATAATTTTAATTATGTATATTGTAATTCTTATTGTAAATAAATGTCTTCCCTTTAAAAAAAGAATCATTTTACACACAAGGTTGGTCTACGTTACAGTGCAACTTCTTATTATCGAAAACAGTATGTATGTATGTTATGTACCTACTGTCATTGTCAGACAGTATCAAAATGTAGACCATTTTTATTTCTCTTTGGTCTTGACGTAAATACTACTGTACAGATTTTGATGAATCTTGTCATCATATCAATTGGTTCTCTCGATAATCTGGAAACTTTATTAAAATCCGTCGAGTAGTTTTCGCGTGAACGAGTAACAAACATCCATCCATCGATACTTTTACATTTATAATTATAACTAGTTATCACGGCGAACTTTGTATCGCCTCAAATATAAAAAAAAATATATATAAAATATATTAAAAAAAAAAATATATATTTTAATATTTCATGCAAATATATGTAAATTGAAAGACGCGACGGACGGACAGACAGACAAATTGTTATGGGTGTCTACGGAACCCCATTCTATGTATGGCCTGACGCGCACTTGGTCGGTATTTTTAACGTGGTATTAATTTTCATTTTACATATTGCATGTCTTCGATGTTCTGTTTGCGAGTGTCCTATGTGCATGAGGATTTAAAGGGTACGGTTCGCATACTAATATTTTGTAGTACTTGTGATGTAGTAGTGTAGCACTTACGTCCAAGAAGTTGGCCCCCCACTTATCGATTACAAAAATTTTGAAAGTTGTTCTGGGTTGTTCTAGGTTTGTGCTACTTTGTTCCAAAACATTATAGAGCTAAGACTGAAATTTTCAGAGAAAATCCAAAAAAGCTAATTTCTGAGCTGGCCCCCCACTTTTAAGATATCACGATTCTGGCGGTTGTTCTGGGTTGTGCTAGGTTTGTTCTATATTGTTCCAAAATATCGCGCCCGAAAACCAATTATTTTCGCAATTATCGCAAATAATAATTTTTGAACTGGCACCCCACTTTTAAGATATCACGATTCTGGTGGTTGTTCTGGGTTGTGCTAGGTTGGTTCTATATTGTTCCAAAATATCGCGCCCGAAAACCAATTATTTTCGCAATTACCGCAAATAATATTTTTTGAACTGGCACCCCACTTTTAAGATATCACGATTCTGGTGGTTGTTCTGGGTTGTGCTAGGTTTGTTCTATATTGTTCCAAAATATCGCGTCCAAAAACCAATTATTTACGCAATTATCGCAAATAATAATTTTTGAACTGGCAACTTTTAAGATATCACAATTTTGGCGGTTGTTCTGGGTCGCTCTAGGTTTTTTCTATATTGTTCCAAAATATCGCGCCCGAAAACCAATTATTTTAGCAAATATCTCAAATAATTATTTTTTAACTGGCACCCCAGTTTTAAGATATCACGATTCTGGCGGTTGTTCTGGGTTGTTCTATATTGTTCCAAAATATTGCGCCCTTTTTGGGCGCAATATTTTGGAACAATATAGAACAACTATATATATATATAACAAAATATATTATTTGCGATATTTGACAAATTATTTTATCAAATATCGCAAATAATAATTTTTGAGCTAGCACCACATTTTTGAGCTATTTATGGATAACAGCGTTTGTTCTCAGTTGTTCTGAGTTTGTTCTTCTTTGTTCCAAAACTTTATAGTATGAAATTCCGTTGTTATCCCGATAGCTAAAAATGTAGTGCTAGCTCAAAAATTATTATTTGCGAAATTTGCGAAAAATAATTTGTATTCGGGCGTGACATTTTGGAACAATATAGAACCAATCTAGAACAACCCAGAACAACCGCCAGAATCGTGATATCTTAAAAGTGGGGGGCCAGCTCAGAAATTAGCTTTTTTGGATTTTCTCTGAAAATTTCAGTCTTAGCTCTATAATGTTTTGGAACAAAGTAGCACAAACCTAGAACAACCCAGAACAACTTTCAAAATTTTTGTAATCGATAAGTGGGGGGCCAACTTCTTGGACGTGTAGCACTTATGGTATTGATCGCAAAAGCAATGATCTTAGGCAGAGTCCGAAGCCACGTTTTTTCTCAAACAATGTATTTATAAACGCTAGACTTCTGATATCTACACCTGAAATATTGAATTTGCGATACAATGGCCTGTACATAGAATGGTAGATGATAGAGCGCCAATTATAGTAGGGGAGCCCTAGATAGGAGTTTGCTTATAATAGTTCAATTACACAAAATGGTGGTTAGCTCGTATTCGGGTACAGGATACGCTTACTCAATTACGGGCACCCGATGCATTGCTTTTTGACCCTGCGCCATAAGGGCGCTTTTAGACGAGCATATTTTTCGCCGGACAACGGACCGTTCGCGGGGAGGTCGCGGTGCCTTTGGCGTAATTTGTTAGCCGGACCTGTACGTGTAAAAGCATTCATTATAATTTATTAACCATATACCACCGGGAATCCGGTGAACACAACGGTCCGTTGTCCGACGGCCGTCAAAAACTCGACTCCGTTCATTTACCTCACTTACTAGTTTATCGGAATTACATAGGCCTAATATAAGATATAATTTATTCTTTCGATTGTCGGCACTTGGTGGAACTTATAGTAATACATTTTTTTTAAAAACTCACTTGTACACGATTCCAGAAATATTTGTATTTTTGGTAAACCCTGTCCGGTTTCGCCTTATGGCATCATCAGAGGTGTTTACTCATACCCATTCACTTAAACAATTCACTTTTGTATCATATTTTACTAATATAATTTACTTTTAGAACACATTTCGTTAATATTATGATATACAATAAATAAATAAATATTTCCGACATTTTCACACAACATCATCTAGCCCAAACTAAGCTAAAAACTCATCAAGTGAATGGTGTGAGTGACGGTCAGGGTTTACTGAAAATAAAAATATTTGTGGAATTGTGTACAAGTGAGTATTTTTCAAAAATGTATCCTAAATATAAGACCTTTCAAAATTACCATTTGACAAATTGTAAATTTTCAGGTCCATTATTTAATAAGAACAGAAGGTTTAGCATCTGCGTCTCCTATATTAGTAGCAGATGTTTGTTGCATGATATGTAGGTGTTAGATACCTATTTGTAGATTAGCGGAGTATTTATATAGTATACGAGATCACCAAGACTTGATGGGACTCAAGTAATTCTCGACTCTGACTTTTTTATTTAGATCAGGTAAAAGCTTATATTAGACAGACTAGCTAGATAGATTCTTATACACTATGGCTGCCATAGACTCAAGCAATTAGATCCAACAGGAGTTAATTTCTGTGGTATAATTTGATTGAGTACCTAATCAAATAGATTTTTCATGAAACCACTTGAAACAGCCTGTATGATCAAATTATTTAAAAGTCTGTGGCGGTCATTATCCCCAGTAGTGGCATGAGTTGTGGTTGGTTACAGAAAGCTATACGACTTAGTGACCAACTTACGCGTACGCACCGCAATGGTTGTTGATTGCAGCGTACCCACAATATACTACGGCACTCGAACGCACTCACAGCTGCAACAGGTTATCAAAGAGTTCAAACGGACCTCGTACTGCGGACAGGCGAAAATGACACTACTCTCCAGCAGGGATAAGAGCTGTATTAGGGAGTTTAATAGAGACCAGTGGAGTACTAAAAATGATATGTGCCGCGATTGTATTACGGTAAGTAATTTTTCTATGGGTAGTTTGTACTTTCTATTATCGGTACTAAGTTTAAAGGGTGCTACACACACATGCCACAGGAACAATCTGGGGTATATGGCGGTCGTGGTCGATATCGGGAGTTTCACTGTACTACTAGAAAATTGCCTGCCTTTACACCCTGCTTAAGATTGTCCACTAGCTGTGCGCGTGTGTGTGTAAACGTCTCCAGTCTCATAGTGAAGTCGTGTTGTACTGATGCCACCGATTTCGCCCTATGTATAAAGCTGTTGCTCTGTTTCGTTATTTATTTTGTGACATGGGAGATCTTGTAGTAATACATTATGTTCCTTGGTTATTTACAATTTTTAATGTACCGATGTTTTTTTAATTCCAGTCAACAACAGTTATTCCATCAAACGAAATTAAAAAGGAAAAGAAAGAAAAAGGCACAAAATGCCAATACTATGATCGTAGAAGGAACATAGCCCATCACACGATGCCTCCTGCCTTCGACCTTGAGGAGCTGATTGAAGCTGGCCATCAGAAGATGGCGTGTCCTTACTATGGAGCCAGGGAGATGGCCAAGACTGCGGATATCATATTCTGTCCTTACAACTACTTGATTGATCCTAGCATTAGGAGTAATGTAAGTATAATGTTAGTCTATTAGCTGATTAACGCAGATCCACCTGCATGTAACAATTGATTGCGTATAATTATCGAGTTAGAGAAGAATAGATGGTAAATTTGATCTAGATTTGTCTCATTCATTCTCGCCGATTCTCATCCACCGATCCTTTTCTCAATGTGGTCAGCTTTCCAGTGTAACTGCTTATCTCATCCACCGATCGTTTTCTCAATGTGGTCAGCTTTCCAGTGTAACTGCTTGTCTCATCCACCGATCCTTTTCTCAATGTGGTCAGCTTTCCAGTGTAACTGCTTGTCTCATCCACCGATCCTTTTCTCAATGTGGTCAGCTTTCCAGTGTAACTGCTTGTCTCATCCACCGATCCTTTTCTCAATGTGGTCAGCTTTCCAGTGTAACCGCTTATCTCATCCACCGATCCTTTTCTCAATGTGGTCAGCTTTCCAGTGTAACTGCTTGTCTCATCCACCGATCCTTTTCTCAATCTCAATGTGGTCAGCTTTCCAGTGTAACCGCTTATCTCATCCACCGATCCTTTTCCCAACGCAGTTGCGGTCAACTTTCCAATCTAAATGCTCGAAGCAATCTGACCTTTACAACCCATTGACGATATCGAAGTTCTGTAATCAGACCGTTCGGATTTTTGTTTTAGGGCTCCAAATACCTGTAACGACTGCCATAAATGTTTCTTTGACAACCGCGAACGACGGCTTAAAGTGCTCTCATCTAGAGTTATCTTATATAACGTTATTTCAGATTATTAGAGAAGAGGGGCTGTGAATTTCATTGTCAGGTTCATTCTCACAGGTCCTACTGGTCTATTATTGTAACTTTAGAAGCAATCTTGACTTCTTCTTATTCTTCTCGTGTCGATGGGCAACATTATGATAATTATATTGGCCCAGTGCTCTGCGACGCGAATCGCATTTGGCCTCGTCTCGTGCAGGTCATCTAAAGTGCACGACTCTGGGCAACCCGGACATGACATCATGACAATCGTGACTTGAATAATAACCGTGACGTTTTATAAGTGTCACTTTGTGATCTAGGTACTTACATGAATATTTTCATTTTATTTCAATATTCGATAACAGTTGCAGATCAACCTAGACGGCGCCATCTTGGTTATAGACGAAGCACATAACATTGAGAACATTTGCAGGGACGCAGCATCCCTCAGTATCACACAAGTACAGATACAAAGTGCTCTTAAGGTAAGCCCATTATTGTATCTAAATAAATTAAAAGTAAAAAAATCTTTTTGAAAACAAGCTTTTATTTAAATGCGCTAATAAGACCAAAATAAACTTTAATTTTAAAATTTTTAGTATCAACTTATAACGTGACAGACGGATGGATGGACAGCGGATTCTTAGTAATAGGGATCCCGTTTTCCACTTTGAGTACGTAATCCTGAAATTATATTAATTGTGTCGCGTGACCGACATTTTCTGCGATATCATTGGTTATCGACAAACTCTTCCGATGTCATGCTCATAGGGTTGGTAGTTGAAAATAAAAATAATGTAATATATTGCTGTAGGAATTACAAGTGGTGGCTGAATATCGTTTCGCTAATCAAGACGTACTGAGTTTTATTGAAGAACTTATAGTGGATTTGAAGAATTGGAACGAGTGGTGAGTTTTTTTTATATCTAGGTGTAGAATATTAACACATACCTGAGTGTGACTAAGCATATTATAGAGCGGCTATACGGAGAGCGCGCTCTGTTTGGTTCGCCAAACATAGAGCGCGCTCTCAGTCGAGCATTTCCCCAAGAATTTAACAAAGAGTGAACACAAGATGCAACCTGGGTAAATGCACACTCTTAGTGAGCATAACGCCGAATAGAGCGCCGAGCGTTCGCACGAACGTTACATATAGAAATGGGGAATGTACCCTCCCTTAGCTTTCGAGAACTGCTTATGCTCCAATGATGGTTGACCCCTCTATGGATAGCCCTCGATCTGGAGGCAAGCCAAAAAATCGAAAATTTGACCTAGCCCTAAGGGGTCAAAAGTTATAGGCCAAAACCTATGGCGTGGTGCGACGCGAAGTGCCGTGCAAGACACTGTACTAGTTACTCTAAGAAATGCTCAGGTCTAAATATCCACCCTTAGCAACTCTGGTCAATGTCAATATTTTCTGTTATTAACCTACCTCCAAAAAAGGAGGATTATTTATATATTTTTGTATTTCAAAGCGATGAGTTTGCTCAAACGCTAACCGGAATAGCGCGTTCTATAAATTGAAGCATAATTTTATGTCGTCGGTATTGGTCATCGTAGCTCAGGGGGCAGAGCATTCCCCCTGTTAGGGAAAGGTTTTGGATTTTTTTTAATGGAAAGCTACTTCTCAAGTGGTCTCATTTCAATTTGGTCCCATTCCGATAATTATTTGGTCCCATTTCGGTAATTTGAAGTTGGTTGTGGTGCAAATTTTTGACGTGTTCTTTTCACATACAGGTTCATCAACCAGACTCCGCTTGTACAATCTCAGCCGTTAACCAACAACAGCGCCACCTACGAGTGGGCCGCGAAATACTTCGTAGACTCACTTGGAAATCACAATATTGGATTCAGAAGATTTCATTGTATGTATTATCTTTTATTATAACTTGGTGCCCACTTTTTTAACAATAAATTACATAAATCCATAACCTATAAATTAATCGAGGATATCAGCTACCTCCTAATTAAGTTGTATCAAAATTCATCCAGCTATAGAACATGAAGGAATATAAAACGTACATAAACGTATTCGCCAACTTTCACTTATACAGGTTGAATTTAGAACATAACCTTGCTTTTAATTTCGTTCTAATTTTTTTTTTTTTTCTTAAAGTGTATAAGAAAAAAAAATTGAAATTAGAACGATATGCATATTGGCGCCAATAATTTAGATTCTGTTCGATTCTGTTCGTACTTTGTTTAGTAATTTATTAAAAGAAATATTTTGTGATATAAAATCTGTGATTTGAAAATGGATTTAACAAATGACGATCGATTTGATTTAATAGAAGCATATTTTATCAATGGAAGAAGTGCCACACGCGCGTTGGTATGGTACAGAAACAAATATCGTCATCGTAATTTCCCCACTCTTAAGTGCTTCCAAATATTGGTTAATAACCTTAAAAAAGGAGGTAGCTATAGCAAAACTAAACTATTAAAGCCACGTATTTGTGACGAAGATTTAGAAATAGCTATTTTGACCTATTTTGAGTCATTCCCCGCTAATTCCACCCGAAACGCAGCTGAAACCATTCAAGTGTCTCAGGCCACGATATGTAAAGTTTAAAAAAATACAAGTATAAATGTTACCGCTCCGGACGCATTGTGCAAATGTTACATCCAGGAGATAATTTAAGACGGCTTTTCTTATACAATATTTTATTTTCTGACGAAACAATTTTTTCTAATAATGGAATGCATAATCGAAATGATAGACATTACTGGTCACAAACTAATCCTTTGCGGGTAACCGAAGCGCATCGCCCGGCGCGATTTTCATTTAATTATTGTTGCAGTATTTTGAAGGACAGAGTATTTTATTTTAAAATTTATGACGGAGAGTTGACGACTTTTAAATATGTTGAAATTTTGAATGAACTGTTTGAAGAGCTGGAGAATTTGCCATTGGCCCAGATCAACCAGTTATTTTTCTACAAGATGGAGCTCCAGTAAAAGAGATTTTAATTCAGCAGTTTGGCGACAATTTTATTGCAACACAAGGTCCTGTGCCTTGGCCAGCGAGATCCCCGGATCTTACCCCCTTAGATTACTTTCTCTGGGGGTATGTTAAAAACGAAATTTACAAAGACACGTATGATACAGTTGATGACTTGAAACGTTCTTTGGAGAATATTCTAAACGGAATCAATAACATTGTAGGTTAACATCCTTGAGGTCTCGAATCCAGCTATGTATTGAAAACAATGGTCTACATTTTAAACAATTAATCAGTTAACGTAAGAAAAATAAAATGTATTTTGTTAAAGATGAGCTCTTTCCTTTAGTTTGCTGTATGTCATTACCTCTCAGAATAAGATCCTTAATAGCAACACTCTCGTATGGTGTTATTACACCATACGAGTGTTATATATATAAAGGATGTTTTTTTTTCAAAATCAACGGGTTCGATTCCCGATTATTGGTTTTCCAAAAATCTTATGATGAGGTTTTAAGTTTCATCAAAATCGGGCTCGTGACTCCTTTGAGCATTTTTCGCTATTCCTTATAGTTTCGGATTTGGCCATCCAAGCCCTTTTCAAAAATTCCTCCTGTATATTACTAGCGTATGTCCGCGTCTTCGCCCGCTTGACACATTGTATACCAAAACCTTCCTCGAGAACCACTCTATCCATTGGTGATAACCGCATCAAAATCCGCAAAAAGCATAGGGACAGACAAGCAGCGGGAAGCAACATTGTGTTATACTATTTCATGATATTATAAGTATGATGTCCGCAGCATTCAAAGCGAACTCGGAAGTATTCTGTCGGAAACTTCGGGACGACCCTCGAACTTTGTACGGAGTTACACAAGCGACTGGCACTCTGTTAGAGGCACTTGCTATTGTATTCGGTAAGTTCATTGTTTACTATTTATTACATACATAAACCAATTAGGTATAAGGATATATTATAAATATCTACATGTTTGTAGTACATAATTTATTGATTATACCTAATTGGTTAGTTCAATTATAAGGAGGTGTGGTTTATGGCGTATGCGCAGCTGGAAACTTGTAGAAGTTTGTAGAAGGGATTAGAACCGCCTTCTCGTATTATCTAGACGTTTCGTATATATGACGACAGAGGTACTTCGTTCAGTTGCTTGCCTACACGCCACAAGTGTAAATGTGTTCCACCAGGAGTGTATGGTCTCATGCCAATTTATACCTGAAATATATACATAGGTTTACCGAATTATGGGACAAAATGATAATGGAACTAAAGTAAAGCCCTATAAGACTTAATTGTCGTCAACAAACGGACCGTTACTGAGTTACAATGCGATAGCGAGCGATTATTATCTCTGTCCTTATCACTCGTATGCAGTAATGACGTAAGTTGGTCGACGAGAGCTGTCGTTGCGTGTTTCGTGGTACAGGAAAACATTTAGTACCGTAGTTGTTAACCATTTGTCAACATTTATGATTAGGAATTCCTGTGTATGTGGTACTGTACATGTTCTCTGTTACTATATATTAGAAACTAACAAAAATAATATGCGTTGACACCTTAGCACCTTCACACCTTCCAAGCACATCCGGATGTGCCGGCGCTGCTGCTGCATCGGTTGAAGGCCTTAAACGGCGTAAATATGCTAACCTAGCAGGTGATTACATATTTGAGCCGTTTGGGGTTGAGACACTGGGGTCATGGGGTCCGAGTGCTCGTCGCCTTTATAGAGACATTGCTAAACGCTTAATCGATGCTTCTCAGGACCAGAAGGCTGGCTATTTTCTGGCACAAAAAATGGGTATCGCCATCCAACGTGGCAACACAGCCAGCATTCTGGGAACCTTCCCAGTCGGCAATGACGCGGAGGATTTTTTAAACGATATTTTTAGTATATAATTATGTATATTGTAATTCTTATTAGAAACTAACTGTACATTATACAGGTTATGTATTTCGCGACGAGTGTCAATACATGGACGACTTCAAGCCGGTACTTGAGAGGCAACTAACCGACCTTACTACGTATAACGACAATAGACGGAAATCTAAGGTAAATATAAATTTTTATGTATCTTTTGATTATTTACTCTCAAAAACTAAAGCAGATTGAGAAAATTTTGAAAGTTGATATTTATAAAGCCTATGATTATGACAACTATTAAAAAAAAATATGATACAGATTTTGTATGAGATTTTCTGCAAATCTGTATCTTAAAGTAACTTTTTATTTATTATAGTACAGTCTTCAAGCTAAAGTCTATCGAGCATACCGCCTTGTTGAGTTTTGCCGCCACATTGTAGATAACTTCTTCAAATTTATATTTGTCAAAATATCTTAAACGTATGAGATTATGCACATAATTCGGTATCAAAACACTCGAAGGATAAAGAACTCGTGTTCTAATATCCTTCTTAATGCAACTACTATAATTTAACCCATCCATTCCAGGGTGTCCCAACAGATCTGTTAACCCTCCACCTGCACTGTCTGAACGCGGCCATCGTGATGCAGAGCCTCCAGGTGGCGAGGTCCATCATCTTGTCGTCGGGGACCCTCACCCCCATGGGGAACCTTCACGCTGAACTTGGGACCCCGTTCCCGTTGGCAGTCTCGCCTAACCATGTTATATCTGTTGATAGGGTAAGTTCTATCTATATATTTAATACGACAATTTGTCTGTCTGTCTGTCTGTCTGTCCGTCCGTCGCGTTTTTCAATTATAATTAATAATACATAAATTTACATGAATTATTAAAATATTCGTAGAAGTTTAGGGAAGGTTTTTTTTTCTTTAATATTTTTGAGGCGATACAAAGTTCGCCGGGATAACTAGTTTATATTTAGTACCAGTTTTATACAACGCCATCTAGTCGAAGTTAAGGTAAATAATCTTGTGTTAAGGCTGTATGTTGGCGTGTCCAGGTAAATTGTGAGGTTAATTCGCTTAAGCCGGCAAGTTTTGCCGCACTGTATGTGGCTGCCTTTATGGGATAACTGATTTACATTATATTTCTAAATACATACATACATGGTCACGCCTCTTTCCCATGGGGGAAGGCAGAGATTATGGAATTCCACTTGCTACGATCCTGGCATACTTCTATCGCTTCTTCCACTTTCATAACTATCTTCATGCACGCTCTCCTTGCCTTTGATCAAAACATCTCTGATTTGGTCGAAGTACAGTCGGCCCCAAAAGTCGCTGAACACATTCAAACTTCCAAAACATCTGAACACTAAAAATGTCTTAAGTCAGTGACGCAACAAGAGAACAAAATAAGCTCAACATACAAAAGGTCCATAAAAAGCTGAGCACTAGTATTCCAAAAGTAGCTGAACACTAGTATTCCAAAAGTAGCTGAACATCATTAACATCATAAGTAGATTAACAAATCATATTTTCAATGTTGTTGCCTGTTAATCTAATTTTGGTGTTCTTGATGTAACACGAATTTTGGTCTTTTGACATGTAGGATAATTTGAGAAAAGTTTTAAAGCTAATATTAATCTCCATTGGTGCTGTGCTCTCTATGCCTAGGTTATGGGCACAGCAGGAAGTACTGCAAGAGTACCGAGCCCACGTGCATCCACTGCGGCAGCCTTCATATGAAGGCCAAGTGCCCCGAGCTGCAGGTGGGAACACAGATTTCCAGGGGCCTAAGTCGCGTAATGAACGTAAAACGCCATGCTACTGCTATACTACTACGTTGCAACTGCAATTAGTCAAAAAATTGGTAGCCTGCTAAACTCACAAGCAACGCGCCAGGAAGGCGCCAGAAAGGCATCAAACCGAATGAGAGTGAAAATTGAAGAGTACAATCATTAGGTTAAATTGGATTTAGTTACTCCCGACATTACCAACTTCCCAGCCTCTATATCCCAGGAACTGAGCTTCCCACCTAAATTCTAGGAAAATTTTTGTTCCCCCTGCAACACCTCCCATCACAAGTTCCATTCGCCTGCAAAAAAAATCCCGGGAATTCTCATCCCGCAAAAGTTCCCAAGATTCCCAGTACCCCAAATCTCGGAAACTAGGCATCCCAGGTAAATTTTGGCCTCATTTTTCCGGCCCATGTAAATATTTGAACGCCATCTTCCCGCAAAAATTTTCATCCCAATTATCATCCCACATTCCACAAAACTTGAAGCCCCTATATCCCGGTAACAATTCTGAGCAAATTTTTGTACCCCCACACCTCGGCAGAGACGTATTCTATTCGCCTGCAAAAAAAAATCTTGGGAATTCCCATCCCACAAAAATACCCAAGATTCCCAGTACCCGATATCTCGGAAACTAAGCATCCTAGGTCAATTTTGACTTCATTTTCGGACCCCCCGCAAGTAATAAAACTCCATCTCTTCCCATAAAAAAAAATCCCAATTCCCATCCCACTTCCCAAAAATGTTCTATTTGTTTCTATGTTCCCATTGCCCACGTAAGGCTCTTGTATGAGTGCTATGGATGCCTTACGCCTGGAGGCCTCGAGTAGGAAGTCTTGGGTTGCCACCTGTTCCTTCATTAGGTTTGCCTGCACGATTCTGTATGGGGTAGCAATGCCCGAGACGCTCTTAGTAGTACTGAGTGGTTGTCCGTGCTATTTCGTCCCATCTCATTCTTACTGAGCATGTGTTATACATCGCGCTGTGCCGTGTGTCGCTCAGCCCGTGTGTGCCCCAGTGTGTCCCGACGGCAGTTAAAACAGGAAGTCTGTGTTCCCACCTGCAGCTCCGGGCACTTGGCCTTAATAAGAAGGCCGCCGCAGTAGCTGCACGTGGGTTCGGTACTCTTGCAGTACTTCCTGCTGTGCCCATAACCTAGGCATAGGGAGCACTGCACCAATGGAGATTAATTTTAGCTTTAAAACTTTTCTCAAATTATGCTACATGTCAAAAGACCAAAATTCGTGTTACATCAAGAAAACCAAAATTAGATTAACAGGCAACAACATTAAAAATATGATTTGTTAATCTACTTATGATGTTAATGATGTTCAGCTACTTTTGGAATACTAGTGTTCAGCTACATTTGGAATACTAGTGCTCAGCTTTTTATGGACCTTTTGTATGTTGAGTTTATTTTGTTGTCTTGTTGCGTCACTGACTTATGACATTTTTAGTGTTCAGATGTTTTGGAAGTTTGAATGTGTTCAGCGACTTTTGGGGCCGACTGTACTTTCGCCTAGGTCGACCCTTACCTGCCTGTCCATACACGCCCGCCTTATGTATCTGTTTCGTCAATCTCCTTTCATCCATCCTTTCTACGTGCCCAAACCATCTAAGCATCCCTTTTTCTATCTTACTCACTACATCTTCTGATACACCGCAACGTTCTCGTATCACGCTGTTCCTCACTTTCTCAACCAATGTCACCCTTTCTAAATATATTATACTAGTGGTCGCCCGCGACTTCGTCCGCGTGGTAATTTAGATATTTTCCCGTTCCAGTCGCGCCGCGTCATATTTTGAACAATTCACACAATATCTTTATAAATTGTAGCCTATGTGTTATTCTGATGTATAAGCTATATTATTGTAAAGTTTCATTAAAATCCATTCAGTAGTTTTTACGTGAAAGAGTAACAAACATCCATCCATCCATACATACATACATGCAAACATATTCACTCACAAACTTTCACGTTTATAATATTAGTAGGAAGTAACCCTGTATCTCATGTATAATAACTGTGTGAACTGCTTGTCACTAGCCATCAGTGGTGGTGGTCGGTTGCTCGTTTGCGCGCACAGCCTTAGCACGCAACCAGATTTACTCACCAACGCGGGATAAAACCCAACCCCAACGACGCGGTATAATCTAACCCCGGACGAGGCCACACCGGTGGCCAAAGTCCGCCGGGCGCTACTTAAGGGACGTCCGCTAGCAGTCTCAGATCATTCAGACTGTCGATAAGTGTGAAGTTGGATACGAATGAGTCGATAAAGTTGAAAGACACAAAACCATACATCGTGCCTGTATCCCCGAAGGGGTAGGCAGAGGTGCATTACACACTCACTTGCTAGTACTTTTCAACTACCTTCCAAAAAAGGAGTAGGTAGGTTCTCAATTCGACTGTATGTTTGTTACCTCATATCTTCGGACGGGGTAAACCGATTTTGATTTTTTTTTAATTGGAAGCTACTATTCCCAAGTGGTCCCATGCCGACAACTATTTGGTCCCATTTCGGTAGTTTGAAGTCGGTTGCTGTATCAGTTTGAAGTCGGTTGCTGTGTCAGTTTGAAGTCGGTTGCTGTGTCAATTTTTCACGTGTATTTTTTTGGTCCCACGTAATAGGGGGCAAGCCTATTGCCGTTAGGAGACACTATAGAATATTCAAAACCTATATAATTCAAACCATAATTTCCAACAGCCTGGACAGTTGTTACATACAATACAATAAAAAACTACGCTGACCTGGTTTTCTTGGGGGACTTTAACGGTCATCACGTTGAGTGGCTGGGGTCCCTTAGGGCCGATCATGCGGGACGAACCGCCCATGCATTCGCTCTCTCCCACGGGCTGACCCAGATGGTACGGGGGATCACCCGGATACCTGACAGGTCAGACCACACGCCCGCCTTGCTGGATCTACTGCTGACGATTCGCCCAGCCGAGTACAGTGTATCGGTACGCGCCCCACTGGGCACTTCCGACCACTGTGTGGTGCACGCCAGCTTCCAAGTGCCACCGCCTGCTCGTGCTGAACAAATGACTCGACGACTATGGCACTACTCGTCGGCAGACTGGGATGGTCTCCGCGATTACTTTACGTCCGTCCCGTGGAGCCAGCGCTGCTTTGTAGGGAAGGCGCCTGCGGATAGCGCTGCTGCCATTGCTGGCGAGATCAGGCTAGGGATAGAATATTATATCCCTTTCACTGAAGTCGCCAGCCATCGCCAACTGTGACCACACTATGCCTGATATTGTTATCAGGCAATGTGATGTACGGGCAGTGCTGCGGTCACTCGACACGCGGAAAGCCAGTGGCCCTGACGGCATTCCGGCGGTGGTGCTACGAAAATGTGCTGCTGAGTTGTATCCAGTATTAACGCGTCTGTACCGCCTGTTATACTCTACAGGCCTCGTGCCGGAGGCCTCGAAGGAGGCGAACGTACAACCGATCCCCAAGAAAGGGGATCGATCCGATCCAGGCAACTATCGACCCATAGCTGTCACCTCAGTCATTTGCAAGGTGCTCGAGCTTCTTATCAATAAGCAGCTCATGCGATACCTGGAGGATCACTCGCTAATCAATGATCGGCAATATGGCTTCAGGCCAAAACGATCAACGGGTGACCTCCTGGCATTCGTCACGCATGTATGGGGTGAGGCTATGGAAAAGTTCGGCGAGTCGTTGGCTATTAGCCTGGACATCGCCAAAGCTTTCAATAGGGTCTGGCATGCTTCGCTCCTTTCCAAGCTTCCGGCATATGGTCTACCTCCTCAACTGTGCAGCTGGATTGCCAGTTTTTTAAACGAGCGCCGAGTGCGGGTCCTCTGCGATGGCCAGGCTTCTCGCTTCTTGCAAGTGAATGCCGGGGTACCGCAGGGGTCCGTACTGTCACCAACTCTCTTTCTTTTGCATATCAATGATATGCTTTCCCTCGGGAACATTCATTGCTATGCAGATGACAGTACGTTGCACGGGAGTTACTCGGTTCGTCCGACGGCGGGGCGATCTGTGATAGAGGAGGAGAGACGACATCTCGTGGGTGATCTCGACCGCAACCTCGACAGTATCACCCAATGGGGTGCCGAGAACTTGGTCGAGTTCAATGCCCACAAAACACAGGCGTGTGCATTTACAGCGAAAAAATCCCCTTTCCTTCCCCTACCCACTCTTCAGAATGCAATATTACCAATGAAGGACAATCTAGACATCCTTGGCATAGACGTTCGTCGAGAGCTCAATAACACAAAATACATTGAGAGATGTATTGGGCTAGCTTCGCGGAAACTAGGAATACTGAACAAGTTAAAGCGATTCTTTACACCGCACCAGAGGTGTCTGCTGTACAAAACGCAGATTAGACCCTGCGTTGAATACTGCTCTTACCTCTGGGACGGCTCCGCGAAGTATTTGCTGGACGCACTCGACGCTATGCAGCGACGCGCTGTTCGCATTATAGACTGTCCGGAGGTAACGGGAAGCCTTGAGCCGCTAGCCCAGCGCCGAACAATTGCTTCCTTGGCCGCGTTCTACCGTATTTACCACGGTGAGTGTCCTGAAGAGCTCTTCAACCTGATCCCACCCTCTCCCTTCCGATCCCGAACAACGCGTGCCGGGCAGAGATGTCACCCTCATACCGTGGTAACCGTCTTCGCGAGAACCGAGCGTTTTAAACGATCGTTTCTCTGCCGAACGATGGTGGCTTGGAACGCCCTGCCTGCGCACGTGTTTCCTCCAACATATAACCCTGCTGGGCTCTTTAAGCGAAGCGTGAAGAGCCACATTACTGGGTCGTCAAGTTGAGGGCCACTCTCTATAGTATTCCTGTGTACTGTGAGAGTCGCCCTCAAAGACGTCACCTCAGTTTACCATCAGGCGGGTGGCGTCAATTTGTCGACCTAAATATAAAAAAAAAAAAAAATATATTGTACACCAATATAAAATGTATAACAAACATAAACAGGTTATAATATATACAAATGGCGGCCTTATCACTAAAATGTGATTTCTTACAGGCAACCTTTGGATGGACAAAGTTGAAGGAACCGAATTTAAGAAAGGGGTGAAGAAATAAGAAATACTAGTTATCCCAGCGAACTTTGTATCGCCTCAAATATAAAAAAAAAAAAAAAAAAAATAATAAAATATATTGCCTAAATATATACAGGGTTACCCAGAAGTCGACGTCAAGCCGGAATCGGGTAACAGGCTAGGTCATAACAGTTGTCAGAAAAATATAAAAAAAAATCTAGGTCTTGTATTTTAAAAATTATAGACGTTCAAAAAAAGTAGAGAAAATCTACGCCTTGTGAATGTTTTTTCATTCCTGATGCTACAGATATGTACTTTTTTGTTTTGTTTTTTCTCTAATGTAACCCTGAATACTTTTTCTTTAAAGTCTAAACTGAAATTTAAACTCAATTTCTCTAGCTCGGAAGTAAAATGTCACCGTTTGCCCAACCAAAAATTCAAAATAAATACTTAGCTCTGTTTTAACTGGCCACACTGAAAAAAAAATGTACTAGGTGAGTTAGGCAAGTAACTTTAAAAGTTAGCGCGTTTAATAAGGATTCTAAAACGTTAAACACTCACTAGTTTATTTCTCGCATTGCGGCCATTTTTTTAATTTTCGAAAAAAAAACAGTTTTTTAAGTGTTTTATTACTTTACTTAGAAGTTATTCTGATGTACCTGTGGCTTTCCACAAGGCCGTAACTCTTAATATTATAGCTAGAGGAGTACCAATAGACTGATTTGATCAGTGTGAGCGAGACAGATAGCTACTATTATTTGATTGAGATAGAGATATCTAATTAAAATATGATAGTTGTTACTGACGTTATTAAATAAAGCAACAATAATTGAAAAACTTTGATTTATTAAAATTACAACATGTTCAAACTGCCTTCCTTCAATCGTAATGCAAGTTCGACATCTTCTTAAAGATCGCGATATCTGACGGGCGAATCTTCCGTTCTTAACCAATTCAGCTGCTTCCGTTAATCGTTGCCGCAACTCGTCAAATCAGTCTATTGGTACTCCTCTAGCTATAATATTAAGAGTTACGGCTTTGTGGAAAGCCACAGGTACATCAGAATAATTTCTAAGTAAAGTAATAAAACACTTAAAAACCTGTATTTTTTTTCGAAAATTAAAAAAATGGCCGCAATGCGAGAAATAAACTAGTGAGTGTTTTAAAGTTTTAGAATCCTTATTAAACGCGCTAACTTTTAAAGTTACTTGCCTAACTCAGCTAGTACATTATTTTCAGTGTGGCCAGTTAAAACTGAGCTAAGTATTTATTTTGAATTTTTGGTTGGGCAAATGGTGACATTTTACTTCCGAGCTAGAGAAATTGACTTTAAATTTCAGTTTAGACTTGTACATGACATCTGTTGTAATTTTAATAAATCAAAGTTTTTCAATTATTGTTGCTTTATTTAATAACGTCAGTAACAACTATCATATTCTAATTAGATATCTCTATCTCAATCAAATAATAGTAGCTATCTGTCTCGCTCACACTGATCAAATCAGTCTATTGGTACTCCTCTAGCTATAATATTAAGAGTTACGGCCTTGTGGAAAGCCACAGGTACATCAGAATAACTTCTAAGTAAAGTAATAAAACACTTAAAAAACTGTTTTTTTTTTTCGAAAATTAAAAAAATGGCCGCAATGCGAGAAATAAACTAGTGAGTGTTTTACAGTTTTAGAATCCTTATTAAACGCGCTAACTTTTAAAGTTACTTGCCTAACTCACCTAGTATTTTTTTTTTTCAGTGTGGCCAGTTAAAACTGAGCTAAGTATTTATTTTGAATTTTTGGTTGGGCAAACGGTGACATTTTACTTCCGAGCTAGAGAAATTGAGTTTAAATTTCAGTTTAGACTTTAAAGAAAAAGTATTCAGGGTTACATTAGAGAAAAAAACAAAACAAAAAAGTACATATCTGTAGCATCAGGAATGAAAAACCATTCACAAGGCGTAGATTTTCTGTACATTTTTTGAACGTCTATAATTTTTAAAATACAAGACCTAGATTTTTTTTTATATTTTTCTGACAACTGTTATGACCTAGCCTGTTACCCGATTCCGGCTTGACGTCGACTTCTGGGACACCCTGTATATATATATATATATATATTTATATATATATATATATATATATATATTTATATATATATATATATATATATATATATATAGCCAGCATTCTGGGAACCTTCCCAGTCGGCAATGACGCTGAGGATTTTTTAAACGATATTTTGTAATGTAAATATTTCAAGTCTATAATTATGTATATTTTGTATATTGTAATTCTTATTGTAAATAAATACTATATATATAAAAAAAAATGTATGTAAATTGAAAAACGCGACAGACGGACAGACAGATTGTCGTATGAAATATATAGATACCACTAATAAAAATCTCTGCACTCCGAGCGATGTATAATAAAACAGTTTTTTGTGATAAAATAATTTTAGGGGTTGGTATCTTTCTAGGTATGGATAGGCGTAGTGGCAGGTGACTCTCAAGGCAACCAAGCTTACACCATGGAAGGTTCAAAGGGTCCTCTCGCGGGAGAGAGGCTCGGCCGCCTGGTACTGAGGGTGTGTGACGTCACGCCGCATGGAGTACTGTGCTTCCTCACGTCTTACTCTATGCTGTATAAGTTGAGGAATGAGTGAGTGGGATTTAGAAATACTTTTGTTTTGGGGTTCCGTACCCATAGGATAAAACGGGAACTCTATCACTAAGACTCCACTGTCCGTCCGTCCGTCTGTCTCCACGCTGTATCTCATGAACCGTGATACTCGTAGTTACAAAGTTGAAATTTTCACAGATGGTGTATTTCTGTTGTCGCTATAACAACAAATACTAAAAAACAGAACGTCGTAAATTTTTAAGGGGGGGGGGGGGGGTCTTTTTTCTTCTTAAAAAATAAACATTACCGTTCGTTTGTCTCGCTAAAACTCAACGGCTAGACCGATTTTCCTAATTTTGGTTTTAAATTAAACGAAAAAGAACACATTTGCAACAAATCTATATATTTAATACGACAATTTGTCTGTCCGTCCGTCGCGTTTTTCAATTATAATTAATAATAGAGTTCGCTATTTGTTTAACTTACAGATGGAAAGCGTCCGGTATATGGTCAGAGATGGCGGCTATGAAACACGTGTTCTGTGAACAGAGGAATTCGAATGAACACGAAGATATGATGAAGGTAAACTAATAGCCAATATAAGTTTAAATAACATTAAATATCATCATCATCATCTCAGCCCATTTGACGCCCACTTCTGAGCATAGGTCTCCCCCAAAGAGGGGCGAACTCAGCCTACATATACAACTGCTACTGGCCAGATGGGCTAGTATAGTGCAGTGTCGAGTTTTCCTTCTCTAATTACAATTTCTAATTACCACAATTCTCACAGAGATGAATTTGGTAGAGACCTTGGTTTTAAAGAAAATAAAAAAGTTCCCCATCGATCCCACTTCTGCTAATAAATTAATTACAAAGTCAAAGGTACATTTTCAGTATTATTATATACGCATAAAATTACGAGTTTCTAAAAAAATATGGATTTGTACATTTTTCCTTAAAAAAATCCCACTTCTGATACAAAATTACTGGCGAAAATTGTGGGATATGTAATTCTATGTAATTCTTTGTCTATCCGCTCGGGGCGTGATTGTATGTATGTTAGATATGAGTTAATACTTACAGGAGTTCTATGACTGTGTGGGAACAACGAAAGGTGCGTTACTATTCGCCGTGTACCGCGGGAAGGTGTCTGAGGGGATGGACTTCAAGGATCATCAGGCGAGGGCTGTCATATGTGTGAGTATGTCATATGCCAACACACCGTACAGACGAAAGAAAAATTGTCCAGTATGGTTTCGAAATGTAAACGCTTTGCTCCCGATTGCGAAAAAAATTAAGTTCTAACGACGATTGTCGAGAACATATGTCATTCGTCGGGCGACGGAGGGGGATACAAACCGCGGGGGGGTCCAAGCGCCCCGTTCACCGTGTTTCCCCTCTACAGTACGACCGCTCCACATGTCAAGACACACTTACACGACGAACTAGCAACGTATACCTACCTACCTTTATATTCACATTAACATTATCCACATTCTAGTATTGTACTGAAAATCTGTTATTACAAGTTTACTGCTATACCAGCGTTTCCTTATACAACACCTCGAAGGACCATGTACAGAAGTGATGCCTTCTGTACATGGTCCTTCGAACCACTAGGGTGTCGGTTAACAAAAATTAGCAACTATTGTATATCAACGATTAAGTTAAATACCCGAGCCCGAACCTAACAATCCACACAAGTCAATAAGTATATTGTTTTTGTATTTTTAAAGCAATGAGTTTGCTTAAACTATTCTTAAAATATTAAGAAAGAAATTATAAATAGATAACAAAAACTGATGTCATCGACGGGACTACCCACGGCCGTTCCCTAACAGGGGAGTGCTCTGCCAACTGAGCTACGATGACCACTACCGACAACATCGAATTTTGGCTTCATATCATATTCATAATTTCTACATCGTGCTATTAAGGTTAGCGTTGGATCCACCTACCGCAGTTCTAGTAAACTGACGGTACCAGTGTATCGTGTTACAACGATATTTAAACACTGAATTATAGATGAATCCTTACCAAATCCATATATTTTTGTATTTTTTGTATTTTGTAGCTCAGCTGGTCAGAGTACTCCCCCTGTTAGGGACAGGCCGTGGGTTCGAGTCCCGCCGATGACATCAGTTTTTGTGATCTATTTATAATTTATTTCTTAATTATTTAAGTATATTGTTGTTTGATAGATGGGTATCCCGTACCCGAGCCGCCACGACGTCGCGGTTAAGGCCAAAATGGAGTACAACGACCGACACAGGAGCAGAGGCCTCCTGCCCGGCTCCGCCTGGCTCACCATGCAGGCCTTCCGGTACATCTATCTATATATAGAAATGGGGAATAGCTCTCGAGAACTGTTTATGATCCAATGATGGTTGACCCCTCTATGGATAGCCCTCGATCTGGAGGCAAGCCAAAAAATCGAAAATTTGACCTAGCCCTAAGGGTTCAAAAGTTATAGGCCAAAACCTATGGCGTGGTGCGGCGCGAAGCACCCCGCAAGACACCGTACTAGTACCTTATATATGACAATGTGGCAGGACCAACTAGGGTAATAGGTATAAAGGGTAAGCCGGGAACCTTATTACTGAGACTTCACTGTCCGTCCGTCCGTCTGTCTCCACGCTGTATATCATAAACCGTGATAGTTAGAAATTTGAAATTTTCACAGATGATGTATTTCGATTGGTCTGAGACGCCCAGGACTTTAATTGGCTGTGCCACAGCGGCTGGCACGTAAGATTTTGTTGCCTTTCATCAACATTTCATCGCAAGGCAAATGGTTTCATGGGAACGAGAAAATTAAATATGACAGCTAGTAGTACATAGAGATATATGTCCAACCAGGGCACTGAACCAGGCGGCGGGGCGGTGTGTGCGACACAGACAGGACTGGGGCAGCGTGGTGCTCGCCGACTGTCGCTACCTGGAGACCAGGAACACTGAGCAGCTGTCGAGGTGGCTCAACAACATCGTGAGTACACTGTAATATCTATGACTAGCTATAAACTATTGTATAAACATACCTTTAAGGCCAAGGGGACATGAGCGGTAAAAAAACAAAGTAATGGTAAGTAAGATGTTAAAACCTTTCAAATGGGTGCATAGGGGCCCTTCTTACATCTATCGGGCCCCAGCGACCTCACCTGCTAGTGGCGCACCTGCTAATTAACGGACGAGGTTCGTATATTACGGTACCCATGTGGTGGCTTCGGCCCCTACGTGGGTACCAGGTGGTACAACAGTGTTGGTCCGGGGGGGTACCACCGTGCAGCTGTGCTAAAGCCCCCCAAGTAACCCAGCCCAGGCTGGGTTGCGTTAGGGGTTCAGCAGCTGCACTGCCGGGCCCGGGGCGATGTATGGTGCGGCAGGCAGGGGTCCAGTGGGGGCGAAGCGGAGTCTAGTGTGGGTGGTGTGGGTCGATTCGCCGGCCAGGGAGACCCTTAGTAACGGCGTTGCCGCGGCCGCCCGCAATATAGTCTGGGGCCCGCCTGGGACCAACCACCCCAGGAGGCTGCCCCACATGTTGCGCATAATCCTGATGTGGGGTCGCCGCTCCGGGTGGTAACCGGTGTGGGGTAGCGGCGGCCTTGCATCAGGGGGGTTTGGGAGCCCTTCCGTCCGGCGGGTCGGCTCCGACCTAGTCACACGGTTCTAGACGAAGCTAGTCTCTGCACTTTGTCACTTACTGCCGCACCAAATGACGCCCTGTCTTCACGCTTCCCTATATCTCATCATGACAGTGCAACAAAGTTATAAACGGTACACAGCGGCCTCTAGAAACCCCACAAAGTCGATTCCTTTTGAGGTGGAGTTCGCGAATATCCGCGGACTCCATGCGAACCTCGATACCGTCCACCATCACCTAGAGACGGCACGGCCTTCTGTGATGTTCCTAACGGAGACAGATACGTCGCCCTGACGACACGTCTTACCTCTGTTACCCGGGTTATGTCATTGAGGAACAATTCCGCGACAAAGCCGGAGTGTGCGTGTTCGTTAGGGCGGATGTCTGCTGCCGCCGGTTGCGCTGTCTAGAGAACCCCTCCTACTCCGTCCTTTGGCTGCACGTGGATCATGGCTCTATGAGCCAGATCTACGTGTGCGTCTACCGCTCCCACACAGGGGACACTGGGACAACAAGGCTTTTCGAATACCTCAGCGAAATGGCTGACGATGCGCAGGTGCGGTTCCCGAACGCTGACGTGGTTTTCCTGGGGGACTTTAACGGTCATCACGTTGAGTGGCTGGGGTCCCTTAGGACCGATCATGCGGGACGATCCGCCCATGCATTCGCTCTCTCCCACGGGCTGACCCAGATGGTACAGGGGATCACCCGGATACCTGACAGGTCAGACCACACACCCGCCTTGCTGGATCTACTGCTGACGAGTCGCCCAGCCGAGTACAGTGTGACGGTACGACGGCACGCCAGCTTCCAAGTGCCACCGCCTGCTCGTGCTGAACAAATGACTCGACGACTATGGCACTACTCGTCGGCAGACTAGGACGGTCTCCGCGATTACTTTGCGTCCGTCCCGTGGAGCCAACGCTGCTTTGTAGGGAAGGCGCCTTCGGATAGCGCTGCTGCCGTTGCTGGCGAGATCAGTCTAGGGATAGAATATTATATCCCTTTCACTGATGTCGCCAGCATCCGCAAAGTTCGCCCCTGGTTCGGGCGTGAATGTGCCGAGGCTGTCCAGAAAAAACAGTCGGCGTATCGCGCCTGGGTCAGGGCTCGGGCGGCACGTGACCCGAATGTGAACCGCCTCAAAGCAGCGTACAATAGGGCAACTAGGTTCAGCAAGAGGGCCTTCAAGAGAGTGGATGCCCAGCGCGTCGCGCGGCTTGGTCAGGAGCTCACATCCCACCCCACGGGCAGCCGTGGATACTGGCAACTGGCCAAAGCCGTACAGTCAAATTTTTGCCAACCCTCGCTGCCACCACTGCGTCTTCCTGATGGATCACTGGCTCACAAAGCCCAAGAGAAGGCGGACATGCTCGCAGACCTCTTTGCGGCTAATTCCCGCGTCGATAACCGTGGCCTGCAGCCCCCCGCCATCGCCAACTGTGGCCACACTATGCCTGATATTGTTATCAGGCAATGTGATGTACGGGCAGTGCTGCGGTCGCTCGACACGCGGAAAGCCGGTGGCCCTAACGGCATTGCGGCGGTGGTGTTGCGAAAATGTGCCGCTGAGTTGTCTCCAGTACTAACGCGTCTGTACCGCCTGTCATACTCTACAGGGCTCGTGCCGGAGGTCTGGAAAGAGGCGAACGTACAACCGATCCCCAAGAAAGGGGATCGCTCCGATCCAGGCAACTATCGACCCATAGCTGTCACCTCAGTCATTTGCAAGGTGCTTGAGCTCCTTATCAATAAGCAGCTCATGCGATACCTGGAGGATCACTCGCTAATCAATGATCGGCAATATGGCTTCAGGCCAAAACGATCAACGGGTGACCTCCAGGCATTCGTCACGCATGTATGGGGTGAGGCCATGGAAAAGTACGGCGAGTCCTTGGCTATTAGCCTGGACATCGCCAAAGCTTTCGATAGGGTCTGGCATGCTTCGCTCCTTTCCAAGCTTCCGGCATATGGTCTACCTCCTCAACTGTGCAGCTGGATTGCCAGTTTTTTAAACGAGCGCCGAGTGCGGGTCCTCTGCGATGGCCAGGCTTCTCGCTTCTTGCAAGTGAATGCCGGGGTACCGCAGGGGTCCGTACTATCACCAACTCTCTTTCTTCTGCATATCAATAGTATGCTATCCCTCGGGAACATTCATTGCTATGCAGATGACAGCACACTGCACGGGAGTTACTCGGTTCGTCCGACGGCGGGGCGATCTGAGATTGAGGAGGAGAGATGACGACTCGTGGCTGATCTCGACCGTAACCTCGACAGTATCTCCCAATGGGGTGCCGAGAACTTGGTCGAGTTCAATGCCCGCAAAACACAGGCGTGTGCATTTACAGCGAAAAAATCACCTTTCATTCCCCTACGCACTCTTCAGAATGCAACATTACCAATGAAGGATAATCTAGACATCCTTGGCATAGACGTACGTCGAGAGCTCAATAACACTAAATACATTGAGAGATGTATTGGGCTAGCTTCGCGGAAACTAGGAATACTGAACAAGGTAAAGCGATTCTTTATACCGCACCAGAGGTGTCTGCTACAAAACGCAGATTAGACCCTGCGTCGAATACTGCTCTCACCTCTGGGACGGCTCCGCGAAGTATTTGCTGGACGCACTCGACGCTATTCAGCGACGCGCTGTTCGCATTATAGATTGTCCGGCGGTAACGGGAAGCCTTGAGCCGCTAGCCCAGCGCCGAACAATTGCTTCCTTGGCCGCGTTCTACCGTATTTACCACGGTGGGTGTTCTGAAGAGCTCTTCAATCTGATCCTACCCTCTCCCTTCCGATCCCGAACAACGCGTGCCGGGCAGAGATGTCACTCTCGTACCGTGGAAACCGTCTTCGCGAGAACTGAGCATTTTAAACGATCGTTTCTCTGCCGAACGATGGTGGCTTGGAACGCCCTGCCCGCGCACGTGTTTCCTCCAACATATAACCCTGGGTTCTTTAAGCGAAGCGTGAAGAGGCACATTACTGGGTCGTCAAGTTGAGGGCCACTCTCTATAGTATTCCTGTGTACTGTGAGAGTCGCCCACAATCACCAGACGTCGCCACAGCTTACCATCAGGCGGGTGGCGTCAATTTGTCGACCTAAATATAAAAAAAAAAAAAAAAAAAATAGCATTATTTTTCGCAAAATTAAAAGACAAAAACCGTCGACAATTGTTTCGCCTCTAAACGAGGCATTATCAAGACTGTCTCAGAGAGAACAGCAAAATATGAACATATTTACTTTTAAGTACGAATATGTAAATATCGCTAGCGCGATGTAGGATTTGTCACAATAACTAACGTGGGTAGAAACTGAAAGTTATGCTAACGAAATTCAAAAATAGGTATTCAACGATACAAGACATTACTCTTCTATTACATATAAAATGCAAAGCGACACACATAAACCAACAAACAACTACTGTGTCTGTCTGTTCACAAACAAATTCAGTGAAGGAGATGTATGAAAATCTGTTTGTTCGTTGAGTAATGTGTCCTCATCCCTTCTAACTATTTCTAACCTCTCCCAGACATAACATAACTTAAAACCCTTTCTCACATAAACGTAAAACTTTAAAGGTGTTATTATTGTTCAAGGAATGGCCGGTATCAAGGAGATATCTCGCGGAAAGGGATCTATCAGGACAACGGTTGTCCTGATAGATCCCTTTTAAGTTTTACGTGTGTTGTACTCCGCAACAAACATTTGTGTGACCCACAAATGTTTGTTACGGAGTTTGGGTATTTTACTATGTTCTCGTATAATATGTATCTGTATGTATATAGAAACGGGGAATGTAATTTTTGTCCCCCCTTAGCTCTCGAGAACTGCTTATGCTACAATGATGGTTAACCCCTCTATGGATAGCCCTCGATCTGGAGGCAAGCCAAAAAATCGAAAATTTGACCTAGCCCTAAGGAGTCAAAAGTTATAGGCCAAAACCTATGGCGTGGTGCGACGCGAAGCAGTGTATTTAGAAATATATAAGTATGTTTATCAATTGTCTAGATCCCATAACACAAGCTTATAGCTTAGTTTGGAGTAGATGACGTTGTGTGAGAATGTCCGAAAATATTTATTTAATTACCATAGTTGGGCAGAAATCATCACACACTTGAAACAGTAGCATCCAGTCTCGAGGAGTTTGTCAAGAAAATGAAGATCTCCGAGGAAGAGTCTGAACTGAACCTACCCTAGACACACAGACACAACACACGGTATGTTGGTATATAAATTACTAGCAGACGCCCGCGGCTTTACCCGCTTGACATATAATATCCTAAAAACCTTCCTCGAGAACCACTCTATCTATTGAAGAAAACCGCATTAAAATCCATTCCGTAGTTTTACAGATCTAAGCATACACACGGCACGAGCGACTTTGTTTTATACTACGTTATGATGATTATTATATGTACTGTTCGTCCATTATTGTCGTCAACTGGAGCGCCTGCAATTAGCCATTTTCCCCTGAAGATTTTAAAAAATTCCGCTAGAGGGAGCACTGGTGAGGGGTACATGAATTTTAAGAACAAAATATTAAGCCAAATCGGTCGTAAGTTATTAAACTCCTAAACAAGTAAACCGTTTTAAATGAAATTTATAGTGTGCGTTTGAGTGAACTCGACAATGGTTTAAATATACAATAGGCTTGTGTCCCAAATTTAAAAAATTGATTAAATCTGTAGTTTTGAATCTATATAGTCACAAAAATGTATTATTTTGATTTAAAACAATCATTTACATAGTTTATATTGCGATCTAAAAAATGTATTTAAATTGGTAACGAAAACGCTCCAATCTGTCATGGCGCCTTGGGTGATGTCACACGTTGCGAAACAAATCAAAATGTGTTTGACGAAGCTATCCTGAACAAAAAACGAACGAAGTTCGCTGCAGCGATTAAGCCATAAATTAGTCGTCTAATCGTAATATAAATATTCAAGCGCAAGATCGCTTATTAGTTATAGTTTTTTCACGACCAAAAGGTCAAAAGTGCCGTGAATATCATGGCGCTTACGCGTTTCCTTCAACGTATTCCAAGAACATGTCACTTGTCAATTATACACTATAGACTGGACACGCATAGCTTTTTACCTACGACGGAACGGAGATGGTATATACGTTTGGGGTGAGAGGATCAGGGGCGAAGCTTCATAAGCTGAGGACTGCATGCCCAATATATGAGGTAACAAACATAAAAAAATAAAGTAGTCGAATTGAGAACCTCCTCCATTTTTGAGGTCGGTTAAAAATCAAAGTTAAAAGCAGTCGAATTGAGAACCTCCTCCATTTTTGAGGTCGGTTAAAAATCAAAGTTAAATTACAACTTTTTTTTTCTATTTTATTTCATGTGCTATTAAATCGAGTGAATAATATCGTTTTGAATTGTAGATGATAAATAACTCGGCCCGGGTTTGTCGCTCTGTTGATGTTGCATATGCTTTTTCATCTCTCATGCTCTGAAAGTAGGTCATTGCTTACCTAATATGCGGGTTGAAAGTGATACATTTCGGCCCTAGGGCGGAAAAGAAAAAAAAAATATCAGCATATCTTGAGGCGATGGCATAAAACGTATACAGCCAAAGTTCGATAGTCAATACAACATCCTGGTTTTTGAATGATCATAAACAAAAAAAGAGTTGGGTTACAATATAATAAAACGTAAATAGCACAAACAATAATTATTTGGACAGTTATACCTTAAAATACTGAGTATTTTACTCAGAATTTTAAGATTGAGACTCCGACCAAACCTGACTCAATCGACCGCGGTAACGTATCAAATCATAAAAAAATACTCTATAGCGCATCCTAAAATATGTGCGTAAGAAAACAACTGAAGTAATTAAAAAAACTGAAGACATTTTGTATGGAAAAATATAACTAATGACAAGGCGGTATGACCAAAAGACTTGCCTGCCCTGAAAAAAGTGCGAATGAAAAACAAAAATTAAAAAAAAGGCGGAATGTACAATACTTGATACGTGATCAATATCATTTGTTATATTTGTTTTATTTGACTTTTATTTGCTTTCCTCGTATTCGAAATGAAAAGTAGAGTGTTTAACTCGGGTGAAAGCACCCATTTCTGCCTCTTCTCGTCAGAAATGGGATGCTTTCTTCCCTTGGTTAACAATCTACTATTCCAAAACGCTATCATATTTCGATAATAATGAAACTAATTCTAAAAAGTTACCTCTATTTAATGAATCTTTGGACTCGTCATGTCCTCTAAAACGCAATTCCTGTTGCGCTAAATGGCAAACTACATCTACAAGTCTTTGAAAAATACTACGGTTTTGGTCAACTTGCTGATTGTGTTTTGAAATTTCTTCAGCAAATTGGCGTGACAAGTGAGTTTTACTTACTTTAGAAATACACAAATCTGGCGTTGGTTTAGGAGAAACAACTAACGATTTTCTCTGATCAAAACTTAATGATTTTACCCTTTGGTCTTTTAATAGAACGTTACAGCACCTCAAATCATCACAAGGCACAATTTCTTCCATATTTAACACTCAAATAAACTAATTCACAACTTTTAAACAATAAAAAAACAATTTTGAAAAAATCACCACTCTTAAGAGCAAATTACTACGCGAAACTGAAGTAAACAAACGCGAAAATAGCATAGGTCGCCACGCAACCGATGTGCGACGAACTTCAGAGCAAAAACCAGGCTTATGTGCGAGTACATTTTGCTATAACAACCTACTAAGTATTGTGGTATGCTAGTGAAAATATCCATAGGTGTGAAAGAGAAAATGCAAGCCCGATTATAACGGGCATGCATTGCGTCTACTTACAACTTGTGCGAGCAAGATGGCATCTGCGCGCTCAACACCGTACAGAGTACCAGTCAGTACAACGCATAGATAGAGAAACGGGTTGTGTCGGCGGGCGGTATAGGTGATTGACCCTAAGCGCGCGAAAGCCCTTTAACTTTGATATAGATGCCTACCAATATTTTGATTCAAGCGTTGTCTCGAAATGCACATCGAAATAATGCGCATAAACTGCGTTTTGTTCAGTCTACTTTTGTTAGATTTATAATAATTTAACTTTAAAATTAACAAAAATTCGTAAATTAATAAAAACGTACGAACAATTAAATTACAGAAAATCACAGACACAACTTGAACAAGAAGTCAGCTCTTCATTCATACTTACTGTATGGTGTGAGAGTGCAACCTGTGACGTCATATTTTCTGATTGGTGTTTGACGTGACTGAATGCCTAATTTTTCCAAACTTATTTTCTAAAAATAATAGTAATCTTTATTCTGTCTACTAATTTATATTACTTTTTGTTGTCTATTCATTTGAAATAGTCATAAGAAACATACACCAATCCGATTTATTCTTAGTGGACACAAGCCTATTGTACCTGGCAGGTGGCGCAGCTGTCCCGGCGAACATCATATCATCACAGCAGAGCCATCTATCGGGTCTAATTTTATATTTAAACTATCCTCGAACCCATGTTTAACTACATATTAAAAAAATCTTTAGTCTGTGGCTCGACTCATCATCACTCATCAAGACTCGAACCCACGGTCTTTTCATAACAAGGGGAATGCTCTAACCGTTAAGACAGGTTTTCACAGGGTCAGTGCACAAGTCAGTATCGGCGCCAGTGTAGGCACTGATACACATATTAACCTACATAATTTTAATATTAATACCTGTTGCACAGGACGAGGAGAATTGTACCTTAAGTTAAAAACGCGTTCATAAAGTCGAGACTATGTTGCCCGCCGTGCGAGTGACGCCATCGTAAGAATGCACTAGGGTTGTACCTATCGTGATTATTGAATTAAAACGAATGTTACGAATCAACCATTTTTTTAGTAGTCAATCCAATATGTTTTAGTTTTATGTAATGATTTATATTTTTTTATTGATCAATAAATAAAAACGGCAAAGAAATCACGTTTGTTGTATGAGTTGTACCCTAAAATATTGATTTTATTCTGGTTTTTAGTATTTGTTGTTATAGCGGCAACATAAATACATTATTTACTATGTCACGCACGGTTCAAGGTATACTAATTATCACGGTTCATGAAATACAGCCTGGTGACAGACGGACGGACGGACAGACAGACAGACAGACAGACGGACAGTGAAGTCTTAGTAATAGGGTTCTGTATTTCACCTTTGGGTACGGAGCCCTAAAAAGAAAATAAATAATATCTATGGATAGGTCATCAAAAATGATATTGAGGTTGATAGTTTGCGCGAGAGACCCTTCCAAAGTGGTAAAATGTGTCGTCGTCGTCGAATATACAAGTCAGCGCTGACTTTCCACCGCTGTACTGACTTCAAATCAATTTACATTGGGTTTTTCTCGGGTCAGCGCTGATTTGTCTCGAATTCGGAGTCGGTAACTGACCCTGTGTAAATCAGCCTTTACGATGACCAATAATTCAATTTTTTTTCTATTTGCTGTTTAATTTTGGAATTAATGATATTATATAATATTGTATGCATTTGTTTTCAGAATTCGTGCCAAGTCATGGCAGCCATTACAAAACCATTCCCAGGATAGGTTAAAAATCAAGTAAAGCTTTATAAGTAATAAATATAATTTATTATTAATACATAATAATTACACTAATTACTATTGAAGATCATGACAAATATTGTAATTATCACTGAATATAATTCAAGTTATTTACATACAATTATTTGTATTCTTACATCAGTCTCGATTTATTTTTCCATCACGCCTATATCCCCGAAGGAGTAGGCAGTATTTTTAGTCCCACGTAATAGGGAGCAAGCCTATTGCCGTACAATATCAATTAAATATATGTTAATATGGTCACGTGACCGACATTTGTCGCAATATAATTGGTTTAATGTCGATTTATCTTTGTCGATACACTTTAGGTTCAAAATGACAACTTTCCAAGACGTTCACTTTCCCATAATATGCCACTTTCCCGAAATAGTAATTCCCTTAGGCCTATATTTAACTAGGTGACCTTGGCGGCACAACCAGACGCCGCCAACAACAAAATGTATAGAACTACTTACCTAGTGAAATATATGCCTTATCGTGCTTCTATAGTTTATTTAAATGTGGGTGTCTAATACATCTCTGTTTACCCGCTCGGGGATATATCCGTGAATATAAGTACGTATGTATCTTGCCTAATTGATTTGTTAAATAAGAATTGCCTTTCATCAACATTTCATCACAAGGCAACGGGTTTCAATTTTTTTTCAAAATTACAATATAGCTGCTACTTTTTATTAAATTCATTCGGCCATTTTGGACATTACCAGTTATAAATGTGCCCGGTGACGGCAATAGGCTTGCCCCCTATTACGTGGGACTATACTTGCAAATTGTAGGTGTGTAATGCACCTCTGCCTACCCTTTCGGGGATATAGGCGTGATATGTGTGTATCTTAAACTAATATCCCAGCGGTTTTCATGGCGGTAGTTTCTATAGCAGTCTTAGATTTCTTCTTGCGATCCTTACGAGGTAATACACTATCCACAGCTTTGGACCTTAAATATATAAATAAAATGTTAAGAAAATTAAACACAACAACATTTACGGTCTTATTCATAATGAGGTTTCAGAAGTTGAAAATAGGTACAGAATGTCATAAAAGAAAGGGATGCTGGAAGTAATCCAGCTGCACTATAGAGGAGCAGCCCGTATGCCGGAAGTTTAGAGAGCAGCGACGCATGCCACATTCTGTCAAAGGCTTTGGCAATGTTTAGGCTTATAGCCAAGAACTCACCGTGCCTCCCCATAGCTTCACCACAGACATATGCTACGTACACCAGAAGATCACCTGTCGATCGTTTTGCTCTAAAATCATATTGTCTATCAGTAACCAGCGAGTGATCCTCCAGACAACTCCAGAAAAGTGTGTGTATAATTGACTGAGGGAGCGAAGCTTTCAACTTGCAGACTGGGGAGAATTTCTTTCGTCTGTACGCATCTACAGGTTCTGTCAGATCATGTTTGAGGCATTATTTATCAACCGATTTGCATGAAACTTTACACACACACTCCTAGCTTACAATGAATAACATTTGAATGATATTTTTTGGATTGGATGACAAATGAAAGAGTAATAAAGAAAATTGAAGAAAAAAAAATATAAACAAAGCCGTCTACGGTTGACAGAACCACTAGTTTAAAAATATGTGGTACTCACAGTTTGCGGCAGGAGTTAGCCCTGGCGTGTCTCCGCAGGTGCGACACGTGGCAGAAGGAGCGGGCACACTTGTCGCATGTGTACGGCTTCTCGCCTGTGTGATACCTGGAATATACAATCATCATTTATATAGTCACGCTTATATTTAGACTGTCTATAGTAAGTAAGTATTCTTTCTTTTCCTACGATATTATTACTACCTGGGTAAGTTTATTGGTCCATTTATATTGTTATCCTACTCTGTCTTATCTTTATTTTTCTTTTCTCTTTCATGAATTGTACCTTTTAATTTTTTTAACTCGCTATCCATCCAAAGGTTGTCTGAAAGAGATCGCTTTTAGCGATATGGGGCCGCCTTTTGTACTGTCTTTAAGTTATGTCTCCTAAATGTATGTTTCCTTTTTTTGTTTACAATAAAAAGTATTTGATTAAAATATTAAGAAAAAAATTATAAATAGATCACAAAAACTGATGTCATCGGCGGGATTCGAACCCACGGCCTTTCCCTAACAGGGGAGTGCTCTGCCAACTGAGCTACGATGACCACTACCGACAACATCGAATTTTGGCTTCATATCATATTCATAATTTCTACATCGCGCTACACTCCCCCTGTTAGGGAAAGGCCGTGGGTTCGAATCCCGCCGATGACATCAGTTTTTGTGATCTATTTATAATTTCTTTCTTAATATTTTAAGAATAGTTTAAGCAAACTCATTGCTTTGAAATACAAAAAAATAAGTATTTGATTGATTGATATCCCCGTAGTGATAAGTAGAGGTTAATTTATCACCCTGCCCCAAAAAAATCCAACTTCAAATGATCGGGTTGGGACTAAATTGAAACGAGTTTCCACACGGGGATCACCAACCAGCATTCAATTAAAAAGAATTTTCAATAACAAACTGATATGAAATTCGAAAGTTATGATGCAAGAAATATAAAAAAAATAATGCCGAATTGAGAGCCTCCTGGAGAGGACGCTCGCAACTTCGTCGGCGTAGTAACGTGGGTTTTGCAGCATTTTCCATTAACCTATATTACTCACTAACAATGTATCTTTATATGGGTAAAATGATTTTTCGCATCGGTCCAGACGGTAAGGAGCCTGTGCAATGTAAACAAACAATCAGTCAAATCTTTCCTCTTTATCAGTCTTCCCCTCACCGCGCAACTTAGGCTTTGCTTCATTTTGGATCACAAGAAAAAAAATCATCTTAAGCGGCCCACACACACAATCAATCTCAGGTGTATGGCGGTCGTGGCCCACTTTTACACCCTAGATTGCCCCTAAAGCATGTGTGTGTGTGTGTACGCTATAGTATGGGATACTCCACGCAGACAGAACAACGTGTATAAGCTAGTATATACGCACCTCTTGTGTACGACGAGGTCGCATTTCTTGTAGAACTTCTTGTCACACCCGGCGTGGTCACACGCGTGAGGTGTGAGTCGCTCGTGGTCGCGGTACATGTGAGTCTTTAACTGGAATGGTCAAGTGGGGTAGTTGGAAATATATTTATTTTACTATTTAATGCCTTTCCGATTAACGTAATATACAAAACACATCGACTAAGTGTTTAGAATAGTCAAAAACATTCGTTAAATTTATAAAAATATTATTAAAAACCTCCCACATAATATACTGCAACCCAGACACAATATGTAATATCACTGCTGTCACCATAATTTCTTGTTAGTATTAGTGAAAATACATCAAAATTTTCATATAAATAATTGGTCGAGTTTTTCTTTAATACATTTATTTAGCGGACCATAATATCGTAAGCAAGAGCTTACATATCCATATTTTTTGATGAATGTAGGGTAGTTGAACATTTAAAAAATAGTTAGCAAGCTAGAGTACAGGTTGTCAAAGCAATAAATTCACACAATTAAATTAGTTACATTATTTGCCACACGCAAACTTATACTTGGCAAGCTAACGAGTGACTCACCAGCCATCTTGCAGGGTAGGTGTTCCCACATAGCGTGCACGTGTGCGCGGGGAGCACTCGCGGCTGGTGCGTGCGCGCGTGCTTGTTGAGCGTCGAGCGGTACGAGAAGCGCAACCCGCACACTGAGCATACGTGCGAGCGGAGCGACGGCGAGTGGGTAGCTGACGAAACAAACATATAATTGACCGAGTGAGCGAAGCGTCTACCTTTCTAGACAATACCGCACACTTATGCTTTCGTCTGTCTGTCTGTCTACACGAAACTTAACACAATTAGTGGTCCTTATTTTAAACATTTTTTCATAGCGAGCTTTTTTTTGATTGGAGGAAATAAGGGCAAATAATTCGAGGCATACGACCGGATACGCAGAACGGTTTTGTGGTGGGCTTTGAAAGAGAAAGTTGTGCCTGGGAAGTATGTAGAGTTGATCTGTGCAATGTATTGTCGATCGAGAACCTACGTACGATGTGCTGCTGGCAACACCGACGAGTTCAGTGTGGAGGTAGGCCTGCATCAGGGCTCAGTGCTAAGCCCGTACCTCTTCCTGTTAATAATGGATGCCTTGACATCGGAGATACAGGAAGAGACCCCCTGGTGTATGCTATTTGCCGATGACATTGTTCTTGTCGGTGACGACGGGCCTGAGGTACAGAGCAGACTGGAGGGGTGCCAGTTTAAACTGGAGAGTGTAGGCTTGAAAATCAGCAGAACCAAAACGGAGTACATATTCTCCGATTTCGGCGGTCTCTCCAGCTTTACATCCATAACGCTAGACGGCGTACCATTGCCAGTCTGCTCCAGCTTCCGATACCTCGGCTCTCTTATCCAGGACGATGGGGAAATCGATCGTACAGTGAAGCACAGAATTGACGCAGGTTGGATGAAATGGCGGCAGGTCAAAGCCACTATATGCGACCCCCGATTTCCTCCGAAACTTAAGGGGAAAATTTACAAAACTGTCGTCAAACCTGCCGTCCTGTATGGACTTTCATGTGTGGCCGTAAAAGCGACGGATGAAAGAAAACTGCATGTAGCAGAAATGCGAATGTTAAGATGGATGTGTGGTGTAACAAGGATGGATAGAGTAAGGAACGAGTATATTAGAGGAAGTTTGAAAGTTGCCCCAGTAAATGAAAAAGTGAGAAGCGAACGGCTATCATGGTATGGACTTGTTATGAGAAGAGAGGAAAGTAATGTGGTAAGAAAGGTGCAAAGTATGAATGTAGATGGCCTGAGAACTCGAGGTAGGCCCAAGAAAAGATGGATAGAATGCGTGAAAGAGGATATGACCAGGAAAGGAGTGACTGAGGAGATGACGTGTGACAGGGATGTATGGAAGATGAAAACATGTTGCGCCGACCCCAAATGAGTTCGAGTAATGTTTTTAATTTTGTCCGGGAACACTATTAACGTTCCAACCCGCTATAGTATAGAGGGTTGGAACATTAAGGTTATTTAAGTTTACGTTAAGGTTTATCAAGTAAATGGTATAGAGTATACAGTCTATACTCTATACCCAATACATTTACTTCATAAACCTGACCTGTTTCGCCTCACAGCACTATTTCCTTAAAGATCAAGTGAGATAAGATAAGAATGATCACGAACGGATTTATTCTACATTCAATTTTGCGTCTCGTAAAACAAAATATTTAATTTATTGACTCAAAATATTGATTTGTAACTAAACTAGCGCACTGCGAGCCCCGCGGCTTTACACCTTCCTCGAGAACCGCTCTGTCCAATGGTGAAAACCGAATCAAGATCCGTTGCGTAGTTTTAAAGATTTAAGCATACACAGGGACAGACAGAGACAGCGGAACTAGTTTTATACTATGTTATGATAGACTTAAAACATACCTCTATGGGAATTGTAATTGTCCTTTTTATTAAACACTTTATTACAAGTTCTGCAGACAAATAATTTGAACTTATGTTTCACTTTTGCTATAACCTCATTATCTTTTTTAGTCTGTGATTTATTCTTTTCTAGGCTTGGAATTTTGACTACTATTGGTCCAATTGGTTGTTCAATATTTACAACTACAGATTCAAATGATTCCACTGTCTTCGGATCATCACTTTCAGATGCCACATTTTCATTACTTTGGTTATTAACTAATTCCACATCAATGTTTAACATGTCCGTTAATTTTTCAGCATCAATTTCACTCTTCAAGCTTATAATAAAAGTATCATCATGTTCAGTTGATATGTACTGTACACGATTTTCACCGATCAACTGATTCAAATTCGCCGCTAAACTAGTACTGGCTTCTAAGTCAACATCACTTTCAAATATCGTAGCACATTCAGTAACTGAAACTGTATTTTCTATGTCTGTATTCTTAGTTATAAGTGCATCTGGATTTAATGTTCCATCACTATTTACGTTATAAAGTGCATTATTGTCTTGGTTCATACTTTTGCTATCAGTAAAATCAAAATAGATCTCTTCAGTCTTGTAATCTACATCATTTGTGTTTGTGTTAAAAATATTACTTGGCTGTATGCTGTCGAAATCTATATCGTTGTACAGTAATTCTTCATCACATATACGGAATGTGTTAATATCTTTGAGCAATTCAATTTGTTTAAGATTCTCTGGTGTATTGTCTATATTGTTTTGGTTGGTGTGTTCATTTTGTGTAGTCGTCATATATATAATGTTATCGACTACACTGCTGGCGTCGTTAGTTTGAGCTTTGTCATCTTTTTGGGACTCGGAAATGTTGCTGTGTTGTCTATAATAATGGAAAGGATATCTTTTAAATATATTTACGTACCTACTTTAATTTACTGTATTAGTTAATAAAAAGTACACATTTATCACCAAATAATTAATTAAACATTCTGTAAGCTTTATAACATTATAATATCCTTACCGAACACAATGTTCTAACAAAGCACTCTTGTACTGGAAGCTGTGTCCACAGATGCGGCAGTGATGTTTCCTGACCATCTTGTCTGCCTTTTCCTTTGCTAGACCTTTGTTGAGGGAACACTTCAGTGTGTGACGCTTCATCGATGCCAACTGTCGACACGGAATTTATTTAAGTTGGTGAATTGAGACCTCCGGCGGCTCTGAGCAAAAAATTAGGGCCTCAAGGGCAGTACGTACTTACCTGTTTGAATCTGTTCTTACAACCAGGACAGCAGTAACTCTTCTCACTGTTATGTGTCGACATGTGGCGACGTAAATTCGATTTATCTTTGAATCGCATTTCGCAGACGTCGCAGGCGTGTTTCTTTAAATCTGTAACATGATTCAAAATAGTACATTACTGTCCAGGCTGCATATTTAAAACAAATTATGGATTAAAATCGTTGCAACCATTTACATGCAAAACATAAAAACATAGTAACTTACCACTGTGTTGACTTTTATGTTTCTTGAGATCTGATGGTTTGTAGAATGCTTTTTCACACTCCGCACATTTGTGTGGTCTGCAAACCAAATTACAACATCGTATTTGATTTTTGTTTAGGATACTTAATATAAACAGCCATGTAGGCCAAGCGTTATCTGCCAGTGGAGCTATATGATCACCATAATACTGATTGGAAAAAGCATCAGAATTGCATAGCGAGGGACACCTTAACTTCGCGGATTTTGATAAAGCTTTCGACACTGTGCTTGAGTCGAGAATCTAATGATGGCTGGATGAGTTTGGAGCCCCGCCCAAATTAAAAAGATTTCTTTAGGGCTATGCTTCAGCTAATACTACTGCAAAGGGAAGCACTATTGTCTAATCACATAAAACATTACTATTTACGCTGGGGTCATGCAAGGCTCACCCCTTTCACCTGTGTTGTTTAGTACAAGATAGCAAACACAACGTCGTGCGACGAGGTACAGATTTTGGATCACTAGTAATGGCAGAACTAAAACAGCATTGAATCTCTTGCAAAATCTTACCTATCTTCTGAATGTTTCTGGAACAAATGTTGTTGCAGTTGCCAAAGTGCTTCAAATGCCATCGCACAATGCGGACACTTCCATACCAACTCGAGCGGCTTTTGAGCCAAGGTGTGCTTCATTAACTGCTGCTTTCTTAAGAACTTCTTATCGGGACATTTTTCTAAGCATATAATATTATACAACGGTTTCTTTTTCAAAAGCTTGTAATACCGGCTGGTATCCTTTTCTGGACTTTCAATTCTAACTACTATTGGGCCAACAGGCTTTTCAACATTTACTAGAGGTTCATTAGATTCCACTGTCTTCGATTCGTTCATTTCAGGTGCCACATTTTGATTCATCTGATCATTGATTAGCTCCACACCATTGTTTAACTTGGTTCTTAGTTTCTCAGCATCAATTTCGCTCTTCAAACTTATAATAAAAGTATCATTATGCTCTGATGATACGTACTGTACACGACTTTCACCGATCAACTGATTCAAATTCGCCGCTAGACTAGTACTAGCTTCTAGATCAACATCACCTTCAAATACCGTAGCACATTCAGTAACTGTTTTTTCTATTTCAGTGTTCTTAGGTGTTAGTGCATCTGGATTTAATAGTTCCTCAGGTTTTCCTTGATAAAGAGCGTTCATTATATCTTGGTCAATCTGTTCAGATTTATCTTTTGCGTAATCTATTTCATGTGTGTTGAAAATGTGACTTGGTTGTATGCTGTCGAAATCTATATCGTTGTAAAGAAGTTCATCGTATATATGGAAAGTGTTCATTTCTTTAAGTAATTCAATCTGCATGAGGTTATCTGGTATGTTGTCTATTTCGTTTTGATTGATGTGTAGTAATCCGTTTTGTGCAGGCATCGTTATATAGTCGTCTTCGGCAGACAGAATGTCATCTACAATATTATCTACTATACGGCTCGCGTCAGTAGTTTGGAATTTGTCTTCCTTGAAGGGCTCGCTTACATTGTTGCTGTGTTGTCTATAATATTAGAACAGATTATTATTTCAGTACTATAAAATCGACTATAAATGAATTTAAAATATAAAGCTATAACTCTCTATCTTCGAATATAAATAACTGTAGATAGATACTTACCTAACACAATGTTCTAACAAAGCGCTCTTGTACTGGAAGCTGTGTCCACAGACGCGACAGTGATGTTTCCTGACCGTCTTGTCCGCGGGTTCCGACTGGCCTTTGTTGAGAGAACACTTCTGAGCGTGACGCTTCATCGATGCCAACTGTAGACACGAGATTTATTACAGCCTAAGTTTAGTAAGAGACCCAGCCTTATTGAATAGAGGCCTCATGCAGCGCTCTTGCAGGGCAGCGAGTACTTACCTGTTTGAACCTGTTCTTACAGCCGGGACAGCAGAAGCTCTTCTCATTGTTATGAGTCGACATGTGCCGACGTAAATTAGACTTATCTTTAAATCGCATCTCGCAGACGTTACAGACGTGTCTCTTTATATCTGGAATATAGAAGCATAGATAATCGTAGGTCCCACATTGGGTGCCAAATGTAATGACGGGTTAATTCGATAAAAGATGATGACAGCGTGATACAGACATATTGATTTAATAGTAGGAGCTCGTGGGTGCGTCCGTTGGTTTATGAAATACCTTTATTTACCCCATTCCTCAAAGGTTAATTATTAATGAGATAAAAATAAAAAGTACCACCATATAATTCTTTTTTCTTGGTAACTTACCACTATGTTGATCTTTATGTTTCTTGAGATCTGACGGTTTGTAGAATGCTTTCTCACACTCCTTACATTTGTATGGTCTGCAAACCAAAATATAATTCAGTAGGTTCTACCAATATGGTTCATGTGGATGACAATCAGTGCACCAAAATTTCTTTCAAAATAACTACTTTTTACCACACTTTTATATTTTATTATATTTCAATTATATAAACTTTGTCTTTTACACTAATAAAACACGTCCAACATTGACACAAAATAGTAGATTGTTAATACCCGCAAAATAGTACCCGAGTTACACACTCTACTTTTCATTTCGAATACGAGGAAAGTAAATAAAAGTCAAATAAAAAAAATTATAACAATAGAGATTGATCACGTATCAAGTATTATAATTCCCACCTTCTTTTTTAATTTTTGTTTTTCATTGGCACTTTTTTCAGGGCAGACTCTAGTCTTTTGATCATACCACCTTGTCATTAGTTATATTTTTCCATACACAATACAATTTTTTTAGTATCTTTTTTACGCACATATTATTTTGAAGCGGAATAGAGTATTTTTTTTTATAATTTGACGCGTTACAGAGGGGTTTTAGTCAGGTTTAGTCTGAGTCTCAACCTTAAAATACTGAGTAAAATAACCAGTATTTTAAGGTCCTTTCCAAATAATTATTGTTCGTGCTATTTACATTTTATTTTATTGTAATTTAACTCTTTTTTGTTTATCACCATTCAAAGACCAAAATATTGTATTGACTTAATCGAACTTTGGCTGTGTATGTTTGTGCCGTCGGATCAAGATGTGCTTAAATTTTTTTTTACTTCTCCGCCTTAAGGCTGAAATGTATCACTTTCAACCCACATATCAGGTAAGCAATGACCCACTTTCAGAGCATGAGAGATGAAAACCCATTTCAAATTGTCATAATGGGAAGTCGCTTTCAATTAAAAAATAATTCAAAATCGGTTCACCAAGTGAAAAGAGGGAACAAACATTAAAAGTAATAGAGACAAATTGATAACTCCCAAATCCAAACAAGGGTTTTTTGAAGTCAGATAAAAAGTAGTCTAAAGTTAATTAAATACGACAATAACAAGTCTCTTACACTTTCACATCTAAACCTGAGAACTAATTTTGATGAATTTTAAACATACCTAGGCCAAAATAGGCTACTGTTTGTACTATTGTGTATTGCTGTACTAATGTTGCACAGACAAAGATGCAGGCAGAAAATTATACATTTGAGCTCGCTACATAAACTTACCTGTAATCTAGATGTTTGTGAAACAAATGTTGTTGCAGTTTCCACAATGCTTCAAATGCCATCGCACAGTGTGGACACTTCCATATCAACTCCAGTGGCTTGTGTGCGAGGGTGTGTTTCATTAGCTGCTGTTTTGTTGAGAACTTCTGGTCTGGACATTTCTCTAAACAAATAAATGCATCATAAAACCTTTTTTAGTAGGTCAATAGCCGAGCTTAGGAGATGAAACAATAGACAACACACTGTTTACACTTTGGTTAGTGTAAAGTGTGGACCCGCAAAACCCACACACTTGACGTGGACTTGCGGAGATAGTGTTAAGTGTGAGTTCATATATTTCCTACTTCCAACTGTTTAGTGATAGTAAAATCTGTTGCACTCGCACTTAACAAAATATAACCAGTCTTAAATAAATTCAATATCAACTGCAAGCGATGCAGCAGCTCACAAAACTGATGAGGTGTTTTTTGTATGTGCCTTTACTTACAATGTATTTTTTTATTGCACATCTGCCTACACCCTCGGGATGTAGGCGCAATTGTAAGTAGGTATGTATGTATATTTACTGACCACAGATCCAAAGATTATCTTTAGAATGTACTCTCAAATGTCCGTAATACTTTTTAGCATTATCAAACTGTTTTCTACATATTTCACAGTGCAATATGGTGGGTCCATTCAAGTCTGGTTCCTCTAGAGGCTCGTCACCTGACAGAAACTGGGCTAGAACATCGTCAGGACCCAGCAGGGTATTGTGGGATGGCAATGGGGTGTTAAGCACATCGTAAACTGGGTCAGGAGGTTCTAGTTTGTAGAGTTCTAAATCTGTTGTTTCTGAGTCGACAAACTGCAAAGAAAAAGTCATGTTTTAGTATTTTGTTGACTTCCATCTATAAGTTAGCGAATGCCCCTGACTTCTAGTGTCCCTAAGTGTTAGTAGTGTTTCTATTAATATTAGGTGGTTTTGGTCGATTATAAATCCTACAATCCAAAAGATAAAGTCCGTAGAACTCCCATACTCCTTTGCATCACAGTGCCTGGTTATCTAACGTAGAGTATGTTTTATAGTATATATATATATATATATATATATATATATATAGTAGATTTGAATGATAAAGTCAAATACAAGGACTGCAAAGGCATGTTATTACATTATGGTTAGGTAAGGTAATATTATCGAAGGGATAAAGGGTATAAAATTAATCCCCTATCTACAACTATGGTAGTTTTCATAGTTTTGGTTAGACTATAATATTATCTAGTTGATAGCCACTCACTGGTAAATTGAAGAACGGTAAATTTGAATCCATTTTATCATAAAATACATAGAATCCAACTTATCTAAATAAATCACAGAAATGAGATTTAAAACATGAGAATAATGCACACAACTTCACACAAAATACACAATGATTTCACTGTCATTAGTGTCACACAGTTTTAGTTAGAACCATAGATATAGTATGTAGAGGAAACGAAGCGAGCGCCATCCCAAGTCTCTGGTTAGAACAGAAAGTTTCTGACAGCATAGTATAAAGACGTGTTCATATTATCAGTCACGTCTTTAATTATGAGAACCTCATCGGCAGTTTCCTGAGCTTTGATATCGCCCATGGGTTGTGAAGGTCAGATGGCAGTTACTTCGCAGGTCTTCCGGCCGTACGTGAACCAAATGGTTTAGCACGAAGCGATGGAAAGAGACCGGACGGTATGTCGTTGCTACCGTGGAAGATGGGAAGGCCTTTGGTGTGAGGCGCTACATGCGTTGACACCTTAGCACCTTCACACCTTCCAAGCACATCCCGATGTGCTGGCGCTGCTGCTGCATCGGCTGAAGACCTCAAACGGCGTAAATATGTACAATGGACAATGCAAGTTACCATGTGAAACTAGTAGTAGTAAATAAACCCCCTACCTACTAGGTCTGATTCTAAAGCTCCGAATATGGCTTCAAGAGAATAATATCATTTTGAAGTATATCACACCAAAGCTGAATTAAAGTGTTTGGTGAAAGATAATAAACCTGCAGTTGTTCACGAAGCAGAAGTACTTCTAAAAAATACAGTCATATCCACAATCACGAAATTTTGTTGCTGCCACCGTATCATTGCGACCTCAATGCTATTGTGCTTGTATGGAGTCAAGCGAAGAGAAAAGTAGCAAGCAATAAATATACACGAATATTTTATGACTACCAGAAAAAATTCAGGGGCTCATCTGGAACGTATGTATTTCAATATATATGGAATAATACAAATACCCAACCATACAAAGCAACAAAGTTATTAACGTTTTTAAAAACTCAAAATACGTGCGTCACCCATGGACACCACCATTTTATTTTACGCACGATTTTTGATAGTAAATAGGTACCTATCATCTACAATGTAACTTCAACATGCCGAGCCGAGTTTTAACGTAATTTCGCAATGAAATCAAAGCACCTGAAGTAGTTATGGGAAGCGGGTACTTGTAGTAAGTAAGTAATACGCGGCACTTCCTGACTACAACCTTTATTGATAGAAGGCGAAGGAATATACAGCGTAAAGTTAAGCGAAAGCGTTAACACTAAGATTTTAGGCAAACAATAATAAGCGCTTAATATTGTACGACATCTATAGCGGGGCGCGTCAGCTGTTCGAACAAGAATGCTAAGACCGAGCGACGTGCGCTCCGCGTGGAGTTGGGTTACGGACTGAATAGTGAGTGAATACCGGTGCGCCGCCGCGCGCGCCGGTACTCTGGCCGGTTTCGTTGAACAACTGGCGCGCATCTCTAATAACAAAAGATGTACAAGGCAAATCTGTTTGTTGACAATATAATTTTATTTATGTTTATTAATTGTATTTTCAGTTTTAGATTTATTTATACATAGGTAACTATCATTAGGTATATGTATGTAATTTATAATTAAATGTATTGTAGTAACTTGTGATTCCACTACACACCTATACCTAATTACTAAAATTTATTTTATGATTCCATATCCCCCCATATCCGCAATTACTATAGTAAGGTATTAAATGGTTAAGTACCTAGGTAAAGACGTCAAATTACCTAAATATCTAGCAGATAAAACATGATAGGTAGGTACCTAGGTACTGTTTCATTAACAAATTTTAAATTTAAATAGGTACTTAATCAGCTGGCAGGTACTAAAGAACTTGGAATAGTAAATTGGCTTAATGATTAATTTATGTATTTAATACGTGAAAGACTTACCACTACAAGTACCTACTTTAGTTGTTGCTCGAAATGAAATCCGTCATTTTGGATGCATAAGCGAGCCCATTTTAATAAGTTCGATTTCAAACTGAGGAGAATGTCTCTTTGTTGCCGGATTTCATCGAAGGCGTCAATTATCCTTTGTCGGAGGTCCTCACGGGTGTTGGGTTCACTGACATACACTCTACGTTTCACTTCACTCCACATGAAAAAGTCCATTGGCGTCAGATCCGGGGACCGAGGGGGCCACGCGACCGGAGCACCCCGTCCAATCCACCTACCTTCAAATTGCGTATTGAGCGCGCGCCTAATGAATGAAAGAATATCTATAGTAAATTATTTTACGTAGTGAACAAATATTCGGTGGTTTTAGGGACAAAAATGACATATCTACTTTATTCTTTTTTTATAGCATGGATGGGTTTAGTATCGAATACCTATCACATCCCTGATTTTTTTCTAGTAGTCATAAAATATTCGTGTATATAAAAATATACCAGGGTCTGAAATGTAAAATTTTATAAAATAATGTTTTCTATCCATATCTGCTGATGCCTGGAAGAAGTACACTATTATCAGGCGTAGAGTTTTTGGAATCCGATTTCAACTATGACTCATAGCACCTATGTTTTGTGCGAGTACGGCTAAATTACGAATAGTGGCAAGTGCTCATCAATTAAAGTCCTCGACTGTATATAAAATTATGGATTATTTGAACATAATAAAAACGCAGAATTAAAAGTACTCTTTTATTTAAACACTCTATTATACACTATTTATTTTAAATTATTATTTTAAAAAAAAATTACTTGCTGAATAATAAAAAGTATCAACTCCGTTTAAGCCGTGTATAGCCAGGGTTAACAGCTCTTGATTTTTTTTAAATTCCCGTCTTTTTCTTGGATAGCTTTCGTTGGCCAGATTATTATAAAAATCATAGTATAAAGTATGTACTATATATTATTTCCCAATATATAGTACTTTACACTATTGACTTTAATTCTGTTTTTAAGAGAACTGTATATAAATACAATTTGTCAACTTCTGACAGTAACTTTAACAATAACAAACATATTGTTTATGAAAACAAAGGTAGGTATTTTCTACCAAAGCATTATAAGAGACAAATAGCAAGTTTGCTATTCAATTATTTTTACACTTCAGCCAAGAACTTGGCTGACAAAACTGATTTTATTGAGCAATGTAGATTTAGTGTTAAGACTTTGGAATCTGTTCCAAGTAATTTAAATTAAGTTCTACGACAACAGAGGCAATATTACCCTTTAGCTTTTTTATAATTAATTGAATTAAATTTAGTTACAAATATTAATTATGTTAAAAAATGCCCTCCAAATCAAACCAAATCAAAAAATGTAAATTATATCAACATAGGGCATCAAAATATTGGTTGTTTAACACATGGCAAAGAGTTAGAGTTGGAACTGGTAATGAATTCAGACAATATTGATATTTTTTGTATTACAGAACATATGCGTAAGTCGTATGAGCTCATGTTCAATTTCAGTAATCACCGGGTTGGTAGTGCATTCTGCAGGGTGACCACAGTACGGGGGGGATCTTTGATTTTATTAAATAAACAACTTAAATTTAAAGAACGGAAAGATATTGTGTCTCTTTCTCTAGAGTGTAAAGTCGAACTGTCGTGCGTGGAAATGGAGCAATTCATAGTAGTATGCGTGTATAAACCTGGAACCTCACCCTTTTGCGAATTTGAGGAACTTATTTACAAAGTTCTATGTAAACTTGGAAAAACTAATAAGTACCTAATAGTATGTGGTGATTTTAATGTCGATTTACTTGTTAATACGCCTATGAGTTATAATATTTTAAATTTATTTAAATCACACAATCTTACAAACTTATTTTTGGAGCCTACTAGATATTGTAATACAATAGCCACTTGCCTGGATAAAATATACAGCGATATGTTGCCAGAAAGTAAAAGTATTATAAAAAAGCTAGATTCAGACCATTGTGGGCAAATAGCATCTTTTAAAATCACTAAAGAAAAAGTTATAAAACGTAAAATATTATGTAGACCAATAACTGGTGACCGCTTGGAACGTATGAGGGTTGGACTTTGCAATAAAATTCCATTCTTAGACACTGGCCTAGATCCAAATGTAATGTATAAATTATTTTTTGATTCTTTTTACAACGAGTTCAACTCCATATTCAAGTCTAAGGAGGTCATGATTAGTGATAGTCCTACTTTCAGTGAATGGGCCACTGAGGGTATACACAAAAGTAGACAAAAACTTTATGAACTATACTCAGAAAGACAGCTTAATAGATCAGTTGAATTTCTAGATTATGTTAAAACTTATTCAAAAAAGTTTAAAGTAGATTGTTTAGCAGCTAAATCAAAATATATAAGTGATAAAATTCTCAATAGTGCAGACAAAGTTAAATCTACTTGGAAAATTATAAACGCGGAAAGAGGTCAACAAAAATTAAATGATAATCATTTTAAACTTAATATAAATGGTAAAATAACTACATCAGACTTCGAGGTCGCTAACGAATTTGAAATTTTTTTCTCCCGAATTCCTGTAGATTTGACAAAAACCCTAGGCTCTTCAACCCCCATTGCAGAATCTTTGTTAAAAGCAAACGTTCCTTGTTGTAACGTTATATTTAAATTCAGTAAAGTTAACATAAACACTATCTTAAAAACTTTTAAATCTTTAAATATCAAGAAAACAGCTGACCTCTGGGGCATCTCTGTGTATTTAGTAAATTCTTTTAGTGAAATGGTTGCTCCTGAACTAGTAATAATATTTAATAATTGTGTTGATAGTGGTGTGTTCCCTGCTTTAAAGAAATCTAATAAATTAATTCCCCTGTTTAAATCGGGTAGTACTTCAGATCCTTCCAATTTCCGTCCCATTTCTGTACTACCTACATTTAGTAAAATTTTTGAAAAAATTATGCTTAATCAAATGCAAAATCACTTTAACGTTAATAAACTATTACATACAAAACAATTCGGTTTCACTCGTGGTCGGTCCACCACTGATGCCGGAATTAAATTATTAGAGTGTATATACAGGGCCTGGGATGAGTCATATGATGCTTATGGAGTATTCTGTGACTTATCTAAGGCCTTCGATTGCGTTCAGCACCAGACTTTAATTAAGAAACTTGATCATTACGGAATCCGGGGGACGGCCTTGAATTTCGTCAATTCTTACTTAAGTGATAGGGTCCAGAAAGTAGTGATCAATGGTAAACAGTCACCTGGTTCTCCTGTAGCAATGGGGGTACCGCAGGGTTCAATTTTGGGACCTTTTCTTTTTCTAGTATATATTAATGATCTCCCTCACCTCATAAGAGACGACCACGAGGTAGTTTTGTTTGCTGATGACACTTCTTTAATATTTAAAGTTAAACGTGGACAGCGCGAACTTGACGATGTAAACATTGCCCTCTCTAGGATAGTCCACTGGTTTTGTGCTAATAATTTATTATTAAATGAAAATAAAACTAAATGTGTAAGATTCACCTTACCTAATGTAAGACTTGTTAAAACCAGTGTTAAGGTTAGGGATGATATAATAGAATTGGTCGATGACACTGTCTTTCTGGGCATAACGTTAGACTCCAAATTGCAATGGGGGCCTCATATCGGGAAAATTTCGGCCAGGCTTAGTTCAGCAGCCTGCTGTCAAAAAGATCCGACAACTTACAGACATTAAAACGGCGCGTCTTGTCTACTTCAGCTACTTCCACAGTATCATGACATATGGCATACTACTGTGGGGTAACGCTGCCGATATTGAATGCACCTTTGTGTTGCAGAAGAGGGCTGTCCGGACTATCTATGGAATGGGGTCTCGTGAGTCATTAAGAGATAAGTTTAAGCATATTAACATCCTTACAGTGTATTCACAGTATATTTATGAAATTTTATTGTATACCCACAAGAACAAAAGTAAATTTGTGAAAAATAGTGATAATCATAATCTAAACTTAAGAAATAAGGATAAACTGGCTGTTCCTAAATTTAGGCTTCATAAAGTGAGTAATTCTTTTGCGGGGAACTTTATTCGAATGTACAATACATTGCCAACCGAAATAGCAAATTTATCTGTCAATAAATTTAAAAAACTAATAAAAAGTAAATAGTGCCATAAAGCTTATTATAGTATTAATGATTTCTTAGATGACAAGGCGGCCTGGTTGTAACAACGTAACGAATTGCTCCTTTCTAAATAACTCTGTATTAGATTTAAGATGAAATATTTTGAAAAAAGCCGAGCTGAGTTTCTTGAGGGCTCTTCTCAGTCTCGTTGCATTTTGGAACCCTCGGTAGAGTCACACCAACTTCTGACGAATCTAAATAATTTTCTGAAAATTTCAAAGATAATAAACGTTATTTTATTTTATTTTATATTTTATTTTTATTTTGACTTTTTATAACTTACACTATGTATGAAGTATGACCTTCCCTTTGCTGCATAAACTAATACTTATCCAAGAACTTATAGCTATGCTTCATAACAATCTTTTTTTTTGGATTGTAACACTCTCATATGTTTTATCAATGAATTTTTGGATAAGGATTAGAGCTAACAAGCTAACCTAATTTCCTACTGATTTTACTACGGCATTTGCTTTGACTTCTTCTATTACTTTAAATAAAAATCTCCCGACGGCGATTTTTAAAGCAGTAAGTAGGTATTTATTCATTGTTTAGTCAAGTTGTTTCAAATTTAATAGGACGAATTTATAAATCGGTTGGCAGTTTAGCCATCACCATTATCAAGTTGGTTTTAAAGTGTTCCGAAATCATCAATATTCTCTTGTCCTATTCTTAGATTTTCACCTCCACTTATCGTTATCACCCATGCCATCGAGATAGATAATAAATCTATGACCCATGCAGCAATCCCATGGGAATGGGACCTATGGAACTGGGACTGTATGATCTTCTCCGTATAGCCACAGATATCAGAATACTAACCTATGAGAGCTGTCAATACTGCACAGAATCAAAATGCCAAAGGGCCATTATCTGTGCACACAGAATTTTGAAGGTAATTAAGATGTGCACAGACAGATTATGTAATGTAATGCGCTCTATTTACAATTTACGGCATATGTAGATAAGAACTTATATACGGGACATGCAAGTTCACGGATTAGAATATTATGTAGTAAAGTAGGCAAGTTGTTCCAAATACACAGAAAGACATGAGAGACTTGAATTGCATTTGCCTATTTTCAATGTTAATCTCTCTTTCAGAACTCTAAAAAGTACTCTTTGTTCAGAACTCAGTTGATTGACGGAATAACCATGTGTATTCTATTTATATACAATGGGACACAAGATGAAGAAAGCGAGTATAGTCTCATACTGATATCAAATAGAGACGAATTTTATGATCGACCAGCTCAAGAAATGACTCTTTGGAGTCAGGACCCCGTTATTGTAGGAGGTTGTTATTGTTGATATTGACATCTGTATTGTAACTTTTAAGTACACTTAGCAGCCCTAGAAGTATGGCAGTGTCCACTAACGTCGATCGATATATTCAACAAATGCCATAGCAGAAAATTTCGTTCACGTAAACCCAATTAACTAATTGCTGAACATATCTGAGACATTATTTGTTGAAATGTATGCGACCTCTCTCTAAGTGGGGTCCGCAACGATTATGCGAAATACACATGGTCGATGAACGATTTGTCGGATGAATTATTTGTCGACCAACTTTTGTTCGATTGATCATAAAAGCGAAAAGTTTTTTGCCGAAGTATTTATGGTCGATGAACGATTGGCCGAATGAACTATTTACCAAACATCTAATGCTCGATTAGTTTTAAATGCGAAAAACTGATTTCGCGAAGTATCTATGGTTGACGAGCGATTGGCGGAATTAATTTAATCGACAAAATTAAATTATTAAAAAACAATAGTAAATATGATGTTTAATTTTTTTTAATAATAGCCTAGATTTCGCTTAAAAACGACATTACAAACGTCGACATAATATGTTTCACCTCTACACGAGGCATTATCAAGACTGTCTCAAAGAGAACAGCTTTTTCAGCTTTCAGCAAATTAAATTTTTTTTTTTTTTTTTATATTTGGTTCGCCAAATTGACGCCGCCCGCCTGGTGGTAAGTCGTGACGATGTCTAGCGATTGTGGGCCACTCTCACAGCACACATTACTATTGAGAGTGGCCCTCAACTTGACGACCTACTGATGTGCCTCTTCACGCTCCGCTTAAAGAACCCAGGATTATATGTGGGAGGAAACACGTGCACAGGCAGGGCGTTCCAGGCCACGTTCGTATCGTTCGGCAGAGAAACGAACGTTTAAAACGTTCGGTTCTCGCGAACATGCTATCCACTGTGTGGGGGTGGCATCTCTGCCCGGCACGAGTCGTTCGGGATCATAAGGAAGAGGGTGGGATCAGATTGAAGAGCTCTTCAGAACACTCGCCGTGGTAAATACGGTAGAATGCGGCCAAGGAAGCTATTGTTCGGCGCTGAACTAGCGGCTCAAGGCTTCCCGTTACCTCCGGACAATCTATAATACGGATAGCCCGTCGCTGCATAGCGTCGAGAGCGTCCAGCAGATACTTCGCGGAGCCGTCCCAGAGGTGAGAGCAGTATTCGACGCAGGGTCTAATCTGTACAGCAGACACCTCTGGTCCGGTGTAAAGAATCTCTTTACCTTATTCAGTATTCCTAGTTTCCGCGAAGTTAGCCCTATACATCATTCGATGTAGTTTTTATTATTGAGCTCTCGACGAACGTCTATGCCAAGGATATCAAGGTTGTCCTTCATTGGTAATAATGCATTCTGAAGAGAGGGTAGGGGAAGGAAAGGGGATTTCTTCGCAGTAAATGCACACGCCTGTGTTTTGCGGGCATTGAACTCGACCAGGTTCTCGGTACTCCATTGAGAGATACTGTCGAAGTTACGGTCGAGATCAGCCACGAGTCGTCGTCTCTCCTCCTCAATCTCAGATCGCCCCGCCGTCGGACGAACCGAGTAACTCCCGTGCAGTGTGCTGTCATCTGCATAGCAATGAATGTTCCCAAGGGATAGCATATCATTGATATGCAGAAGAAAGAGAGTTGGTGATAGTACGGACCCCTGCGGTACCTCGGCATTCACTTGCAAGAAGCGAGAAGCCTGGCCATCGCAGAGGACCCGCACTCGGCGCTCGTTTAAAAAGCTGGCAATCCAGCTGCACAGTTGAGGAGGTAGACCATATGCCGGAAGCTTGGAAAGGAGCGAAGCATGCCAGACCCTATCGAAGGCTTTGGCGATGTCCAGGCTAATAGCCAAGGACTCGCCGTGCCTTTCCATAGCCCCACCCCAGACATGCGTTACGAATGCCAGAAGATCACCCGTTGATCGCTTTGGCCTGAAGCCGTATTGTCGATCATTGATTAGCGAGTGATCCTCTAGGAATTGCATGAGCTGCTTATTTATAAGGAGCTCAAGCACCTTGCAAATGACTGAGGTGACAGCTATGGGTCGATAGTTGCCTGGATCGGACCGATCCCCTTTCTTGGGGATCGGTTGTATGTTCGCCTCCTTCCAGACCTCCGGCACGAGCCCTGAAGAGTATGACAGGCGGTACAGACGCGTTAATACTGGAGACAACTCAGCTGCACATTTTCGTAGCACCACCGCCGGAATGCCGTCAGGGCCACTGGCTTTCCGCGTGTCGAGTGACCGCAGCACTGCCCGTACATCACATTGCCTGATAACAATATCAGGCATTGTGTGGCCACAGTTGGCAATGGCGGGGGGCTGCAGGCCACGGTCGTCGACCCGGGAATTAGCTTCAAAGAGGTCTGCGAGCATATCCGCTTTCTCTTGGGCTTTGTGAGCCAGTGTTCCATCTGGGTAACGCAGCGGTGGCAGCGAGGGCTGACAAAAGTTAGATTGCACGGCTTTGGCCAGTTGCCAGAATCCACGGCTGCTCGTGGGATGGGAAGTGAGCTCCTGACCAAGCCGCGCGACGCGCTGGACATCCATTCTCTTAAAGGCCCTCTTACTCGACTTTGTGGCCCGGTTGTACGCTGCTTTGAGGTGGCCCACGTTTGGGTCGCGCACAGCCCGGGCCCTGATCCAGGCGCGATATGCCGACTGTTTTTGTCGAACAGCTTTGGCACAATCTCGCCCGAACCAGGGACGGGCTCTGCGGATACTGGCGACATCAGTGAAAGGGATGTAATAATCCATCCCTAAACTGATCTCGCCAGCAATAGCAGAAGCACTATCCGAAGGAGCCTTTCCTACAAAGCAGCGCTGGCTCCAGGGGACGGACGCATAATAATCGCGTAGACCGTCCCAATCCGCTGACGAGTAGTGCCATAGTCATCGTGACGTTTGTACATGACGTGCAGGAGGTGACACCTTCATGCCAGCGTGAACAACACAGTGGTCGGAACTACCCAGTGGGGCTCCTACCGAAACACTTTACTGGGCTGGGCGACTCGTCAGCAGTAGATCCAGCAGAGCGGGCGCGTGATCTGACCTGTCTGGTATCCGGGTGATCCCGCATACCATCTGGGTCAGACCGTGGGAGAGAGCGAACGCATGGGCGGCTCTACCCGCATGATCAGTCTTGAGGGACCCCAGCCATTCAATGTGATGGCCATTGAAGTCCCCCAGAAATACTAGGTCAGCGTTCGGGAACCGCACCTGCGCTTCATCAGCCGTCTCGCTGAGGTACTGGAAGAGCTTTGTTGTCTCAGAATCCCCTGTGTGGGATCGGTAGACGCACACGTAGATCTGGCTCATAGAGCCATGGTCTACGTGCAGCCAAAGAACGGAATTGGAGGGGTTCTCTAGGCAGCGCAACCGGCGGCAGCAAACATCCGCCCTAACGAACACGCACACCCCGGCTTTGTCTCGAAATTGTTCCTCGATGACATAGCCGGGGTAACACAGGTAAGACGTGTCGTCAGGGCGGCGTATTTGTGTCTCCGTGAGGAACATCACAGCGGGCCGTGCCGTCTCAAGGTGGTGGTGGACGGTATCGAGGTTCGCATGGAGTCCACGGACGTTAGTGAACTCCACCTCGAAATGTGAAGTTGTGGGGTTTCCTAGGGCCGCTGTGTAACGTTTATTTCTTTTTTGTTGCACTGCCATTGTAGATTTTGAAGAAGAAGCGTGAAGACAGGGCGACATTTGGTGCAGCAGTAAGTGACAAAGTGCAGGGGCTAGCTTTGTCTAGAACCGTGTGGTTAGGTCGGAGCCGACTCGCCGGACGGAAGGGCTCCCAAACCCCCCTGATGCAAGGCCGCCGCTACCCTACACCGGTTACCACCCGGAGCGGCGATCCCACATCAGGATTATGCGCAACATGTGGGGCAGCCTCCTGGGGTGGTTGGCCCCCGGCGGGCCCCATGACTGTGTTGCGGGCGGCCGCGGCAACGCCGTTGCTAAGGGTCTCCCTGGCCGGCGAATCGACCCACACCACCCACACTAGACTCCGTTTCGCCCCCACTGGTCCCATGCCTGCTGCACCATACATCGCCCCGGGCCCGGCGGTGCAGCTGCTGAACCCCTAACGCAACCCAGCCTGGGCTGGGTTACTTGGGGGGCTTTAGCACAGCTGCACGGTGGTACCCCCCCGGACCAACACTGTTGTACCACCTGGTACCCACGTAGGGGCCGAAGCCACTCCATAGGTACCGTAAATTAACGAGCCTCGTCCGTTTATCAGCAGGTGCGCCACTAGCAGGTGAGGTCGCTGGGGCCCTAAAGATGTTGGTAGAGCCCCTTTGCACCCAAAATTATTAAGAAAAGCACTCATGAGGGAAGCATAATTAAATTGCATGGATTGCAATTTCATTGTCTTTAATGTTTGCCTTGTAATTAATAGAATATATCCAAAATTAGCTAAATCGGTCCACCCGTTCCCGAGTTTTAGCGAGACTAACGAACAGCAATTGATTTTTATATATTTATTTATATAAACAATAAAACTCAATAGGCTTATTGGGACCCATAAAATTGGTCATGTTTTTTTTCAGCATAATTCGAAAGTTGGTCCAATACCTACTATTAATAAAATTAACAAAATAACACCCAAAAAAACTTATTTTATAATATAACATAAATAAGCCAAGCCCTTCTTCAAATAATGTTTGGACATATCTCCTTTTTTGTTTATTTATTTTTATTTTATCTTCTCTTTTTTGTTGTCTCTTCTTTTTCGTGGGAGAAACCGAATCATCTTGAGACAAAATGCGTTCTATAGTGAGTTCATTCCTTTTTTTGCACTAATATTTATTTTATTTATATATTATATTCTAATATATCTTAATAATTACATAGTATTTCTTAATAATTAGTCGATTAAATTAATTACGCCAATTGCTCGTCAACCATAGATAGATACTTCGGGAAATCAGTTTTTCGCATTTAAAACTAATCGAGCATTAGATGTTTGGTAAAAAGTTCATTCGGCCAATCGTTCGTCGACCATAAATACTTCGGCAAAAAACTTTTCGCTTTTACGATCAATCGAGCAAAAGTTGGTCGGCAAATAATTCATTCGACAAATCGTTCATCGACCATGTGTATTTCGCATAATCGTTGCGGACCCCTCTAAGTGGTCGGGCCCTTCCGCACCTTGGTAGGTCAGGTTCTATACCACGTTGGTGGAAGCCTCCCACAACCTCGTCTGCTTCTGTTAGGACGGTCGGCTGCCAACTTGCCGTCCCCAGGCCCTGATTAAAGAGCCAGGAAGTCCTGGGTCTAGATAAGTCTACAGCTACTGGAACTGAGGGGGATGGCCCGGGTTTTATATCTCTCGGCCACCTCATTCAAGCCCGATACATTTACGATGTTTCATAACAATGTTTAAATTATTTCATTTCGACACTCAGGTCGAGATTTGGGGATCAAAGATGGGGGTACATGGCTGGCTGTATCGCCCACACATAAAAAAATTGGAGTATTACTTAATTTGCCTGGTGTTGCAAAAGAACACGCTAAAAGTAAGTTATAATCGAATAATTAATGTTAAATTAGCTAATTACGACATAGCCAACTATTTTTGCGTATCCTTACTTATATCTTTTTTCTTTTACAGCTAGAGGAAAAATTGTAATAGAATATGTTAAAAATACTCAATCAATACAGGAATACGTAGAAAGCACAAAACAATATAGCGAAGAGTGCAATGAGTATGTTCTAGTGGCAGTTGATTTCGTGTGAGTGTTTTAAGTAGGTATAGGCTATTAATATATCAATACGGTCGAAAGGTATTGATGATAACAAGTCCAAGTAATATCGTAAGCAAAGAAGTCTAGAATCCCATTTAGCTCACTATGACACTTTCGAGACATTTTTACCAGAAGCTTAATTAAACCTGCTACTAAATCTGGATGAATTTTTAGCAACGCCAGACCATCATTATATACATATAGCAACGTAAATACACAACTTCAAACCCACAATGATGTCTACAATGGCTTCGGTAATAATTTGCCGGAGAGCCCACTCGTAAAAGTCGACGCTGGTCGGACAAAGTTGGAACATATATGCTGTAAATTCAAGAAAGAAAGTATGGAAAAGGAACTTATTGAAAATTTGCTTCTGTTGTTAAAATCCGATGAAAGGTAAACTCAAATTCTTTAAGCCGGAGGTACAACTGTTTGAATTCCTTTAGGTTCGTTAACCTCATTGTTTTCACAATCGACAGCCTCTTCAGACGCGGTGACTTAGGCACTAGGCAGCCTGTAAAACTTCTTTTTTTTTAATATCTAATATACCTAATAAAATACTTATATAAATATAAAATTATTTATACCTAATCATTATTAGTCCGTAAACAGAAAAAGACACATTAAAGCAGTGTCCATATTGTCAGTCATATCAGTAAGTCGCAAGAATCTCATTGGCAGATTCCGGAATTCGCTAATGAGGTTCTCGCGGCTTTCGGATGAAAATATGAAACTCCTAGTCTCCTCTCCACGCCCGACCGCGTCCAAGGTGAATGCGCTGTGGTTTATACCTATCCATGCATGCATGCATTTGAATTTTAGTGATAATCCGAAAATCGAATTCTCGCGACTGACGACAGATTCTGGAATCCCATGAAATTCTCGAGACTTACAGATGATATGATCGGAGCTTTATACATCAGGCAGAAATACACTATAATTTATGTAGACTTAGTCTTTTGGTACTAGAGGCCCCTAGTGCCCGAAAACGGCAACAGGCTCGCCCTCTATCAAAGAGAATACAATACTTCGTAAGAATACTACTGCCCTCTATTACTTTGAACCAACAGGTAGGTTACTGGCGAAATGTAGGCGTAATCAACGCCTTTGTCTACCGCTTCTAGGCCAAGGGTGTGATTTTGTGTGTTTACTACTGTTTACCCATTGGTCCGCCCGTAGCCACTATTTATATAACTATTGTTGTAGATATTTGCCAGACCACCAGCTGGAGACGCGGCGTCCAAACTCATACAAAGAGCTCAGTTCAATATACGTATGTATACCTAAAGGGAGGTATGGCACAAGGTTTGTAATATTACCCAATATTGATAGCTACTTTAGAACTTTCCATTCCAAAAATTCACGACTGACGTCGCACTATGGGCGTACATTGCACGATATCGTGATGATATCGCCACAATATCATTTACATTATATAGATTGTGTATTTAGGCATGGTCGAGGATGGTTTAGTTTTTTAATTGGACCCAGTAAATGGTACTGCTGTGGTGATAAGAGGTTCCCCGGGATAGCAGCCCCATCTACCAGGAGTAGAACTACATTAAACATTTATTTCCACTTTCAGGACACATACAATAGTGCTGTTAACCAAAAAAGGGCACCTAAGTATAACCGAGTTAACACAACAAATGCCAATAGACCCTACAGATCCAAAGTGGCATAAGTCCGAGTTCAAGTTTAATATTCCTATAAATTAATAAAAAACTATTTCAACAAATGTCTATATTTATTACCTAATACTTGTAAACTTGTGCTCAAAACATGAGCAATTGAAATACATAGCTAAAGGGTTTGTGTTTTGTTTGCCATTCTGTCTTACAATGTCCAGTTCTGTACTTTGAATAAATCTGGCACAGAGAAATCATCATCCTGTTCTAAAACACAAGCTAAAAACTTAGGTACATTCAACAAAGTACCTGACACTAAATGAGGAAACTTACTTTGCTTATTCTCAACAAACGTAAACATAAGTCTCTTGCTAATAAAATCACCACTCAAAGAAATATTTGCAACTTCAATATAGTCTTGTAAAGACACAGAGAACATTTCAACAGCTATTCTATATGATTCCCACATGTATAACTTATCCGCTGGAATCGCTGCTAAACGGAAGTGAAATCCCAATTTACTATATCCTTCCTTTAATAACTCTATTAATCTGGTAAGTAATTCATCCACTTCCTCTGAACTCCTTGCTGCTCCAAACATTTCAATAACCGACGATTGACTAACATGAAATAGGCTGTTTTGTACTGACGATGTTGGTACATACTGTCTACCCATAGAGAAATATTTAAATGGAAAAACTTTTGGATGTAAAACATTTTTAGCATGGTAAGCCAAAAATGAACATAAAGACCCACCCCCAGTTAGGTGCAGTCGATTGTCGATACCAACTTTATGATCTTCATCTTGATGTAAAATGAATGTATTACTAGGAATTGTGTGGTCTATTCCACAGCCTTCGACTACTAAACTCTTCACAAAATCTGCGTTTGAAAACTGAATAAAATTATTATCCCTTAGTATCTTGTTAAAATAAAATTTTGCCCCTAATTCAAAGATAGCTGCATCACCTTTTAAATAGTACATTTCATTTTTTTTAAAGTCAATAACATTTAACTCTTTTCCTATTTTGAGATGGTTTTTCCTAGTCTTTGGTGCGGAGGAATATGTGTATATGATATTTTTTTCCCCATCTGGTGTTTGAGAATGCAAACCGTTTGGTAGTTTTAACACTTCAACCACAGCAGCTTCTTCAGCAGACCATAAAGGTACTTTTAATTTCTTTATATTATCTTTTAATAAATCAATATGAATTTTCAATTTCTTAGTAATATCACTGTCTGGTTCTTTATGAATTAACTTACTTAATTGTTTTGATATTTCTTCCTTCCTTTTAGAGTACTCAGCCTTCTTAGATTTAAGTTCTTCATACACTTGCCAGAGACTTTCAACATCTTCTACTGAAATGTTAGACTTTCGTCTCAATAACTCTTTCTGCAATAGTTCCTTCTGTTTTATTTTCTCAGGAAAGTCTATAAAGGGAGATAGATAAGCAAATTGTTCAGTAGCTTTAGCACCGTTTAAGAATAAAGCTGAGTGTCTTGTCACTATGATGTTAATGTTCCACACTTTATTCAATAATGATACTGTTTTACATAGCATCTTGATCAATTTTCTGTTTCTTAATTGGACTAACGTCGTCTATGACTGCATCACCATCTTCATCGATATCTTTCTCAGTATTCTGTGTAACAATTTTTCTTTTTGTTGGCAGTTTGAAGTTACCGTGGCCAGCCGCGCGCTCCGATTCTTCTACAGTGTAAGGTTCTAATTCTAACGCCTTTAATCTACGCTTATGAACTTTTGTCTTAAAATGATCGGATAAAGCTCTCTCTTCGGTAAAATATCTAGCACAATGTAAGCAGTAGTGTTGCGCTGCACCTGGTAAGTCTAAGTCCACATCTTGATTGAGTAACTTGTCTGGATTACCTAAAAGAAGTATTACGATTAGGAAAAGAACGGTCATAAATAACAGAAAAAAAATATTATAGAATGTTACTTTGATCAATATCAAAAACTTCATATCGAGGTATCCAATGCTGTATAACCTCTAAATAGCGGTCATTTCGTATATTTTCACATAACTTTACATAAAATCTCTCACCTCCTTTTAGGTCGTCGTCAATCTGATCCAAATCCTTCTTCCTATTCCTCACTCTCCACCTTTTCTTAAGATGAGTATCACCAACGTGATATTTCTTACGTTTGTATGTCATGTTACAAATATAACTACAAACTACAGACAACAAAGTTCAACAAACAATGAAATTGAATGAAATATGTTCATTCAAGTTGGCTCACAAGCCTGACGTTTCATGATTTGACAGCTATGACACTTAACAGCTGTTTTCGAATGTAATTTTTTCTTTGAGAATTTTTGGCATGGCTTTTAAGCTATCGGTATTTAGTTTGCCTATTTCGATAAAAAATTGCCAGGTTTTAAAAAGATTGAACGAAATTAAAGACGGTGAAAGGTAAACTATCCAATTAGCATTATCCATTTATTGGCGCACAGATCTAATAGAGATACTACGTATCAGATAGACATGTGCCAAACAACTACCTACCGTAGGACGTAGCGTCTGTTTACTGATTGGCCAACTGAAAACGATGCGTGACATTTTATTTTTTTAATTTCTGAACAGGAGAGTGCTAGAAAAGGCAAAGAAATTTGACATACAGCCAGTTTTTTATCGGCCGCTCGTAGTATATTTGGAGTGTAAATTTTATTCAAGAGATCACGGAATATTACTGTGATCTCTTGAATAAAATGAATAGTGTATAGGTAAACGAAAATAAAAAAAACAACTTTTATTCATTCATTTATTTTTATTTTTCATCCTTTTCATATATTTATTGCCTTCCTGAACATTTCTGGCAAATTTTCCCTAGTGGTAAGTCTAAATAAATGTCCCTTTTAAAATTTTGTTAATTATGTTACACCAGTTAAATATAGCCAACTTTATTGCGATTTGGCAAAACATGGTAACGGCTAAATTATTGTGCGCCTCACATTGAATATATTCAAATCTTATGAGCTTTTGTTGTATTACATTAAAAATTTGTTGGGCTCTAGGTACACTCTTTGTGGGCATTTACTTGCAGAAAAGTATTAGTTGTTTTTAAAATTTCTCCGAATAATATAATAAATTGTTCAGAAGCATAAGTGAGTTTTTTATTTTTAACTGAATTGTATTCTCTTTGGGAAACCCACTTATGCAGCTCTGACGCTTCGTCCACTGTAACAGCGTTTTGGCAGTATTTGCAGTTATTCATTTTCTTTAATACTTTTTTTATAACCCATCCAGCAGTATAAGCCCGACTATATATTTAGCCGCTCACGTCTTGCCTCCAACATAAAATTAGCATCACAGTATGATTCTTCCACAAGAAAATCACAATTCTTATGAATTTTATTTTGCGTATTAGTGTTTTCACTAAATAATGATTTGTTCTGTTAAGTCATCCTCACAATTAAATGTATTCCTATGAAATTTTATAAATCCTGTAATAATCAAAGATTTTATTGTGGTTGTGAAAGTGTGGCAATTTGGATTGTTACTTCTGTAATTGTACGCTCGTACCTGCCCGAAGAAATTTTCGATAGTGTCAGAATTAAAAAACCTTGGGCGTATGATTTTTACGTTTTTTTCTGCGAAAAATTGCCATAGCCGCAAAAAACTTCTTAAGTAACTTCTTAAAAAGTGGCAGACTACGCCAATTTTTTATGCTTGGCACGACTATTTCGCGATTACGACTGTCTAGAAATTTTAAATTGTCTAATTTTAAAATAGCACCTCTCCAGAATTCCACATGGGTGGATTTTGATGTTACTGCTGTTCGTAACAGTTTACCCTTATTTTTTTTATTAAAGGTTCACAGTGTGTACCTTTACACACACCATTCTTACTGTCTAACAGATTGTCCAGAAATGATATCACTTCTGCAGTATTCTTCAGTGTATCACTCACAGCTCTCTCATCACGATATTGTGCTGTAACAATGAATTAAACATTTGTAACTTTAACAATGATATTATAACAATTTATTAATTTTACAAAATTTTGAACCTAATAATAATAATATCATAAAACTCATATTTATACTATCGTTGGACAATATCAAATCTATTTTATTTAAACACTAACATCCATTTTACCACATATGTTATTGGGTCACTTCTAGCCATAATATAAAGACTCGAATCCAAAGAATATAATTATTTCACCATTATATTTTTATTAAGTAGAACATATATTTAGCACCCACCAAATGAAGAGGTGTACAACAAAGCTCGTGCCATTGTGCTGCTTAACACCTGGACACAATTTTTTACCTGTAATGCAAATAATATATTGATTAGACAACATCTTTTACCTGCTAATCTAAAAGGAGGATACAATCATAATATTAACGATATTTGACAAACAGAACGTGTTTGGGCGTGATAGCCTAGTAGTATGACCGTTGACTGGCAAGTGAGAGGTCTCAGGTTCGAACCTAAGGCGCGCACCTCTGACGTATGTACGTATTATAAATTAATTACGCAATATGACAATTTATGTGCTTATTATAAATATGACAAGTTATGTGCGTATTATAAATGAATGATCACTCGCTCCGTGCCTCGGAAAGTACGTGAAGTCGTTAGCTCTGCGCCTGATCTCTCTCCGGTCGTCTCTCCGGTCGGATTGCCCAGTCCGGTCCCATCGGACTATGAGTGTGAGTGAATAGAGAGTGCACCTGTGGCAGCGCACACACTGGTCCACTATAATATTTTCTGCGAAGTTGGCTAATCTCCGTTGAGGTTGGCCTCTATGACCTAAATTCAGTCAGGAGGACATGATTATTATTATATGACAAACCTTCATTTTTTTAATCTTTTCTGGAAGTATATGCTCATCATTCAGTTTGTGGAGAAGTCTCGATTCTGCATGTTCACAGTCTGTCTTATAAACCTTAACAATGTCAGACCATTTGGCTCTTTTGCCACCAAAAGAGATATCTTTTGTAAGAAAGTTATTTCTTATCCCCTTAATAAGATGCGGTGGGTCGTATATTACACTTAATGAAAACTGCTGAATCCTTATTGTTTCATCTGAAATAAAAAAGTTAAAAACAAATTATTACACTGATTTTGTAGACACATACCGCAATCAAGAACCCATTCTATAATCTTAAAAACTTATTACCTGTATGATTTTCAGATAGGATTTGCTCTCTTCTTGTCTCTTCCTGTTAACTCTTCAAGGCTGATTGAAAAGAAGTTCCTTGGTCTGATATTAATGCAACTGGAATAAGCCCTGCTTTTACAATAGATTTTAAAATATTTTTCAGCTCTGGTCCTTTTGTTGCTCCTTCACAAAAGTAATATGCAATTACTTGCTGCCATTTAAATACTGCTCCCTTAATAATAAAAACTAATGCATAATCAGCATAATCTGGGGTTCTCTATAATAGGTGAGCAAACTATCTAGATTCGCATTAAATGTCAATCCAGATTCCAGAGACATTTCATCAAAAATGATGCTGCAGTATTTTTTATTATTAGTCCAAGTGGACACCTGAAAAGAAATGTTATAGGTAAGAGTGTGCAATATACAGTTTCTACAAAACAGTCCACACCATGGAAAATCGCGCAAATTTTAGGAAGAGTAATATGTGTGTGGTCATGATCCTCTCAGCAGTGATACAATGAAGAAGAATAAGCAATATACAAAGATTAATTAATTTTTCACAAAATGTAGTAAATTATATTATTATACTTGACTTACTAGTACTGGTAAATAACTATTATTGAATAAAATTATTCATTACAATTACCTCTTTCTTGATGCATTCGAAAATCTGAGGATTAAATATCACTGCTTATGTGGACTTGAAGTGTAGGTACGGAATTAATCAACGTAACCACGACTATCAACAGCATAAACAGCAATGGCGGCAATGGCGGCCGTACGAAGGACCGTAACGTCAAAATGGCCATAAAGGGGAGGAGTGAGGGGAGCACGGGGGATAGAAATGTCATAAATTTTTTATTAGAACATTACGCCCCGTGTATTGGCGTTTGCCAGGTGCTCAGTAATGGACGTAGGTGCGGTAGCAGCCTCTAGTCACGCATAAAAAAAAAGGCTACATACCTACCTACTTATCCTAGTAATGCGCGGTAATCAGCTGGTTCGATAACTTCAGAAATAAGACTAAATCACTTTCATTTAGGTATTCATTTAATATAATTTTACAATAATAAAATTCAGAGAAACAAATACAATACTAATAATAAACAACGCACTTGTATTTTTAAGGATAATATTTTCTTTTTATTATTATGAAATAATGAAAAATAAAACGCATCTCAACAATCGATAGATTTATGATCGAGGAATGATTTAAATGGATAATTTTAATGCAATAATTTATTAAATAATTTGCAACTTGCAAATTGTTATACATTTATTGTAATTATAATCTTTTATTGCAAGCGGTGTCCAACATTACTGCCCTAAGTATTTATTCTTTACATATCAAGAGGCAAGGGGCATTCAGAGTTATTGAACGCATGTAATTGTGTAGATGATTACTTAATGAAGCACCAGGTGCTTCCACACTTCATGCACACATTACACTAAATATTATAACACTAGTATCGCCTAAATTTAATCTAAACGTATCTAGATATTATCAATTTACCTAATCGGCAAATACAGGGTTACTTTTAAGACAGGAGCCAATTTTTTTATGAACTTAGAAATTCTTTACTAAACTACTAACTTTCAAATTCCAACTGGTCAAGTGAAAATCAATATATACATACAAAATATTTTGGTGTTAATATTAGCGGTTATTTGAAGGTGTTTAATCAAATTATTGCACTCTGACTGTATCATACAAAGCAGACTTTCTAATGTTTAATGGAATTATAATTTATTAATTCAGTAGATAAATAATTAATAAAAAAAACAGTATCTATAACTAATAAATTACATTTTTAAATGGAATTATTAACTTTTCTAACAACTTGAGTGAAAACTTAATGAATATACAATAATAAAGCCAAATATAGCTATTAATTTCAATTTTAACTTGTATAGTGCGGTACTTTAGTGTTCCTTTTATACACAAATCAAGATATATTATATATGTATAGTATATCGCTATGTGACGTGTAACATACTACATATTGTCACATATTTTCAATCTAACGTGACATTTTCTACAATCATACGCAAACTCTTTTTTACAATTAATTTATTTTATCTAATATTTTTTGTTACCAAGTATTGTAACAAATTACTGTATTATGTGTATAAATTATGATGTTTTAAATGAAATTATTAATGTATCAAAAGATACATACAGATAGGAAAGTAGGACATCACTACTCATTTGCAAATATTAAAAATAACTCGTTTCATCTATTAGCCAGTTGATATAATCGAATAAAATTCGTATATATCGATAACCAACGTCCCGTTACATCCCTATAAATAGTTGCATGATTGCAGAACATTCAAATTTGATTAATAACGGTATTTATTAATATTGTTAACTATAAGCCGCGCACGATGCGAGTGAAATAGAACCTTGTAACAATAACCGCTCTGTGACGTCACCAGTCGCTGAAAAGTATGGATAACAAACAGTATTGTAGGATAATCTACGTCAATTTGACGTCACCAACATGGCCGCCAATCCCATTGTCATCATGCGTGGTTTATACATAGCTAAATATTATCGTCGCATTCGATAATTTTCTAATATAACTCTCATACAAGACTATTTAAAAAATAAAGCACTTTGTAGTATAACGAGAGCCTTTAGCAATCAAATATATTAATATAATTTGTACAGACCCCGGAGTTACACACGCTCGTACGGTATTTAATACTACTTTTATGGGACTATTCAATCAAACATTAGGCCTAACAATTATGTATAGAAACTGTGATTATAATATGCCGCATTAAGTTAATAATGTACAACATTTACAGAGAAGATGCTTCAACAAGATTGTTTGTAACACAAGTTGTTAAGTATGAGTGCAACTGATTTTACTAATCACTTAACAATTGCAAGTAGAAAATGAATGAACTCTTACAAATCACATTGTAAAGGTCGATTCACACACGAAGCCACAGTTCCGAACAGCACAGTTCTGTATCAATGCGAGATATTCTTTCATACATTTTCTATGAACATGCAGTGTCAGTGATGACTGAGTCGTATTTGACACTGACATCTAAAGGACGCGTTCAAAGAAATTTTATGAAATAAAATGGTTTACTAATGTCTTCGTCCCAAAGTTTAAGTCAAGAAACATGTTTGAAACTTATTCTAGTTCATAAGTGTGGTTGGGAGCGTGTGTGGGGTATAGGGGAGAGTGGGGAGTGTTGGACATGTCCCTACATGCCGTAGCCGTGGTAGGGCGCTGGCGAGGGCGCCTGGGCCGCGTAGGCGTAGGGCGAGGCCTGGGGCACGCCGGGGACTACTCCCGGGTACTGCATCGATGGACCTGCAACCATTATAACGATTAAATAAGCAATGATAATGTAATGTTTCTCAGAATACTTGTTCGTGAATATAGAACAATATTGTCATCTAAAATAAATTTGTATGGGTTCCTTAATTTAAGATAATAATTTGAGTATATTTGTATAGTTCAGTTATGATGCCTGCCCATTTTGCATGCCAATTGGCAGAAATATGGTGAAACTATAATTTATATGTAACATCTCTCTATACCTGTATTTCGCAAAGAATGAATAAATGAAATGAATAAAAAATAAACTTTCAAGTTGGTGCCTCTTCATTCTCATCATTTTAAGGTAAGTGTGCTACAATTAATGTCGTACTTAATTAAAGGGTACCGCCCCCTTTAGTGAACGATAATACACCGTGAAAGTACCACCGTTTAAAAAGAAATAATTTTGTATTCAGTTTTGATAACAGACTGGAAGTATTACTTTGAAAAACAACCTCACTTTTTTTATAAAATTCTCAAAATTTGTCGTTTCTTTTTTTTTTATTCCGCGGCCCGATGCCGCTGCAGCCTACGTATAGAGCCGAGCGCCTCTGGGTAGCACTAGGAAGATTTTTTAGGCAGTGAGCTACCACGAGTAGTCATTTGATGGCTAGAGACCATCAATTTAAAGATTTTTGTAAAAAAAAATGTTTCATTCATTGTGTGTCATTTGTTTTCCAATTGGTTCTGTTATCGAAACCCGAGTTGAATTTTTTTTTGTAAACGGTGGTAATTTCAGTGTTTATCGAATAACCATAGAACATTGACAATTGTTTGAAATTAACTTACAAGTGAAAAATGCTATAACCTATATATTTTTTTATTTTATATATAAATCTTACAAGAAAAAAATTATATTTCAATTGCAACAAAACGATGCAACAAAAACTTATTCGAGTTTTTGTTGCCGTGCATCCGTCAAGTGCATCTATTAAGTGAATAGTTTAATAACGCAAATAGTCTAGTAACTTTGAAACACACAGACACTACTATTTTATTTATATGTATAGATAGCAACGGGTTAACAAATTTTCGTGTACAAACCGGCAGTAAGCATCAGTTGTGGCTCCATAATCATTGCGGGTTTAGCTTCATGTTCTGCACTCTCCGTACTACGCTTAGCGTCGGCTTCTTCTAATTTCTCTACCTTGGTTGTTAGCTCTCGGACAGTCTGGAATTATTTAGATACAAATTTATAAATCACAAAAACTGAACTCGAACCCACAACCTTTCCATAACAAGGGGAATGCTCCACTGAGCTACGATGACCAATACTGACATCATCCTGTCAATAACTAGTTTATACATAGACAATAGTAGTACTAGGCCTACTACCATTGTATTTTAGTGTGGATATATGTAAACTCTATCAAAACATCAGGATCATTCAAAATTACATACATATTGTACGTCCAGTCGAATAGTGGTCACAACTAAATAAAATTACAATTAAAAACAAAAAAACAGCGCTCTCATTTGGTGAGTTGAGTAAAAGACCGATACATCAACATAGAATTACATATTATTTTCCCTCTCCATTTAAACTACATATCTGAGGAATTAATATGTGACAATTTACCTGTATAAGGAATGGCATAGCAAAGTCCATGATGTTATGCCTCCACGCCAACTCTATGACTACATCGGGTTTCAGAAGGTCGTAGCACTGTGGAATATAAACAATATTATAGTTAAAAAGTCATGAGACACATGTCAATTACCGCTCTCTGGGAAACCGAGCCATATTGTTTACATAGACAACGGTCTAGTGACGTCATTCCCCGCTGTAATAGGAAACCAAAGCTTATGGTTGAAGTACACTATAACGCAATGTAGGGCAATACTCAACGTGGAAGTTATAGTATAATTTAGTAATTTCAATATTAAGCACGACACGTTTTAAGGCTGGAATTTCAATAAGAGTTGGAGCGGTGCCGTTGTCGTGATGTAAAGCCAGTGCACACTAGACTGATGTCCAAGCGTAGACAATAGACTTGCGAACTCTCATTGACAGATTTTCGACTCCACCAATGAGAAAACTGAATGAACTCTCAGTCAAAAATCCTCTGATGAGAGTTCGCAAGTCTATTGTCTATTCGTGGACATCACCCTAGTGTGAACAGGGTTTTATAATGTGCTTTGGCAGGCAGTTCAGTGCCTGTTGGTGTTACCTGGTAGAGGCACGCAGAGAAGCACTCATAATTGTCCCTTTCTAAGAACCAGTTAAGCAACTCCTCAGCGACATCGGCTTGACGAGACTCGGCCGCGTACTCCATCGCATCTGCGTATAACGCGTCCTTCTTGCATAACTCCACTGATTGCTTCCAGCGGTTGTTGCCTGTATATACAGAACAAAAAACCATTATTACCAACCATAGACATCGAGCTAAGTAGTGCCAGCTGGCTTACAGCTTGTAAAGAATAAGTTGGCGCGTGGCAAAAAATGGAATTAATATAATTGTATGAAGTTATTGTTCTGAAATCTAGTTTTTGACGTTTTGCAATATAATTTGGCGCCCCCATTAAATCTCCAACTTATACTTGACAACCAGTAACTCAGGTAACAGTCATTTTCGGTGATATAATCGGTAGAGGTAGTAGATAAGGTCGACGCTGCTATTCTCCTAGGGAAAGTAAATTATATCTAGCGTCGACTTCAGTCAATAACCAATTATATTGCAGGAAATTTTAATAAATGTGTTGATCAAGTCACGTGACCTATATTTTCTGGGATTTCATTGGTTGAATAATTCGATCTACTTTAGTCGTCACTGTCATGCGCATGCGTATAGGGAAGGCCGAGTCTGCTATGTTAACTACTCTATAACATTTTTGAAATCGGTCCAGCAATTTCAGTTATTTTTTTCTTTCTTTAGTATACAGAAAACCTAAAAACATTATTTCGCAGTTAAAAAAATGTCAGATAATTTTGGATATTGTGAGTGCCAGATACCATTATTGTCATGAAGGTAATCTAACTAAAATAACGTCATAAGTTAGTTTTCATCTACGTACCGAGGACATCAGAAGTGGGATATTTTTCGTAAGTATTTAAAAATGACATACCTTTGTACAAGTATGCGGCGATTCTTCTGAACTCTGTAAGTTCGTGTTTCTCTAACTGTTGTGCGAGTGCGATCGTGTCGAAGTTATCGAACGCGTCTATCGATGTTCTCAGACCCTGCAAATAACAAAATTATATCAGTTACATAGTTTCAAGGATTATTATATATATTGACACAAAATTAGGTCTATTTATTTGATAAAAGTTCTGCCATATAAAATATTTAAATGAGGTAATCCTTATTTACATATATACCACATTAAAAAAAAAATCGCATGGTTTTTTTTTTCATATCTTTCGACTGGGTGAATCGATTTTGAATTTATTTGAAAGCTGCTTCCCGTGTCGTTCCATTTCAATTTGACCCTATTCCGGTTTCAATTTGAAGTCTGTTTTTGTGTCAAATACTTGACGTGTTTTTGTCGCTGCGATATTTTGTGGTTGTCGTGTCGTTATACGTGTGGAACCTATAAGTTTGTATGTATAGCTAGTAGTTTAATTAAATTACCTGATAATCTTCCTCATCGATGAGCAAAGAGTTCAACGCTTCATTGACAGCCTTATTATTGAGACTCTGTACGGACCGTAGATAGGCCTTGACCAGCTGCAGATGAGCGGCCTTGGTGAAGAACGTGACGGCTCGCGTGTGGTCCATGCGAGGCGCCAGTACTAGCAGCAGGTCGTTCAGTAGGAGCGGCTTGTAGTCTAAGTAGAACTGAATGGCTTTGTAGTATAGCTCCATGTTGGCCACCTGACAACAATACATTAATTAATATGATTTACATACAGAGTAAAGTAGTTGCTTTGGATTTTAGGTGATTTTCGTTGAATATTAAGTAGGTACGAGCTGGTTACGGTTGATATGTCCTTGGATATAGATTTCTCGTCCCCAATCCCCAATAGCTAGCTACATATTAGTGAAATAATTTTCAAAATCGGTTTAGTATTTTCGGAGTCTAATAAAACAAACAAAGAATAATTCATAAATCTGTCCCTTTTTAATAGTAGTATAGTATAGATAAATTACACCCTGAAACACAACAACGCACCTTGCTCATCAAACAAAAGTTTTGTCATACGTGGGATTGTAATCCACAACCGAGCCCAGTTGTCAAACAGCCATAAGCAATAACAAACAAACATCCTTAAAGTAATGTAGCATTGTCAAATCACAAAAATAAGTTTACTAAGCCTGACTAATAATTCATCATCCACCGAGCCTTTTCCCAACGTAGTTGGGGTCGACTTTCCAGTCTAATTGCGATTTGACTGAACTTCGATATTTCACGTGCAGCGACTACCATCTGACCTCTGAAGTTCTGTAGTTAGACTGGTGGGATCTTGAATTTAAGGCTCCCAACAAGCTACCCCTAACGACTGCCATAGATGTTTGTATGACAACCGGGACCAAAGCCTGACTAATAATTATAAACTTACAACTTTAAATTGTGTCAAATATAATTGTACACAATCATCCAACTATATTTAAATAAATTAAAAACTTAGGTAAGTAGTGATATAAGTACTTTTGTGATGATATCCTTGAAGTGTCCCTCACGCCACGCCTCAGTGGGATGCTGCATCATGGTGAGGGCTGCGTTGTCGTACTCCTCATACTTGTCGTATAAGAACACTAGCTCAGACCATAGGTGGGCTTGTTCGGCGGCACGGAGTACCTGACATACAAACAATCATGAAAATAAAAAATATTTCAACGTCAAACATGTTATAACTCGTGCGCGATAAATTGAGACATGAGTGGTGTGATCTAAAGCTCTCAACAGCGTGTATTTGTACTAACACACGCTGTTGAGAGCTTTTAGTGTTTATAAAAAATTAGCAACTTTTGTTGTTCTCAGGAAGAGCGCAACTTTATATTGATGACTAAACGATATTAAAATGTAAGTCTTAACATATCGCGCACCAGCAGGGCGAGCATGGTGGTTGAGATTTTTGAGATTTCCTGCCATATCATTGGTTATCGACAAACTCTTCCTATCGCCATGCTCGCATAGTAGTAAAAATAGTAAAAAAAAAACTTGAAAACATCACACAAAACTTGAAATTTTATTCAAATTTCGAACAAGAAATATACCATTCCATAAAAAAAGATATATTGGCGCGATTAAAATTGACCCATATTTTTTAATCTGTTTGTTTGTGTTTGACATTGTCTAGATAGACTAGACAATGTCCCATGACATTTTAGAAAAAAAATCGTTGCCGTTGTTTAGTATTGTTGGTTCTTTTTTTATTTATAAGTAAGGCATGAAACGAAACTACTTTTGAGTACATAACTTTATACAATACCTTAGGAATATTGACTCTTGACCAGAACAACTCCAAATGTTCTCGCATCTTGGCCGGTTTGTACTTCGAGTAGAGGATGGCTAACTCTGTAAACATTCCCATGTGAGCTCTCTCCAGGCCGAGGGCCGCTTCCAATAGACTTATCAACTCGTCGAAGTGGCCGCGATCCTGGAAGGAAAATGTTATGATTTAGATATTGCTGGTTAAATGTAGTGTAAATGTCTGAACTATGAATAAATTTAGACTTGGCAGACATAATAATTTGATACATAATCATAACTGTGTGATGTCTTGCTATCTGGCAAGAATGTTGTCCAGAGATAAAAAAACATCTAAGTATGGACATTATGGTTAGGCACTATGACGCTATTTCTAAGACTGTCATTTTAATTGGCTGACCGCTGAATGTCATTGGTTAAGTATGAGAGAGGTTTTGATGAGGTTAGAGTAGAAGAAGATTTCGTTTAGGTTTCAATTCAAAGTTTGTGAGAGGTTGCAATGAGGGTACGGACAAGGGAGGTTTTAATAAGGGGTGAGTGAGGTTTCAGTAAAGTACGACTGGAGTGAGTTTAAATTACCTGGTAGTTAGCAATGAGTTATTAAATGCTCATCAGCGACGATTTGTTTTGTGTGTGTGTATCATGCATTAGGTGTCAAGATTGAGGGTTTATAGGTTTATTTACGTTGGAGAGGTTCTTGTTAGGTTTCAACACGTTCGAGAGAGGTCTCAATATGAATAAGGTATGACTGATATAATGTGTAAGATTAAATTACCTGATAGTAATTAATGAGATCTTCCAGCTCATCAGCATGTACGACAATATGTAGTCCACACATCTGAGCGAGCCTAAACTCCCCGGCGTCCACACACGCGAAGCACACTTCCTTCCATGTACGGGTCGAGTTCGCCTTGCGGGCGCTGTCCACCGCACCTGTCAATTATAATCATGTTATTGATACTACATCCAATATTAAGGTAATTGACACAACGGACTTCAAATTACCGAAATCGGACCAATTAATTGTCAGAATGGGACCAAATAGGAACGGTGCGAGCCAATTACCGTTGAGTACTTTGGATATGTCACAGTAAAATTGCAAATACCGTCAGATTATAATTTATATCGAGAGATTGGTCGAAGGATTGTGAACTGTACCACACTGTATGTAATTTAACTCGTTCTTTTTCTATAGATTATAATCTGACAAAATGAAACTGTTAAATTTTCACATGTCCAGAGCTGTCTCTGATTGGTCGGTCTTACAGTGAACTACTGTCAGACCGACCAATCAGGGACAGCTCTCAGACTCTGTGCCGATAGAGTTAGGAATGAAACACAGGTCTTAGAGAGATATTTCTCCAACCAGCCAAGGTGTTTGTGTCTCCTATTCGTTGGATACTTATTTGACATTTTCAATCGATGTTAAATCTCATCACATATATTATTTTATGTAAAAAGAAATAGTATAAATTTTCGACATACCTTGGAACTCCTTAAGATAAACGAGCGTGATGGCGAGCCTCGCAAAGTTGCTAACATTATTGTACAACAACTTGGCAGCATTGTACATTTGGTCGTCGAAACAACGATCGCCTATCTTCTGTATGTCGGCATGGTTCGGCCCGGACACGAACTCTTCTAAGTCGGCGAGACGACCGGTTCGAGCGTACGCGTAGATCAACTCGGATTCTATGTAAGACTCGCGGGCCTTTTTACGAGCCATCTGGGAACAAAACAAAACGTAAGTGTTATTGATATTTACGTTAGATGTAAAACTGTAATCCCTGGGAATCCATCGAGAATATTAAAAAGCCGGTCAAGTGAGCCGGACTTGCACACGAGGGGTTCCATATCTATAAAAACTTTGGAGGGTCTTCCAAGGAAGTATTTTGGGCCCAATAAACATTTTTGTTGTATGGGAGTCTCCATAAATATTTTTATTGTTTTGTTTTTGTATTTGTTGTTATAGCGGCAACAGAAATACATTTTGTGAAAATTTTAACTGTCGATCTTCATGAGATACAGCCTAGTGACGAATAGCGGAGTCTTAAAGAAATTAATATTTTAACCGTTGCTTCTCAATATGTTTACGACAACATCGTATATGTACGGAAGAACATAGAACTCTTCAAAAAAAGATCCGACAACCATAATTATAATACAAGAAATAAAAATAAACTGGCAATGACAAAAATTAGACTTCATAAAGTTGGTAATTCGTTTGTAGGCAAATGTATAAAAATATTTAATAAAATTCCGCAGGATTTGACATGCCTCTTAATAAGTTTAAAATAGTAGTGAAAAAACGTTTGATGAAGAAAGGCTATTATAATGTAGACGAATAACTTAATGATAAAAATGCATGGTCACCCTAATCTGCTGTTGTTGGCCACTCGTACAATACAAATTGTAACACAATGTAAACAAAACATTATTAAAAAGAAAATGGATAATCTACCTGAGTTTCTTGCTGGTATCTTCTCAGGAGATCCAAATTACCGAACCAGCGAAAGAATCATTTTCTAATGGTTATTTATGTAATTTATTTAGTATTTTTATAATAGCGCTTGACATAAAATTGTAAAATTTTGACATTCATATGTGCCTAAACTGAATAAATGAAATTGATTCTTTGATTCTTAGTAATAGGGTCACATTTTACTCTTTGGGTAGACCTTAAAAAAGGTAACTCGCACTGCAGAGATTCTATTCAGTGGTTTGTAACGTTTGTCCTGTCTGATTTACCGGTAACTGCAATATACTTGCCCCCTATTATGTGGGACCAATAAGATATGGCACACTAACCTGTAAATACCTAACAAGATCTTCCCAGGACTCTCGTTTAGTGGCAGTGTCGACTACATCCATGTAAGCAGATGGGTCATCAGCCTTGATGTATGAGTCGATGGCTTCCTTGACCAACCCCTGCTGAAGTTGAGCCTTAGCGAGTTGAGACCAAACGCCTGGCTCGTTGCAACGTTCCGCAAACTCGTAGGCGCGTTCTAGATCTTTCACTTGTTCTATTAGAACCTGGAAATAAAAGAAAGCAGCGTATTTATTTACAGAAACTACATTGCATTTTGCTGTGTCCTGAACCACCATGTAAATATTGTAGAACGAAATAAAGTATTGAGTAAGTATTGAAAATGCAGAAAATATTGTTCTACAATGAAAAATTCTCCGAGAATTAGTCCGGGACTTTAATTGGCTGTGCCACAGCGGCTGGCACGTAAGGTTTTGTTGCCTTTCATCAACATTACACATAACCCATTATATGTGTGCCCGGTGACGGCAATAGGCTTGCCCCCTATTACATGCAAATTGTGGGTGTGTAATGCACCTCTACCTACCCCTTCGGGATATAGGCGTGATGTGTGTGTGTGTGTGTGTGAAAAATACTCCAGACAATTTCACAGAAAAAATGTTTTAAATCAATGAGGACTTGTGCCCAGTTTCCTGAAGATCGCATAAAAAATATGGCTGCTATAGTCTGGCAATTTCGTGCGCGACCGTCCCGCGGGGTGACAGACGGTGGCGGGGACGAGGTAGCGCGTCATTCTAGCACACGGCTACACACGAAGACAAGTTTGCCAGGATAAATCTTGCGATAAGTTGTACTTACTTGTGACGTAATATAGGAGTAAATAAAAAGATAGAACTACTTTTATTGTTTATATTTTTTTATTATGCTTGAGGACATATTATTAGGAAAACTAAAATTATGATTTTATTATAAATCAATTTCCATATCACTTTCATGTTCACTCTCTGTTTGATCTTCTTCATAACTTTCGTCGTCATCATCATCGTCGTTTTCACCCAGTTGAACTATGAATCTAAAAAGACAAAAATGTACTATAGAAATAATAAACAACTTCACGTGCAATGACATGATTCCGAGATTATAGCTTGAGCACTCTGCCAAGTTAAAGCAATAATAATCGATTATGTTAATAAACAATAACGTACCTGTCCATTTCATCGTCAAATACTCGATCTGAATTATAATATTCGTCCTCGTTTTTCGCCTTACAAAAAATTGGTACACTTTATGTACAACTTCCTTAACTTGTCTTGAGATAGCCTTACTCATCCTGAGATCTTAATCTCGTGTGCGTCGAACTCAAAGTAGTACGGAATATCAAGCACGTGTTGCCGCTTCGACTGCGCGGCCGAGACTGCCGTATTTGACGCGCAGATGCACGCGTTTCCCTTCCCCGCTGCACCACCCGCTACCCGCTGACATCTTTAGTACCTCGTCCCCGCCACCGTCTGTCACCCCGCAGGACGGTCGCGCACGAGCTTGCCGGACTATAGCCCGGAACAAGACAGACGAACGCAAAATTGTCCAATTTCAAAATGTTGATTTCAAGATGCTTCACGTCAATTATTTGTTTTCTGGCTACTTAAGACATAATAAACTATCAATCACAGGATAGAACAATTCATTTAAAAAAAAGAGGACTTATTTTTCTTTTTCATCCATTCTGACTTAAAGAATGATTGAAAAAATATCCAATTCACATTTCAGGATGAATGAAATGCTAGTTTTTTTAAAAGCAATAAATTACCTGTATAGCGGAAGTGTTGACATCAAACTTCTTGAATATAGCAAAAGCTTCCTCGTACAATTCATTATTGATTGCGATGTTAGCAATGTCAGGTGCATCGTAGTTGTCGAGCCGGTTGATGTACTCCATCACACGAGTGCGGTCAGCCTTTATAGCTGTAACATAACACGTACAGTGTTATAAAACTTATCTGGGCTCCGGGGATTCTTGTTATATTGAGCTAGCCAGAGCTAAAGGCCCGAAATTTGAGATTTTGTATAATATATTTTATAAGGTTTAGCGGGCAATAGGGATAAAAGGTAGTGTAATAAATAGGAATGATACTATGAGCAAATTTGCAGTAAAACAAAAACTCACCGGTAAGAATAAGTAAGTTCTGCAGATTTCTATGATCGGAGAAGACGGAGCTGTCCAACACAATTTTCTCTAACAACTCAATAAGTTCATTTGGCAGGTCGGCTGTCATGAAAGCTTTCACTGTCACCGAGATGTCTTCCGGATCTTGGGTTTCGGAGAGTGCTGTTTGGACTACCTGAAATGGATATTAGGGGAATTAAGCTGTATACTAGACTTGCTATAAGAATAATAAGAATATTTTTCTCGTTACCAAATCCTAGGAAAACTTATTACTGGGTTAAAAGTAGCATAGCACTCAGCAATAGTGAAGCTATATTTTAGTGTAAAGTATTTCCGAATCGAGTCGGTAAATACAAATTTTAGTCTTAGCGCGTGAATGTTTGTTACTCTTTCACGCGAAAACTATTTCATACGTCCCACGTTTTATAGTGTTTTAGTGGGAATTTGGAATCTCAACTAAACCGCAGGGATCACCTTATATTTTCTGCTGGCAGTGGTATAAAGGTGGTATGTTGGACTCACCAGGCGCTAATTATTAGTGCTGGGATGCCCTACATGCCCCACGGGCGGTATTATTAGTGGGTGGGATGCCCTACATGCCCCACGGGCGGTATTATTAGTGCTGGGATGCCCTACATGCCCCACGGGCGGTATTATTAGTGGGTGGGATGCCCTACATGCCCCACGGGAGGTATTATTAGTGCTGGGATGCCCTACATGCCCCACGGGAGGTATTAAAATAAAAACCGGCCAGGTGCGAGTCGGACTCGCGCACAAACGGCAAAAAGATCACGTTTGTTGTATGGAACCCCCTTAAATATTTATTACATTCTGTTTTGTAGTATTGGTTGTTATAGAGATAGAGGCAACAGAAATACATCATCTGTGAAAATTTCACCTTTCTAACTATCACGGTTCATAAGATACAGCCCAAGACAGACCGACGGACAGCGAAGTCTAAGTAATAGGGTTCGGAAGGGGAGAGTGTTGAGGTGCAGTAGTGTCGTACCTGGTCGATAAGCTGCCTCTTGAAGGGATTGCTCTCCTGCAGCACGTCGAGCCACAGGTCCGCGTCGCGCCGGCGCACCAGGTAGCGCGCCTGCGTCTTGAACAGCGAGTTGTCGTTGCACACGGCGATGAGCTCGCGGTCGCACTGGCCGCGCTCGTAGGCCACGCACGCCAGGTGAGGGTCGCGCTTCTCGCAGTAGCGCCCCACTACGCGGGAGTCGTACCTGTAATACACATACTATCATGATATTACCGTGACAATATTTCTACTCTCATGTCGAAAAATACGAATTATTCTACTTTATAATAATAAAATATATATATATATTATAATAAAGAAAATCTTTATTATATTTGTATGAGAATTGTATGAAACTTTTTGCAAATGTGTATCATAAAGTAACTGTTACAACACAGCTGATAAAATAAAACTTGCAATAATAGGCTAAGGTCTGTCAACCATACGGGTCATTCCTCCCATTATGAAACTGGGCCTTAGGACCGGTTGCCACTTGCCAATTGACAGTGATCGACTCGGCCCACATTTGCTTCTTTTTTGCTATCTGAAAACAATGAAAATTCTGAACGGTCAAATTCACTTGTTTTATTTTCACAGTCGATAGCTGATCACTTTCTGATAGTGAAGTGATTTTCGGTGCATTTAGGGTTCCTGACAACAGGCTCACCCTCTATTACGTTAAACCAACAGCGAGTGACCAAATGTAGGTATAATGAACGCCCCTGTGTACCCCATCTTGCGTGCATGTGTGTATGTACTATGTACTGACCATTGGTTCTCCTTGAGGAACCTCTCGGGGTTGTTGTTGGAGTCGATGTATATCTTGGCGAGCGCGTTGTGTGTGGCCGGCTCGTTGCTACCTTCGTGCACGCGCGTCTCCAACCAAGGCAGTAGTAACTTCAGTCTGGAACAAACATATCCATCATGTTTATTAACTAATTACTGATAGTCGCTTTACAGAAATTATGTGTAAATTTTCTGAAGTGTATTTATAGGATTGGTATGAATAAAACCGCACTTTTGAGTCGTCACGTTATGCTTATCAGTGGTTCAAAATATGGTCCGCTTCTTTTTGTTTTTTTTTTTTTTATTTAGCGTCATTGTCGTTAGTAAAACGAAAAGTACCCACACCCAGGTTGAGTTGCGTTGAGCCATAGCTATTTACATAATCAAATAAGTTAATGATTGAACAATAAAGTTGAGTGAATTAATAGAAAATTAAAGAAAAGAATATCGTCAATTATTTAGTTTATATAGCACAATGAACATACCTATTTCTCTTCTCAACCTCAGCAACCAATTCATCAGTAGAGAATTGTCCTCGCACCACCAAAATTAAATTCTTAATAATATCTTCAGCACAGTCGACGTCTAACAGACCACCCACTACTACGGGTAGACGAGACGGGTTCACCTGTAATAGATTATGAGTATTAGTGAATTATCATCATCCACTAAGCCTTTGCCCAACCCAGTTGGGAACGGCTTTCCAGTCTAAAACTGCCCTTCGAATAGAGATGTGCTATGCTACTTTGCTATGGATGCATTTGACATCCATTAATACAATTAATTTGTCAACACATCAAGTCATAGCACAAGCATTGTCATTAGTCCACCCACAAGCACATCCTCGCAGCATATCTACATAGCACATTTCTGGTCGAAAGGTATCCTAAAGATGCGCTTACACAAGCAATTTTTAAAGCAACGCAAATTCAGCAATATGGAGCAAGTTTTTCGGGCAATTTAATATGCAAAACGTAAATTTATTCTTATCGCGTTTTTGTGTAAATTGATTGACCTCACAACCGAATATATTGCTCATAATTTAAAAAAAATTATTGCCCGTGTAAACGCTCCATAACCCATGGGCGATATCAATGTCCTGTAGTTAATCCAATCAGACTTTTAGGATTGACAGAAAAAAAAAACAATAGATAAAAGCTACACCAGAGATCATAAACAAATTCTAAAATCACTATTTCCTCAATACCAAAAAAATTGTTAGTCAAAATCATTAATAAAATACTAACCTTTTGTACATAAATCTCAATATACTTCTGCAGACTATTCCTATACAGATACAGCACTAGGTCGTGAACAAAGTCGAATCTATCGCACACTATGATCAGAGGCAACTGGTCGGGTAACTTGGCTTCCTTCAGGAAGTTCTTAACCCTCTCCGCGTTGTAGCAGTTCGATTCTCGACAGATGCGTTCCACTTCCTTGATCTGACCGGTCTTGCAAGCGGCCTAGAATTAAAGAAAGGAATCTGAGAACACAAATTGTGATATAACCGCCGTTTTAACTCATAAATTCAAATAATTGGCTAGCGAATTTTAATAATTGGCTCACGGATTCAAATATTGGCTCGCAGATTCAAAAGCCTAATTCAAAAGGGGAGTATGGATCTGTGCTTAGTCAATTAAGAGCTCACTTTAATATATAAGAAACAACTAACAAAATCTGATTGTGTGAATGCGAACTGACCAATTATTGAACAAATTGAGTGTCAAAAGCCGCAAATTTTAGTCATTCATGAAGAAGGTTTTATTAGGCTGTTCCAATCAATGATTTTTATTTTGCCAAATGGACGCAAAGAGACTAATAGTCAAAGGCAAATTAATTTATTCATGACACATGCCAGATTCGCAAGGCAACAGCTTGTAAGAAAAGAACCTGGCAATAAAAACTCATGACCACTTTTGTCCTATCGTTATATTATCTTAATACTTATCGAAAGTTGCTATTGAATATTGACCGTCAACTTCCACTATCACCTATAAAAATGTCTAACCAATACAATTTTTCAATTACTTTTGTAATCTATGTAGAACGTTAGCAAGGTTGAGTGTATATGTCCACACAAACTTAAAAACATTCACACATACCTGTATATATTTGAAGTGCACTTCTGAATCCTGACTAAAGTTAACGATAGACCCCAAGAAATAGAACAGGCCTTCATAAGTCTTGAAGCTCTCGAACAACTCAATCAAAGATTTAGTGGTCAACTGTTCATGGTATTTAGTGGCTATTTGTACACATATTTGAAGGTTTTGACGCATGTTAGCTTGGAGCATGGCCTTCAGACATTCCAGTGAGTCTTCTACGGAGAGGCTGCCAAAGTATGTCACCAACCAGTCGGCTGGGAGCAGATGGGTGTGAACCTGTTGAGCGAATGGGAATATTTTATCTATAAATATAGTCCAGTCTATAGTTTCTGTCTACCCACGGCTGTTTGGTCTGTATGTGCGGTGCGATGAAGTGCAGTGTATGGAAGTGTAGTGTGGTGATGGCGCAGTGGTATGAGTGTGTGACTACCGTCCCGTCCCTGAGGTTCGATTCCAGGTCGAATCAAATATTTGTGTAATCTACAAATGTTTGTTATGGAGTTTGGGTGTTTTCTATGTTTAATATGTATTTAAAAATATATAAGTATGTTTATCAGTCATCTAGATCCTATAGCACAAGCTTATAATTAGCTTAATTTGGGCTAGGTTACGTTGTGTGAGATTATCCATAAATAATAATAATGGGTTGTGTTTCTGTATGTATACGTACAACAGCCCGCTTGATATCATAGAGGTCGGTGTAGTGTTCGAGTGCTCGCTGCAGCAGGCCCGCCTTCTCGCACAGCTGCGCCACGTGCGCGCGGTCGTAGTGAGTGAACATCGCGTTACCCAAGATGGCGTCCGCCACCTGAGGCGCTGACATCAGGTTCATCTCCAGCAACCTGTACACCACACATCACTTTATCTATGCCAACAACCTCTTGCACTCTAAGTATTAGTATACAGCCAAGTTATTGCATTGGAATAATGGGAATCGACTGTTGAACCCTGACTGTACTAACTACCAACTGGTAACTACACAGCGTGGGAACTAACAGCAATTTTTGGAGTAATAACTATAAGAGCCCAACTTTGTCATTTTTACTTAAGCCGGACAAATTCAGCCCCTAAATTCTTAGTGAGATTTCTTAAAGTCACAAATATTTGTAACAAGCTGATATCCGCAAGGTTTTACATCTCCTTCTCAATTCCCGCATACTTGGAACAGAATAGCACCGTGACAAAAAGTAGCTCAACATTAATTCTGAATAAAACTGCATTTGAATGGTGACATCATGCATTAAAATTGGTACATTACATTACAACATTTCCAAATATCACATACCTAGTCTGCAAGGGTCCCTCCTCGGGTCTATTATTCTTGAGAGCATCTAGTAGGAATGCGGTACACTGTTGTACCATATTCTGTTCCATGAACACATCGACTATCTGGTTAATGTCGGCTAAAGGAGGGTCCTCGGCCACCAGCATTCCGGCGAAACCTGCGCCTTGCTCTGGGTTCGTTCGCATTACGGAGCGTAGGAGGAAGATGTAGTCTGGGGTGTAGCCAACCTGAGGGAAGTAAGTGTCAACATGAATTTATTTTCAAAACCCGTATTGTAAACAAAAAAAAACGGACTTCAAATTTCTTCTACAGGACTAGCTTCAATTTAAAGAAAAAATCTAAATCGGTTCACCTATAAAGTTCAAGAAGTTCATACAGTCAAATTAACAACAGAAAACCTCTTTTCTGTTCTTAATTTGATTGTACTGTAGAGCTCTTTTTAAAGTCGGATAGAAAGGTTAATATGGGAGACTCAATATGTGGTTGCGGCAATTTTTTGTGAACCTTACCTTCTTGGCATAAAGCACAATCTTCTGAAACTGTCCAGTTTCAGCGAAGCACTGTATCACTTTGCTAGCGACATTAGCACGTAGGTACACAGACAGGGCAAGTGTTGGGTCCACTTGCTTCACTAGGTCACCAAGCTCTTCTGAACATTCTAGTTTCTCCTCCTTCAACCATTTTTCTAGAAGTTGCTTGCGACCTGTCACAAAATACACTAACTTAGTACACAATAATTTCTCGAAAGGCAATTATGCAAAGCCTCGCTATTATCCTGATAAAAAGTCTGCTCAAATAAATAAATATTTTCGGACATTCTCACAAAACATCATCTAGCCCAAATTAAGCTCATATAAGCTTGTGCTATGGGATCTAGACAACTGATAAACATATTTGTATATATTTCTAAATACATACATATATAGAAAACACCCAAACTACGAAACAAACATTTGCGGATCACACAATATGTGATTCGACCCGGGAATCCAACCAGAGTCGAAATTCGATGCACTTCTAATATTAAACATAACGGTCAAATAATTTTACAATAACAATAACAAAAACTATACTCTTGGGCTGGACCTGCGCCAGCGACTGTGCCCTTTCCAGGAGTAACATTCCACCTACCTACCTAACTGTGTCGTAACGTTAGTGTAGGTGTACTTAGTGTAGGGTTTTAATGTATGGCAACCCTTGCCCCTCTACCTCTCTGCCTTCTGCTCCGCGCCGACATGGACGCAACGTGTGCTTATAAGTTTAATAAATGTTCTGTTAATACAAACCAGTATTATCATTTCCATCGCTAAACCCCACAATATGACACTAACTGACACAGACACCACTAAAATAATTCAAAATCGGTTGACCCATTCCATAGACGAGGCAACACATTAAAAAAAACAATCAAATAGAGAAATAAATAAATAGCTGTAATTTTCTAGCATTTATTTGTGACTTACCTTGTAACAGTACAGGCCGACACAGCTCTAACGACTCAAACTTGTTGAGTTGAGCCTGATCGAGCAGTATACCGAAGTACTGCAGCAGCGGGGATGTCTGGCCCGGCTGGGTAGGTACCTGCTGGAAGCGCTGGATCGTCTGGGGAGTGCGGAGTATGCCTCGGGGAGCCATCGCTGCTACCTGCGGGGAAGTAAGTACAGTATTTCTGTTATTTCTCAAAACATGTGTTCAAATGACAAGCTCAAAAGTTTAAAAAAATGAGGAATTTAAATGCAGTTTTTATTTTTACATAAATCAATGACAATGGTTCCTAAGAACTGATTTTTGATGTCTAACAGTTTCAGACTTTCCCATACTGACTCATTTGAATGTTACACCCTGTATATGGTTAAAAATTTGTCGGTAAAAAGTCGAATATGTATGACAGGAGAAAGATCCAAAGTGAAGCTATTAAATTAAAAGGCTAGGCTAGGTTATACTTTAAGTGCCAGGGCATATAATACGTCTGCATCTATCCTGTCTGTATGAATTATGTAAAGCCATATGTTCTTTTTTATATTGAGTAATTGCCTAATTAAAGCCGCCCGCCTGATGGAAAGCCCTGACGACGTCTGGCGATTGTGGGCGACTCTCAAAATACACAATACTATTAAGTGGACCTCAATTTGACGACCTACAGATGTGCCACTTAAAGCTCCTCTTGAAGGGCCCATGTTATTACCTTGGCAGCTTCTCCATACTGTCCGTTGGTGAAGAGCATATTGAACTTCCTAACGAACAGCTCCTCAGCACCAGCCAAGTTGTTCCTCACGGCCATCCGGAGAGCCAACTCAGGGTTCTGGAGGACCGTGTTGATGTAAGTGATAATTGAAGCCGCCTCTACTGTCACTGATAAAACTTGGCCTTTACGGTTTACACCTGAAAACAAAAGAGATACAAGTCAATGCAATAACATAACATAGCATCACGCCTTTTTCCCCGAAGGGGTAGGCAGAGGTGTGCAAACACACCCACATCTCGCCAGCTATGTTAGGTCCCATGTAATAGGGGGCGAGGCTATTGCCATTTACCGGGCACAAGTTCCAGACTGGGATAATTATCTGGGTAAAATTCTACAGAGAATTATACATTATCCACCAAACCCGGGAATCGAACCCGAGACCTCGAGCGTGGCAGTCCGTACATAGTACCATTGTGCCACAGAGGTAGTCACTGCAATATAATTTGATAATATTGTATGGTTTGGGAATGGAAAAGAGTGGTTGTGTGTTGTCATTGTCACGTTCTTGCTGGCTCTACCTATTCAAAGAATTAAAGAATCAATCTCGTTTATTCAGTTTAGGCACAGCACATATGAATGTCAAAATTTTTCAATTTTATGTCAATCAATATTATAAAAATACTAAATTAGGTACATAAATAACCATTTGAAAATGATTCTTTCCTTGGTTCGGTAAGTTGGATCTCCTGAGAAGATACCAGCAAGAAACTCAGGTAGATTATCCATTTTCTTTTTTAATATTGTTTCGTTTACATTGTGTTACAATTTATATTGTATTGTACGATTGGCTAACAACAGGTGTCATGCTCCGGGGCAGGACAGTTGACGATTTTGGGATTTTGTCTCGGTGAAAACAATTGTGCATAATATGTGCATAATTAGTACTAACTTACAATAAATAGTACTTCTGTAATTTAAGAGCACAAAAGCTTTAAATTGGTACTGCTGCGGAGCATCCTCTCCAGCCGCTCTTATCGCGAATTTAGGAACAATAAAATATCACACCTAGAATACCAGTTACCAGTAGTTAACGGGATCTGTATCAGTAAAAACCTCGGATTTTTATAATACCTTACGTTTATTTATAATAATAATATTTAATGAATGCGGAGCATCTGCATTACGAGATTGGACAATTTTTCCTTTCATCCGTCTGTCTGTCTCTATGTATGTGTGTTCCGGACTAGCAGCCATAGTTTTTATCCGATCTTCACGAAACTTGGCACAAGTGTTTCTTGAGTTAATACAATTTTTTAATCTTGAGCTTTTTTGGATTAAGGGAAAAATGGGGTAAGTAAATAATGTCATATAACGTTTTAAAGATTTTTTCGGGCTCCATTTATTGTCTAATCTCCATGAAACTTGGCACAAGTATTCCTGTTCTAGAAACAACATTTTTAATGTGTTTTTTATTAGGGGGGACGGGGGATGGAAGGAAAATTTCAAAAAAATGTCTTAATTGTTCGCGATGGTCTACTGTTCGACCATAGGGCGACCACTAGTATATGTATCACATTTTCTTTTATTATAAGTCCAAATAACTGTGTGTAGTTTTCCCTGATGAAGGGGCTCTAAATAACTCGGAACTAGTCGTTACACACACACAACACCAAATTTAACCACTTAGCTGTTTTAATATTAATTTCCTTAATCATCTTTAATTATTATAACTAAAACCTTTTAATAATTAGGTTTTAGTTATAATAATTAAGTCACATGACATCATGTTTGTATTTATTGTTTTGCAATTTATTACATAAAGCTCATTTATAGGTAATAATATACACATCAATATATTATGTCGGTAGAAGTCTCAACGTTTGGCAAAAAACGTTAGGTAAAAATAAGGAAATGTTCCTTATTTTTACCTAACGTTTACGACGTCTACGACGCAAAGTGTCACACACACAGCTTTATAGCTCGTATAGCTATCTCCTTGTAAGAGAATGACGCTCGGTTCGATCCCGATCTGAGGGCCCTTTCGCACAAGAGGTTTTTTAACGCGCGTTAATTACGCGTCGAAATAGATCATAATGCATTGCCAAGTATTTGTTCACACGGCAGCGGATTTAAAACGCGACGTATTTTAAACGCTGGGCGTTGAGCGTTTATTTCCCGCCCAAATAAACATACGTCGCGATTTTATAACTCCTGTGAGAACGGGGTCTGATGATATTGAATTTTTGCGATTTTATGTACTTACCAATTATTCCACCAGTAGTTTCATGTGGCGCCGTAACGAATATAGTCTCCGATGATATCCTGTTCATATAGATACACGTGCCGGTCTCTATGTCGTACATGTGTATGTACCCGTATTTAGTGATGAGGTAGATGACGTCGTACTTGGGCGACACCTGCATAGCTACTGGGAAGTCGCTCAACGCTTCTGCCGGGAAGAACACGTCTACCGCTTTCTTTGGGAACGGCTCGTTGCCCGAAGGAGTTTGACCCACCTCTGTGAACAATATTTAAATCGTTAAACGATTAAAATCCATGGTAGGATCGAAGCTAACTTTGATGATAAACTCACCAATAATATGCAGTTTCCCGCCGCCATTAGGTGATGTTCTGACAGCGAAACAGAACAGCGTGGAAGGTTCAGCGTTACCCTCGGCCTTGAATGTGGCGAAGGAAGCCGCGTGACCCTCAATAGGTTGTGAGCACTTTCGTTCTACGGAGTACAGCTGCATCGCGCCGACTACGCGATTCTGCTGCCCTGAGATACCTGTGAACAACGATCAGATGCTGTAGGTAGAGGAACTACAAATAAATTTACAATTACAATATGAATCTCAAAAAAGTCTCAGGCCGGATTTGAACCAGCTAAGACTTGCGATCATAATATTATCAAGGTCGGTGTTCGGGCGTCTCCGCTAGACATCAGCCGACGTCGGGGACCGTCCGGCTCACCACGGCGCTTGCACATACGACACAACTCATTCGATCACAACGGAAGGCAGACACTCATTTCTTACACATACTTCTCAATATTAACGCCATATTGTAAGCGGTCAAAAAATATACCAGTTTATTCAGTCCACTGTATTTCATTTGACATCTAGCGGAGCATCGTAGGAACAATCAGTTTGCGACTTACGGCGTTGATTTCAGTTGAGTAAAGGTAAATATAGAGCCCTTATAAAACCACAGCCTAAAGACACCAAAGACATCGAAATTGCAATTTATCTTTTTACATTTTCAAGATCTTTCGTTTATGCTATATATTGCGTTACAAAATATTGCTTCGCTTACAAATCACTAATATCACGATAATAAGATTTGCGCGACTTGGTTTCTATTATGACCAAGAGTAAGCTAACGATTAGTCTATTACGAATTAGCGAAACCACATAGTATGTGTAAAAAAATACTCAATCAATCAATCAAGAATCAGCGGGTCAGCCGCGATCGTACCAATACGCCCGTTTGTGTGTTATGTACCTACACGGAATTAGTTGCACTCATGATTTATATTCACTTCTAATTTAAGAAAATATGTATGTAAGAAAATTGTTAACAACCATTTCACATTTAGCGACTAGACGTCAAGACAGCTTGTAGATATTTTGCGTTTTAAAGGAGTAAACTCACTATTAGTATTTATTACACACAATGCCGAAACAATGTATACTTCGATCTTACACGTAAAGCCACTTACCAACTAACAATAACCACTGTTGTTTAGGATCAGTCCTGTAGTTGATGATCTGGCACTCTGCGAGTGACGAATGCCTGTCGAACATCTTGACTGGAGTGGAGTCTCCTTCCATGGACCAATGGTACACGGACATTTTGGTCACAAGCGCTAAAGTGTTTAAGGAGATCCACTTCCAGAATACGATGTCTTCAGTCATGGTGTGCGCCTTCATCTTTGATTTCATTTCGATGTTGAATATTTGGAGGGTCTTTTGAGCTGCTGGCAATAGAAAAAATAACAAGTATAAATACTGTATTATTTAAGTGACCGAGTAAAATGGAGTCGTGAATTATGGTTTTAGTTAGCGGTAAAGCAATCTCGCAAATGAAAACAGGTTTTTATCATAATCATAACATAGTATTAAACAAAATCGCTTCCGCTGTATGTCCGTCCCTATGTATGCTTACATTTTTATTAAGTCCGCGCAATCGCGGCCATTCTTACGTCCATTGCCGAGGCTCTAGTATCACCAGAAGGTATTTCGAGTGCCGCCCGGTGTATGCTTACTTCTGCATTAAAACAAACTAACAGATTTGATGCGGTTTTTTTTATAGCTGTGATTCAAGAGGAAGGTTTTAGTATATAATTTCTCAAGCGGGCGAGCCGCTAGTAATACTTAAATTCTTTCTATGTTACTAGTGGTCCTGTGAACCGTAGACTGCGGGAGCTTTGTTTAGAAAATTTATTTTTCAATTTTCTTTATTACTACTTTCATTTTCCATCCAATCCAAAAAATATCATTCACATGTTATTCATTGTAAGCAAGGAGTGTGTGTGTAAAGTTTCATGAAAATCGGTTGATAAATACGGCCGCAAAATGATCTGACAAAACCCGTAGATGTAGAGATGTGTACAGACGAAAGAAATTCTCCCCAGTCTGCAAGTTGAAACGGAGACTTCGGTCGCTTCGCTCCCTCAGTCAACTAGCTCACGGCTTGCGGCAGATGCACTGCTCATGGTATATTCCCGTAAAATATCCACTAAATTGCAAAGTGGTTCAGTAGTTGGAGTAATGCCCCTTTTCACTAATTGGTGCGGACATAAGACACCAATATTCAAACTTTAATGTATTTATTGTAGGATACACGTAGCTGTTTGCTCATCGATCAGCTACAGCTATACATTTACTGAATCGTAAAACTCCTTATGTAACTACGGAAACAGTTATTTCAGTGATGTTATAACAAGTTATAGCTCCTCTAAAGAAGGAGAAAATCCCTCTTTAACAATATTGCTTAATCGTCTATCTCGCAAACAACTTATACAACTGCACGGTGACAGCAGATGTAGATTAAACAATGTTACGGGTTCTGCGCCAGTTAATTACGGAACACGCAAGTTTTATACCTTTACGTAAGATAAGACAATGTATGTAGCAAGGTGTGCAGTATGCATATCGAAGTCTTACCATAATTGTATGTTCGCGACTTTGCCCGCTAATTTGAGTATGCGAACAAGTCAAAGGTGAGGTAGACACCTCTCCAAAAAATCCTATCTCGGTGCTCGGTAGAGAATTATTGCGTAAATTTAGAGCAGAACACATAGCGAAAGCTCCCGAGAAAAAAACTCCGTGCAGCATGTTATTGCTCCTTCGCTCCTATTAGGCGTAGCGTGAAACCTTTCTAGATAAATGAGTTATCCAACAAATAATCTCTATATATAAAAATGAATCCCTATTTCCCTTGGTCACGACATCACGCGTGAACGGCTGGACCGATTTCGCTAATTCTTTTTTTGTTGCCTTCGTAATTACCAGGAGAAGGATCTTATGGAAGAAAAAAAAAGTTGTGCGGAACATCAGAAAAATTGATGCGGTACGAAGTTCGCCGGGACAGCTTGTAATTAATAAATTAGAATAAGAAGTTGTTAAAATTATATTATGTACTTATATTCAAATAAACTCGTCACCGTCAGTAAGTACAAGAATAATTACCAAAAAAAAAACAAATATGTCCTCCGGTTTTTCAACAGACTTCCAAAAAAGGAGGAGGTTCTCAATTCGACCTCATATCTTCGGACTGGGTGAACGGATTTTGAAAATGTTTTCTTTAATTGGTAGCTACTACTTCCCAGTTGGTCCCATTTCAATTTCGTCCCATTCCGATAACTATTTGGTCCCATTTCAGTAGTTTGAAGTCGGTTGCTGTGTCAATTTTTGACATGTATTTTTATGGTCTCAGACTTTTTAGTGCACCCTTGGCGGTTAAAGGTAAGCGTCCACATGTCCGCATCGTAAGGATCGGACGTATCGTATCAAATGGATTAATTTTTCAGTGCGTCCACTGTATCGGTAGCGATCGGATTTGCCGACGCAAGGAAGGACCAGTAATCGGATTGCCTATGCCATCTCATTTGGAATTTCGCTAATCAAATAAATCGCTAAACAACGCGTGTTGACAGGACGATCGTCAAATACAAATGTCGGACGATGCATCATCGGCACGCATCGCAAAAGTTGCCTCTCGGAGCAACGCCGTCGGCATTGCCGATTGAGCAGATTCGTGCGATGCGTACGATATGTATTGGTGGCCGCACTTGTTTGACTTTCTATACAAACAATTTTACGATCCGTTTGATGCGATGTGTCCGTTGCGTACGATGTGGACATGTGAACGCTTACCTTTAGACTCCTATCTCCCGAGTTAGTTGGTGTTCCGTATGGCCAGTATGGCGTATAATATGCCTCTGCCTGCCCCTTGATGGATGGAATTTTTAGTGACTCATAACATCCTGAGATCGACCAATACTACGCATCGTGAGGTCATTATGTCAGTGAAATAAATAGGTCATTGAACATCTTGAGTCAAAAGTTCAATCTATAAGGATAGCATTACGATAATTTTATCCAGTTCCCTATCAAATATTAAAGTTGAGATTTAAAAACTTTTAAAACTGCGTAGCTTAAAGAAATCTTTTATGTAAATAAATATAATGACGACACATTGTTTTGGTATAAATAAAAAAAAAAGTAGGCTAGATTTTTAATGAAATTTTAACAAGGGATACTATGTAGATCGAGACTGCGCTCTCCATATAAATAAAAATCTATTGCCGTTTTTTTTTTTTTTTTTTTTTTTTTTTTTTTTTATATTTGGTTCGCCAAATTGACGCCGCCCGCCTGGTGGTAAGTCGTGACGACGTCTAGCGATTGTGGGCCACTCTCACAGCACACATTACTATTGAGAGTGGCCCTCAACTTGACGACCTACTGATGTGCCTCTTCACGCTCCGCTTAAAGAACCCAGGATTATATGTGGGAGGAAACACGTGCACAGGCAGGGCGTTCCAGGCCACTATCGTTCGGCAGAGAAACGAACGTTTAAAACGTTCGGTTCTCGCGAACATGCTATCCACTGTGTGGGGGTGGCATCTCTGCCCGGCACGAGTCGTTCGGGATCGGAAGGAAGAGGGTGGGATCAGATTGAAGAGCTCTTCAGAACACTCGCCGTGGTAAATACGGTAGAATGCGGCCAAGGAAGCTATTGTTCGGCGCTGAACTAGCGGCTCAAGGCTTCCCGTTACCTCCGGACAATCTATAATACGGATAGCCCGTCGCTGCATAGCGTCGAGAGCGTCCAGCAGATACTTCGCGGAGCCGTCCCAGAGGTGAGAGCAGTATTCGACGCAGGGTCTGCGTCTTGTACAGCAGACACCTCTGGTCCGGTGTAAAGAATCTCTTTACCTTATTCAGTATTCCTAGTTTCCGCGAAGCTAGCCCTATACATCTTTCGATGTAGTTTTTATTATTGAGCTCTCGACGAACGTCTATGCCAAGGATATCAAGGTTGTCCTTCATTGGTAATAATGCATTCTGAAGAGAGGGTAGGGGAAGGAAAGGGGATTTCTTCGCAGTAAATGCACACGCCTGTGTTTTGCGGGCATTGAACTCGACCAGGTTCTCGGTACCCCATTGAGAGATACTGTCGAGGTTACGGTCGAGATCAGCCACGAGTCGTCGTCTCTCCTCCTCAATCTCAGATCGCCCCGCCGTCGGACGAACCGAGTAACTCCCGTGCAGTGTGCTGTCATCTGCATAGCAATGAATGTTCCCGAGGGATAGCATATCATTGATATGCAGAAGAAAGAGAGTTGGTGATAGTACGGACCCCTGCGGTACCCCGGCATTCACTTGCAAGAAGCGAGAAGCCTGGCCATCGCAGAGGACCCGCACTCGGCGCTCGTTTAAAAAACTGGCAATCCAGCTGCACAGTTGAGGAGGTAGACCATATGCCGGAAGCTTGGAAAGGAGCGAAGCATGCCAGACCCTATCGAAGGCTTTGGCGATGTCCAGGCTAATAGCCAAGGACTCGCCGTGCCTTTCCATAGCCCCACCCCAGACATGCGTTACGAATGCCAGAAGATCACCCGTTGATCGCTTTGGCCTGAAGCCGTATTGTCGATCATTGATTAGCGAGTGATCCTCTAGGAATTGCATGAGCTGCTTATTTATAAGGAGCTCAAGCACCTTGCAAATGACTGAGGTGACAGCTATGGGTCGATAGTTGCCTGGATCGGACCGATCCCCTTTCTTGGGGATCGGTTGTACGTTCGCCTCCTTCCAGACCTCCGGCACGAGCCCTGAAGAGTATGACAGGCGGTACAGACGCGTTAATACTGGAGACAACTCAGCTGCACATTTTCGTAGCACCACCGCCGGAATGCCGTCAGGGCCACTGGCTTTCCGCGTGTCGAGTGACCGCAGCACTGCCCGTACATCACATTGCCTGATAACAATATCAGGCATTGTGTGGCCACAGTTGGCGATGGCGGGGGGCTGCAGGCCACGGTCGTCGTCCCGGGAATTAGCCGCAAAGAGGTCTGCGAGCATATCCGCTTTCTCTTGGGCTTTGTGAGCCAGTGTTCCATCTGGGTAACGCAGTGGTGGCAGCGAGGGCTGACAAAAGTTAGATTGCACGGCTTTGGCCAGTTGCCAGAATCCACGGCTGCCCGTGGGATGGGAAGTGAGCTCCTGACCAAGCCGCGCGACGCGCTGGGCATCCGCTCTCTTAAAGGCCCTCTTACTCGACTTTGTGGCCCGGTTGTACGCTGCTTTGAGGTGGCCCACGTTTGGGTCGCGCACAGCTCGGGCCCTGATCCAGGCGCGATATGCCGACTGTTTTTGTCGAACAGCTTTGGCACAATCTCGCCCGAACCAGGGACGGGCTCTGCGGATACTGGCGACATCAGTGAAAGGGATGTAATAATCCATCCCTAAACTGATCTCGCCAGCAATAGCAGAAGCACTATCCGAAGGAGCCTTTCCTACAAAGCAGCGCTGGCTCCAGGGGACGGACGCATAATAATCGCGTAGACCGTCCCAATCCGCTGACGAGTAGTGCCATAGTCGTCGTGACGTTTGTACAGGACGTGCAGGAGGTGACACCTTCATGCCAGCGTGAACAACACAGTGGTCGGAACTACCCAGTGGGGCTCCTACTGAAACACTGTACTGGGCTGGGCGACTCGTCAGCAGTAGATCCAGCAGAGCGGGCGCGTGATCTGACCTGTCTGGTATCCGGGTGATCCCGCATACCATCTGGGTCAGACCGTGGGAGAGAGCGAACGCATGGGCGGCTCTACCCGCATGATCAGTCTTGAGGGACCCCAGCCATTCAATGTGATGGCCATTGAAGTCCCCCAGAAATACTAGGTCAGCGTTCGGGAACCGCACCTGCGCTTCATCAGCCGTCTCGCTGAGGTACTGGAAGAGCTTTGTTGTCTCAGAATCCCCTGTGTGGGATCGGTAGACGCACACGTAGATCTGGCTCATAGAGCCATGGTCTACGTGCAGCCAAAGGACGGAATTGGAGGGGTTCTCTAGGCAGCGCAACCGGCGGCAGCAAACATCCGCCCTAACGAACACGCAACCGTTTGTTTGTCTCGCTAAATCTCAACTTTCACTATCCCGATTTGACTAATTTTGGTCTTGAAATATTCGTACAAACTCAGGGAAAGTTTAAAAAGGTTTTATCAGGCGGTACGAACTTCGCTGGGACAGCTAGTTAGCTTATATTATGACCTTTTTTCTGGGAACGGTAACCCTAAACGAAAAGTTTCTTCTCTCTTTACTCCTCTAAGTGAATCTTCATACTTCTACATTAAAATCGTACATATTGATAATACTTGAAGAGCAGACATTACGCCATGTTTTACATATGTATAATACATTTTACATATGTATAATATGGCATAATCTGCATACAAAAGACACAGTCAGACAACAGGCGCCTTTACATGATAACGATCGAATCCGAATACGTCACCATTCACAAGTCCCCCCTTCCTCACTACTCCTCCATTCGTGGTATACGCTTTCACTTTTAGCTTTTACCCCCAGTAACTGTAAACACCTCATCGTTGTATATTTCATTAAGACAGTGACGGAAAACATAGGTCAAGGATATAAGCACGAAGGAAGGAAGGAAAGCTGACGTCAATACTAATCTATTTTTATTTGGTTTTCTATTCACATCGACATGGTGGTGCGTTTAGTGCGACCCTTACACAAGTTTTACTAAGTTATTAGGAAACTAAAATGTTATATGGCCATTTATATCAACAAATTAGAGTAAGGGTTGAAAATACTTTACAATCTATACTACTATTATGAAAAGGAAATATTTGTATTTTTGTGTGATGTTTGTAAAGAATAAACTCAAAAAGAACTGTGCCGATTTCAAATTCTTTCACCATTGGAAAGCTACATTCACCCTGAGTAACATAGGCTACTTTTTATCCCGGTAATGTGTTCCCACGGGAACCGGGAACGAGTAATATAAATCACGCAGGCGGAGCTGCGGCGATCAGCTAGTAACAAATAAAAGTAAAGAATAAGTATCGCCATACAACGTGGCAACACAGCCAGCATTCTGGGATCCTTCCCAGCTGGCAATGACGAGGAGTATTTTTTAAACGATATTTTGTAGAGTAAATATTTTTAGTACGTACACAGCTTAATCCGCTTGACAAATTATATACACAAAAACAATCCTCGAGAACCACTTTATCCATTGGTAAAAACCGCATCAAAATCCGTCGTGTAGTTTTAAAGATCTACGCATACATACAGAACGGGCGGCTTTGTTTTATAATATGTAGTGATTATGTATTGTTAATAAATGTTTTGAACTTTACAATCTATTATCATATCAATCAAATACAAAAATAATATTAAAAGTAGGCCTGACTGACTGAACAGTTAGGTGCTAAGGGGTCCTATCAGCATTTCACAGACGGACAAGGCTCTGGCGGAGAAAGTGTCTAGAAACGGTAATAGACTTGCCCCCAATCACGTTGGACTGATGAGTGGGCGCAATGGTGGGGGGCTAATAAAAGCCTGTCCAACTTATTGATCGACTAAATAGAAAATACATAACCAAATCTTAGTTGTACGACCAGGAAGTTGCTAATTCAACAGTTTTGCATACAACTACAATGGTTGTGGAATATCCTCCATTTATTTATATGCGAACGCCCCAGAATATTTACCGCTCATTGTAAGAACTGAACCGTGTCCACTTTACCTGCAAAGTGCACCGGACCGGAATTACACGGTTGTCAAACAGTTGTGTGTCGCGAATTACTATATTTACTCAATCCAAATTGCCAGATTTTTCAAATGTGCTGACGAGACGCACGAGGTAAAGTGCCGGAAAGCAACCAATTAACTGACAAAATCTGGCCGTTTAAAACCTCCTTAATTTTGTAATGTGTGTGTACCACAACCATTTCTCCTAATTAGATGAAATTGGATTATGAACTTAATATACTATTTACGATTTCGGGACTTAAACGCGTAATTTACTTTCTGTTTGGCCTGACGTTTCGACCGAGTTACATCGGGCCGTGGTCACAGGCTGACTCTGACCACGGCCCGATGTGATGTTGCGTTTAAGTCCCAAAATCGTAAATAGTATAATGAAATCAGAACGTGACAGTTTAAAAAAAATATTATGAACTTAATAACCAAGCCTTTCAACCAGAGACACGCTATGGATGCGTTTGTCATCCATCAATCATATCTATTTGTCCACACAGCACGTCATAGCACAATCATTTTCATTGGTCCATAAGCCCATCATCGCAGCAAAGCTACATAGCACACCTCAGCAGTATGAACATGGCATCGAAAGAGTTTGTCAATAGCCAATGATATGGCAGAAAAATATAGATAACATGACCTAAGCAACACATTTTTTGAAATTTCCTGCCATACCGTTGGTTTTCGACAAACTCTTCCTACCGCAATGTTAGCCCTGCAGATCGAAAGGCACCCTTAATCTTAGGAATATGCACCTAAAGAGACAACTAGGCGGCCTTTGTAACAATGAGTGCATCGACTCCCCAAACAACGTTATATTTTGTTATTTATTGTCATATCCGGCAGTGTCATGCCAAGAATATAAAACCCGTATGTATTTAATTTTGTACGTTATTAAAATGAGTCATCCCTCGCCATGACGTACACCGCGGACATCACTATGCGTGATGCTATCAATGAAAGCACCACGGGCGTTTTGATATTTAATCTAAGTATTCACATAAAGATTCGCACGCTTATAGTGAAAATTCCACAATTACGTCTTTCCTGGGTAGACAGAAGCGTTTAATACGTCCACATTTCGTCAGTCATTACGTTGGTCCCACGTTACCTAACTGAAAATTTGGAACAAAGTTTTGGCGAAATGCCCAAGGCCGGTAGTGACTTATTACTTCAGAGTACAAAGAAAGTTCTGTAGGAGATAAGCTATTGGATATTTGGCAGATTTGCTTTGTGTGATAAATTATTAAACCGATTTAGGACACAATACGACGCGATAAAAAAAAAACAGTTTTGCTGCATTATGTACAGTAAATAAAATAAAATAAAATATAAAATAAAATAACGTTTATTATCTTTGAAATTTTTAGAAAATTATTTAGATTCGTCAAAAGTTGGTGTGACTCTACCGAGGGTTCCAAAATGCAACGAGACTGAGAAGAGCCCTCAAGAAACTCAGTTCGGCTTTTTTCCAAAATATTTCATCTTAAATCTAATACCGTTATTTAGAAAGGAGCAATTCGTGTTACAACCAGGCAGCCTTGTCATCTAAGAAATCATTAATACTATAATAAGCTTTATATATTTATTTATTAGTTTTTTAAATTTATTAACAGATAAATTTGCTATTTCGGTTGGCAATGTATTGTACATTCGAATAAAGTTCCCCGCAAAAGAATTACTCACTTTATGAAGCCTAAATTTAGGAACAGCCAGTTTATCCTTATTTCTTAAGTTTAGATTATGATTATTACTATTTTTCACAAATTTACTTTTGTTCTTGTGGGTATACAATAAAATTTCATAAATATACTGTGAATACACTGTAAGGATGTTAATATGCTTAAACTTATCTCTTAATGACTCACGAGACCCCATTCCATAGATAGTCCGGACAGCCCTCTTCTGCAACACAAAGGTGCATTCAATATCGGCAGCGTTACCCCACAGTAGTATGCCATATGTCATGATACTGTGGAAGTAGCTGAAGTAGACAAGACGCGCCGTTTTAATGTCTGTAAGTTGTCGGATCTTTTTGACAGCATAGGCTGCTGAACTAAGCCTGGCCGAAATTTTCCCGATATGAGGCCCCCATTGCAATTTGGAGTCTAACGTTATGCCCAGAAAGACAGTGTCATCGACCAATTCTATTATATCATCCCTAACCTTAACACTGGTTTTAACAAGTCTTACATTAGGTAAGGTGAATCTTACACATTTAGTTTTATTTTCATTTAATAATAAATTATTAGCACAAAACCAGTGGACTATCCTAGAGAGGGCAATGTTTACATCGTCAAGTTCGCGCTGTCCACGTTTAACTTTAAATATTAAAGAAGTGTCATCAGCAAACAAAACGACCCCGCGGTCGTCTCTTATGAGGTGAGGGAGATCATTAATATATACTAGAAAAAGAAAAGGTCCCAAAATTGAACCCTGCGGTACCCCCATTGCTACAGGAGAACCAGGTGACTGTTTACCATTGATCACTACTTTCTGGACCCTATCACTTAAGTAAGAATTGACGAAATTCAAGGCCGTCCCCCGGATTCCGTAATGATCAAGTTTCTTAATTAAAGTCTGGTGCTGAACGCAATCGAAGGCCTTAGATAAGTCACAGAATACACCATAAGCATCATATGACTCATCCCAGGCCCTGTATATACACTCTAATAATTTAATTCCGGCATCAGTGGTGGACCGACCACGAGTGAAACCGAATTGTTTTGTATGTAATAGTCTATTAACGTTAAAATGATTTTGCATTTGATTAAGCATAATTTTTTTTTTAATTTTACTAAATGTAGGTAGTACAGAAATGGGACGGAAATTGGACGGATCTGAAGTACTACCCGATTTAAACAGGGGAATTAATTTACTAGATTTCATTAAATCAGGGAACACACCACTATCAACACAATTATTAAATATTATTACTGAGGAGCAACCATTTCAACAAAAGAATTTACTAAATACACAGAGATGCCCCAGAGGTCAACTGTTTTCTTGATATTTAAAGATTTAAGTTTTTAAGATGGTGTTTAAGTTAACTTTACTGAATTTAAATATAACTTTACAACAAGGAACGTTTGCTTTTAACAAAGATTCTGCAATGGGGGTTGAAGAGTCTAGGGTTTTTGTCAAATCTACAGGAATTCGGGAGAAAAAATTTTCAAATTCGTTAGCGACCTCGAAGTCTGATGTTGTTATTTTACCATTTATATTAGTTTAAAATTATTATCATTTAATTTTTGTTGACCTCTTTCCGCGTTTATAATTTTCCAAGTAGATTTAACTTTGTCTGCACTATTGAGAATTTTATCACTTATATATTTTGATTTAGCTGCTAAACAATCTGCTTTAAACTTTTTTGAATAAGTTTTAACATAATCTAGAAATTCAACTGATCTATTAAGCTGTCTTTCTGAGTATAGTTCATAAAGTTTTTGTCTACTTTTGTGTATACCCTCAGTGGCCCATTCACTGAAAGTAGGACTATCACTAATCATGACCGCCTTAGACTTGAATATGGAGTTGAACTCGTTGTAAAAAGAATCAAAAAAATAATTTATACATTACATTTGGATCTAAGCCAGTGTCTAAGAATGGAATTTTATTGCAAAGTCCAACCCTCATACGTTCCAAGCGGTCACCAGTTATTGGTCTACATAATATTTTACGTTTTATAACTTTTTCTTTAGTGATTTTAAAAGATGCTATTTGCCCACAATGGTCTGAATCTAGCTTTTTTATAATACTTTTACTTTCTGGCAACATATCGCTGTATATATTATCCAGGCAAGTGGCTATTGTAGCACAATATCTAGTAGGCTCCAAAAATAAGTTTGTAAGATTGTGTGATTTAAATAAATTTAAAATATTATAACTCATAGGCGTATTAACAAGTAAATCGACATTAAAATCACCACAAACTATTAGGTACTTATTAGTTTTTCCAAGTTTACATAGAACTTTGTCAATAAGTTCCTCAAATTCGCAAAAGGGCGAGGTTCCAGGTTTATACACGCATACTACTATGAATTGCTCCATTTCCACGCAAGACAGTTCGACTTTACACTCTAGAGAAAGAGACACAATATCTTTCCGTTCTTTAAATTTAAGTTTTTTATTTAATAAAATCAAAGATCCCCCGTACTGTGGTCACCCTGCAGAATGCACTACCAACCCGGTGATTACTAAAATTGAACATGAGCTCATTCGACTTACGCATATGTTCTGTAATACAAAAAATATCAATATTATCTGAATTCATTAACAGTTCCAACTCTTAACTCTTTGCCATGTGTTAAACAACCAATATTTTGATGCCCTATGTTGATATAATTTACATTTTTTGATTTGGTTTGATTTGGAGGGCATTTTTTAACATAATTAATATTTGTAACTAAATTTAATTCAATTAATTGACTATGTCTGCTAAAGGGTAATATTGCCTCTGTTGTCGTAGAACTTAATTTAAATTACTAGGAACAGATTCCAAAGTCTTAACACTAAATCTACATTGCTCAATAAAAGCAGTTTTGTCAGCCAAGTTCTTGGCTGAAGTGTAAAAATAATTGAATAGCTTCATTGAATATTTCTCTGACCGACAGAGTTACAAAACTGATAGGGTACTGACGGGTTCTAATCCAGCCTAGGTATTTCGAACTTGCTATTTATATCATTAAAAGACTATAAAATGACTAGCTGTCCCGACGAACTTCGTAACGCATATTTTTTTCATTAGAACTGTCGTGACCAAGAGAAATAAGGACTATTAAAAAATAGAGGGTTGTTAAAGGAGGGTGAAAATTTAAGGTTGTATGTATTTTTTAATGCTACATTATTAAAACATAAAAAGTCTTATCTTATCACTTAGGGGTATGAAAAATAGACAGTATTCGGAGCCGTTTCGGAGGAGTATGGAAACTAACATTGTGACACGAGAATTTTTCATAGGTATTATAGTTTATGCTATTACTGCAACTATGTCATTTGTACATAAAGTTCACAGTTCATACAACTGTTATACTTATCATAACCAACAATACCGTATCGCTTTCATTAACTGGATTAATTGTAATTTATATTATTATCATAAGAGGTGTTGAAACAGTTTGGACGATAGACATGATGCGTTTGACATAAAAAGGGGGCGTATCTTGTCAATATACTGAGTAACACATAATTATTGTTGAGGGGATATCTGTTAGTCTCGTCCATCTGTCACCAGGGAACATCCAGTGCAGGTAGGTAATGATGACTCTTCCACTGGCCGAGATTTGATTGCAGACGTAAAACTAATTAGTCGATAAAATATAAGATACAGATAAAGATACTCTTTGTTGTTAAACATACATAAATACATATTGTCACGCCTCTAGCCCATGGGGGTAAGCAGAGACTATGGAATTCCACTTGCTACGATCCTGGCATACTTCTTCCGCTTCTTCCGCTTTGATAACTATATTCATGCACGCTCTCCGGTTATGGGTACTCTTGACCTGGCCTTTGGTTAAAACAACTCCGATTTGGTCGAAGTACGTTCGCCTAGGTCGATCCTTACCTGCCTGTCCATTCACGCCCGCCTTATGTATCTGTTTCGTCAATCTTCTTTCATCTACCCTTTCTACGTGCCTAAACCATCTAAACATCCCTTTTTCTATCTTACTCACTACATCTTCTTTGTTGTTAAAAAGAGAGATAAATGTGGTACCTACACAAAAAAATATATGATACTTAAACTTAAGCGTATTTATTATCATCCACAGAGTTGAGGGTCGGCTTAATTAACACTCTAACTATGATGCGGCTGAACTTCGATATTTTTCGTGAAGCGACTGCCATCTGACCTCCAGAACCCATGGGTGATATCGAAGCTCTGTAGTTAGACACGTCGGATTTTGTTGGACCAACTACCCATCACGACTACCAGACATGTTGACATGTGCCGACGCACAGAGGGGTATCCCTGTCTTACGAAATGGTCACCCATCCTACGGTCTTAGGCTGAGTGACCTGGCTAGATGTTGCCTAACCTTTGTAATGTGTAAACCTAGTTGGTTACCACTTGGCCACAAGTCTACGCCCAAAAAAAGAGTGACAGAGCGATAGATACTTTCGCATTTATATTTTTTTAGGGATAATGCAATACGTAAATTATTTTCACCCTACATGTTGATGTAAGGAACTCAAGCTATGCAAATCAAAGCCCTATTCACCTTACAAGTACTGTTTACTAGTAACACACGCAAGTTTTGCTAATGGCAACCCGTTTCAGAAAACGGCAATAGGGCAGATAGGTAGGAATTTATTATGTCAGACCTCCATAACTACTGACGAAATATGGAGCATGCAATGCTTATCTATCACATTGGTCTCCACTTTGTGTGTATTTCGTTGTGTGATTTACGTTCATCCACCAAGCCTTATTACAACCCAGTTGGGGTTGGCTTTCCAGTCTAACAGAAGCTGCCATCTGACCTTCACAACCCATGGTCGATATCAAGTTCTGTAGTTAGACTGGTCGGAATTTTGTTTTAGGGCTCCAACTACCACTAACGACTACCATAGATGTTCGTATGACAACCAGGACAGAAGGTTTAACATGCTCTCCGAGGCATATTATTTACTTCTTATTAACACATACAAATAACGTAAAACGTGTGCAAGGGAATTAAAAGTTATGTCGTCATCATGTTGATGCTCATCTCAGAAAGAGTAGACAGGAGTATACATTTTGCCCATATTTTTATTTTTCACCTCAGTCTTGAAGATGTGGAACTTTTATAAAAAGTTGCACATAAGAAATCAGTTTTTAGTGGCAACACACAGATATAGGCGACCAACAGACACAATTAGCCCCAACATTTTGATAATTCTTAAACCCCACGTAATAGGGTGGTGGGCCTAGTGCCTGGAGATGTTGGTAAGGCCCCTTAGCAGCCCCAACACCTTTCAAATGCAATAAACTAAAACTGACATACCTTCAACTCCCGCTTTTCCTTTCAGCGCTATGACTTTGCTAGCAGGGTTCATGATCGCGGAATCTGCACTGATGGGCCGGCGGATAGGGTTCGTGGGGTCCGCCATGTCGATGATCACGACTTCGGCTGTATCACCAACTTTCTCACGGATACAGATGAACTTGTCCGACTCCATTGTGAGGGTGTTGAAGGATATCGAGGCTGGATTGATACCCACATTTGTGAGCTGCAACAAAAAGCTTTTGGTTATTTAGAGGAAGGATTGGATTGTTCGTAGGCATTGAACAAACTCCGAAACTACGGGAGCGATTTGAAAAATTCTTTTACCTACTAGTACGGTGTATGCGCGGTGCTTCGCGCCGCACCACGCCATAGGTGTTGGTCTATAACTTTTGACCCCTTAGGGCTAGGTAAAATTTTCGATTTTTTGGCTTGCCTCCAGATCGAGGGCTACCAATAGAGGGGTCAACCATCACTGGAGCATAAGCAGTTCTCGAGAGCTAAGGGGAACATTCCCCATTTCTATATATATTATAGATAGATATAAACCAACATTGGTAGCTATATAACATAACGCTATGATCAATAGGTGTAGCAATGGAAAATTTCACGAAAACTATGTATTAAATAAAGTGTTCGGTAGTATATTATACATACACAGTTACACACACATATAACACGTCTTAATCTCCGATGCGGTAGACAGAGGCGTCTAATACGCCCATATTTTGCGAGTCACTTTGTTGGTAACCAACTTAATCTGGATTTTTTTGGAGTTTTATGACTTAGTTTTAAGACCTTTAAGCCAATTTTAACGAGCCTATTGCCATAGATTAGAGAAGTACGTTTCTTCCGTTCTCAAGCTATTGAGCCTCGTCTGTCTGTCAAGTTACGAAACCATCAAGTTTTTTCCTGTAAACCTAGTATCTCTATATTAAGTAATTGATAAGGATTATGTCTTTCTGCCCATCGATTGGATTGATTAAAAGTTATAATTATCATAGTGAGATTACTAGTACGACTATTATATCTGATTGTTTGTCTGTGTGCATGCTCATTCATCATACAGACCAAACCTAAATATAGGTAAACCTATCTATCAGCCATCTAACTTTAGAAATATTAAAAGATGCTGATTCTTGCGACTCTATCTCAATGGTGGACGACTATATCTCCATGGTGGATGACTATATCTCCATGATATATTTTTCCTGTTCCCAGTTCTCATTATTATTTCCAACGGGGACGCCGGCGGCTGGACGGACGATCCACCCATAACGCTTGCAGGCCACTTCGTCCATTTCCCAAGAATGTACTATTCCAATTCCAATAGAAACACATTTTTCTTTTTTTTTTTAATTCCGAGGTCCAAAGGCGCGGCCGCACCTACGTCCGTTGCCGGGCGTCTCTGGTACGTACTAGAAGGTATTTCGAGGGGCACCCAGCGGACTTTGGCCACCTGACTGGCCTCTTCAGGGGTTAAAAGCACATCACTGGGATAAATAGTAGCCTACATCACTCAGGGATAAATTGGTGAAAAAAAATAGGTAAATAAGTCAATTCAGTAGTAGATCCAGAGTTTGTGAGGTTGTAGGTTACCCCTCTACAACCTCACAAACTCTGGATCTACTACTGAATTGACTTTTTTACCAATTTACCTATTTTATACTTCTATAGAAAAATATATTTTTTGTCAAAATGGCATATCTGCCAGTAGTCTTTTAAGCTTGGCACATTACGTGCATAGGATATTGAACTTTATTATCATAATATAGATATAATGACCTGGCTTTCAACAACATTTTTCATGTTTCTATTTAATGTATTATTGCTGAGTACAGATATATCTTCAGTAGTGAGTAAATATTATTTAATCAGATCATTATGTTTTCAAGGAACAGAAGTGTAATTTATTTAAAAGGTAAAGTGTAGTTTAATGTCCAGTTCAATAACCTGTATAAATATAATATTATTATCATCAATACATTAGACTTTCTGATAAGAGTTAAGGCCAAGGGGGTTGCCATGTACGTCATTTCACATAAAGGTATACAGTCAATAATTGCTTTTTTTATTAAACAAAACCATATTTCCAAGATTCCCTTATCTACATTGTTGTGGGTAGTCCAATGAGTCATACAACTGATATGTGGTGTTTAGAGGTTAATATAATAATGTTGTCTGAAATTTAAAGACTCCTCTATCAATTTTCCGATTCATGTCAGTTTCTAATTGGTATACAAATATTGGTTATTGAATAAGACTAGTTGGAGTTCTCAGCACTTTAAAAATACATTATAATGGTATATGCAAACAAGTACATAAGCTTTGCAATATTGTTTGTTTTGATCTAAATAGGTATAAATATTCTAATAGTTTAGTAGATCAATGATCTAGACTCGAATTTGGAACAAATCGATACCGGCCTCTCGTCCCACAGGGTGTACGATAGGGGGTGTTAACGGACACTTCGATAATTGCGCAATGCCCACAAAATTACTACATAAGGACTATGTGCAACCAGGAAATATACCAACAAGAACATGACACTAAACTTTGCAGGGAATTACGATAATGCTTCCTCAGAGGAAATGCTATCGGCAAATCCAATAAACCGATGGGCGTACTCACCTGTAAGTGCTCTTGAAAACGTATCGGTAATGCTTGCGCCATTGTAGCGGATACCCAAGCCCCAAATTAAACAAATCGGATAACAAACGACCCTTAGAAATCACCAACTCTGAAAAAATTCACAAATCAATTCACTGCTGTCTCATCCGAAAACACTTTTGACAATCAACATGGCGTTGATGAGCCAAGATAAAAATGACAATCACCGCAACGCAAAAATACAAATTGTACGGATACCGAACTACATAATTTACTCACATTTTAATATTCTACATTAAGGAAAGATGGGGAGTTTATTAAGTTTTATTGTTTCTGAGAAATAATTATAGACAATTTACACCCGCGGCTGCCACATACACAAATGAATGAAAAGGCATAAAAAAAAAGAAAGAGAAAGATAGCATTTAGATTTGGTTGCATTCATTTCATCCAAGCGACCAAGCAGTATGAATGACAATGATAATTTTAGGCCGTCTGTGAGTATAGTTTTATGGATGTAGCTATTAAAAGTACTATTTAAGTACTTTTTGGTGTTGTTTTAGTGGTGGTGCACTGTATTTATTCTTGGAGGCTTATTGGGTTTTGTTGAACGCGGCCAATAATATTGACAGAATGTAGTACATATTCTTTCTATTGGTACATTTTCCGCATAAAATAGTGAGGCAACATTGTAACTATTGCATTATATACTCCTTTATCTCTTTTACACTAAAGCGTTGGCCATATTTTTCATCCCTCTTTCAATAATTCATAACCTCCGTCTCAATGACAAACTCATTCGCACACAACAGCATCTGTCAAAAGTGTCAAGTCAACTGTCAAACAAGGGTGTCAAATCACAACAAAAGAAAAGGCTTAGTTGTGGAATTGTTTATAAATTGAACTGCATGATTTGCATTATTTGCACTAATTTTTGAACCCAAAAGAGTTATCTAAATCATTCACAATGGTAAATTTAGTTAACAAATATAGTAGTACACACTACATGTTTATCGATTTGCTTAACGTACACTTTATTAGTTTCAGTTTGGCTTCAACATGTTTCATGAGATCAGTAGACCCTTCAATATGACCTACAAGTGCTACTCAGTTTCAATGTTACCTGGAAATGAAAGACAAGATGTAGAAAGAGGAGGGAAGAGTAAGTTTTAATTCATCTTTGGTATAAATTAGTGCTCCTATTGTGCAACAGATAATTGGTCAGTACCTGCCAGGTTTGTGTTAAAGTTCCTATGATAACACTGCGCCTAAACCTTAAAGCACAGTACACAAAATATGATTTCTGGCTTTGGCACTCATTCGTAGTAATGTTACACATAATATGTAAGTGGTAGGTTCTCATCTGGAATGCTTTGAATGCTGGCTACTCCATGTAAGAGACCTATTAGAGTAATGACTAACTTGCATTTGCTGTTGCAAGTATTGGTTCTTTTTCTGGTGAAGACGATACAAAATAATAATTATTATACTATTCTAAGGGAATCAACACAAATCATGATAGAAAGCACAGGTACATACGTCATACCTTTTGTACCTGACGACAAAGGTATGTACCTGTTAATATCTGTATGAACTGGTAAAATGAAATAATGAAATTAAATTAAATAAAACTTATTTACTTTTAAATACACCTAATTGAAATAAATTACTTCTGCTAAACTGTATAACTTTTTGTTGGCAGATAAAGCTCCCTGTTTCCATTACGTTTTCCTTTTACATTACCTTATCATTAAATTTTATTTCTAGTAATTCTTACATAACATTAAAACAAAGAAAACACGCATATTATAGTAATATCCTATACCTATACTTGATATTATTATAATTGTATATCTCAAAATTTTACATAATTATCATATTTAATAACAACTTATTATTAATAGGTCCCTTCAGTATCACACAAATCATTACCTACGGTATGATTTGTGTGATTATGAAACAAAGTTAACTATAAAAAATGTTTGTCTTAGCCCAGGGCTTTGTGATGTAAATCAGATTTACCCTTTTTAATTTGGTGGCCCAATATACTCGCATATACCCCTATACCCTAATATAGTTGTAGATAGACCTTATAGAGTACACAACTCTGGGTAACCCATACATGAAATCATGTTTTGTGGTGACTAGTATTGATTTTAAAAATAACTAGTTATCCCAGCGAACTTTGTATCGCCTCAAATAAAAAAAAAATATATATATATTTTAATATTTCATGCAAATGTATGTATTATTAATTGTAATTGAAAAACGCGACGGACGGACAGACAGACAAATTGTCGTATTAAATATATGGATAATATCTAGTTCTGTCTCCTTTCCAGTTATAATGCCACCTTCAGCCCTAGAGCAGTTAACAAGGCTGAATATAGAATACCCTATGATCTTCAAACTTACAAATAAAAAAACAAAAAGAATAACACACTGTGGTGTGCTGGAGTTTGTTGCTGATGAGGGAAGAGTGTACTTACCACATTGGGTAATTTTGAACTATTTTTTTTTATAATGCTAAGGTGTATTATTTGATGACATGACACACTATAACTGCTCGGACTGTGTTACATACGCTATTAGACTGTTACATACAATATTAGAATGAATGATTCTAATATTGTATTTTTTTTTTTCTTATGAATAAATTTGAGTGCGTTTGACTACAATGTTACCTGATGTTAAGTAACGATGCGGTCTAAGATGAAGCATGCAAACACAAATAATGCCTATTTACTCTTGCCTTAAAAATCCCAAGATTATATGTATCGGGGAACAATGACGCTGGAAGGGAATTCCATTCCTTAGCGGTTCGCATGATGAAAGAAGAAGCGAATCGAGAGGTACGAAGAGGTGGAATATCGACGACATATGGATGGAATCTCAGACCACGCCTTGATGTCCGATGATGGAAGGAATATTTGTATGTAACATCTGTCCTGCCTGGTGGAATATTGAGTTGAATTACAGAGTGGTTTTGAATTTTCCTTAGTGCCCAATAACAGTAATAGGCTTTTTTTCCCCTATTATGCGGGACCAACAATATTATTGACAAAGTAGTGAACCTCTACCTTGGGGGTATTGGCGTGACGATATGTCTGTTTGTACAAAATAAATATAAGACTAAGATGATATCTGTTTCTTTCACTTGCAAAAGCTGGACATAATATGGTTAACTTTTATTTCGTAGCAATTTTATTACTTTGGAATCATAATTATTATCTGTATTGATGAGTTTGCTTAAACTGTTCTTAAAATATTTAGATGGCAATTTTAAAATTAATAGACAGACACATATCACGCCTATATCCCCGAAGGTATTGGCAGAGGTACATTACACATCCACAACTTGCCAGTATTTTTGGTCACACATAATAGGTGACAAGCTTATTGCCGTCACCGGGCACACTTATAATGGCAATGTCCAAAATGACCAAATGAATTGAATAAAAGTAGCAAATATATTGTAATTTTGAAAAAAAAATATTAAAACCGTTGCTTTATGATGAAATGTTGACGAAAGGCAACCAAATCTTACGTGCCAGCCGCTATGGCACAGCCAATTTAAGTCCTGGAAGTCTCGGACTCGCCTTAACCTTAATAGAGCGATCTAAACGCAAGATTAGATAATGGCGCCATTGGTCATCATAGCTCAGTGGTCAGACCATTTCCCTTGTTAGGGAAAGGCCGTGGGTTCGAGTTCTATCGATGACATTTCAGTTTTGGTGAATTATAATTTCTATCTTAATATCGTATTAACTGTCTATTTGTTACAGATGATGGCTAACTTAGTCCTAGAAGAAGGCACATTAGTACAAATTGAAAGTGTATCACTTCCTGTCGCAACATTCTCAAAGTTCCAACCGTTGTCTGCAGATTTTCTAGACATCTCAAATCCTAAAGCAGGTACACACTTCAGTACATCAAAACTAATACAGCATTCAATTCTTTATACTTGGATTTTGCTAGCATTTCGTTTGCTTATCAAATTGGGTAATGCAGGGGCCATATAATAAATATTTTTGGATAATCTCACTCAACGTCATCTAGCCAAAATTAAGCTAATATAAGCGTGTGCTATGGGATCTAGATGACTGATAAACATACTTATATATTGCTAAATACATACATAATACCCATCAATACAGCTTACCATCAGGCGGGCGGGGACAATTTGGCGATCCTAATATAAATAAAATTGGTCGAAATATGACAAATAATTATTGAACAATATTTTGTTTCAGTATTAGAGAACTGTCTGAGGAACTTCTCGTGTTTGACGAATGGTGACGTCATCGCTATCAAGTACAACTCGAAAGTGTACGAGTTATGTGTACTAGAAACAAAACCGGGAAATGCTGTTATTATAATTGAATGTGATATGAATGTATGTATTACTACGCTAACCTTAATAGCACGATGTAGAAATTATGAATATGATATGAAGCAAAAATTCGATGTTGTCGGTAGTGGTCATCGTAGCTCAGTTGGCAGAGCAGTCCCCCTGTTAGGGAAAGGCTGTGGGTTCGAATCCCGCCGATGACATCAGTTTTTGTGATCTATTTATAATTTCTTTCTTAATATTTTATGTATTACTAATTCGTGGTTTTGTGTTGCAAACAAAATATATCCTAATAATATTATTTAACACTATTTAATACGCTTACGGCCGAATACTCAAATAAGCAGATACTGTCAAAGTGATGCTTTTTTATGAAAATATTAACTTCAAGTGCTGCTCAAGCATTTAAACAGCACTTAAATGGACGATCGCGGCTTCACCCGCTTGACAAATTATAATATGAATATAAACCTTCCTCGAGAACCTCTCTATCCATTGGTGAAAACTGCATCAAAATCCGTTGCGTAGTAAAGATCTACGCATACATACAGAACGGGCGATAGTGATATTCTGTTTTTTAGTATTTGTTATTATAGAGGCAACAGAAATACATCATCTGTGAAAATTTCAACTTTCTAACTATTACGATTCATGAGATACAGCGCAAGACAGACGGACGGACAGCAGTCTCAGTAATAGGGTTCCCGTTTTACCCTTTGGGTACCGAACCCTAAAAAATACAGTCGAATTAAAAACCTCCTTTTTTGAAAGTCAGTTAAAAATTCAAGTAAATATAGCAGCAGCGCTATGAACATGGAAGTGTTGACTAAAAGTCGATCGACTTTTTCAATCAATGATATGACAGAAAATTCTCGGTCACGTGACCCATATAACTTTTTTTTTATTACTGCGATAATTTTGGTTATCGGCTGTAATCGACACTGGCTCTCTGTTCCAACTTGTATAATTTCTCAGGTGGAATTCGCAACCCCAGTGGGTTACAAAGAGGATGAACACATACGTCGTCCGTCTGACGATGGCGCTGGAGTCGCCATGGACGAGGACCCATCCGCCATGATGCCTGAGCCTGCCGGGTTTATAGCGTTCAGGGGCGAGGGGAACAGGTTAGACGGGAAGAAGAAGAAGTTGACCAGCGAGAGTGAAAGTGAACCTGGGGCTTCGCAGTCAAGACAGGTTCGTTGTTTTAATTTATAATAGTGTAATAGTGATCGTAGCTCGACAAATTATATACTAATACCTTCCTCGAGAACCACTCTATTCATTGGTGAAATTTAATTTAATACAGCGCTTCCCTAAGTGGGCGGTAACGCCCCCTTGTGGGCGCTGCAGGCCTAAAGGGGGGTGGTAAGAGACCCAGAAAAACTTTTAAGTATTGTCAAAAGTCGCCACTTTAGACAATAATCCAAAGTTGTGTCACTAGTCCACTAGCCAGCGCTGACCAGAGCGCACTCTTCATTTGAAGTTATAGTGGTTTTTTAAGTAGGTGAAAAAATGGGGGCGCTAAAAAATAATTTATTCTCAAAGTGGGCAACAGACAAAATAAGTTCGGGAACCCCTGAATAGGTTGGTTTTATGTACATTTCTTATGATTTAATTACAACTCTTTTGAGATGAATGTCCTTTACTCAATGTTGCAAAGTAAATTTTAACAAACGATGAGTTTAATCGTATGAACTAAAACATATTATATTAAAAGTAGTGTGGTCTACATAATGGGATATTTAATTTTACAATTTTGGTTCTTGTTTATGTTATAAGTTTGAGAACTAAATGCACAAAATCACATTTTATCTATCTATATATATAAAAATCAATTGCTGTTCGTTAGTCTCGCTAAAACGCGGGAACGGGTGGACCGATTTGACTAATTTTGGTCTTGAAATATTCCTGAAAGTCCAGGGATGGTTTAAAAGTAAAATTTCAGGCGGTACGAAGTCCGCCGGGACCTCTAGTAACATATAAAAATACATAAACTTCAGTAGGTAGGTATTATAAATTATGAAGATGTACTTGTATGAGATGATTCTTACTATTTCCATGGTCATTTTGTTCTATGGAACTGAGTATTTTTTTCTTATTAGTGCCATTAGATTTTGACAATGGAACAAGTGAAACAAAATTTAATCGGATTCGTCTCAATAGCTCCATCGTAGTGGTTCCATGGAACTAGAAAGCTAACGAAAGGAGCTTGACAATAGACGTAGGAGCGGTGGCGGCGGAATTTAAAAAAAAGATAATACCAGACAACCTCACCTGTAAGAAAGCTCTGGCTTCAGCAACCTCATGTAGGCTTACAAGAGAATTAAATTAAAAATTTAAATAACCCCGACTCACTAAATTCATTATTTAATATCAACATACGTATAGTCTATCAACAATTATTTAGAGCTAATGCGAATTGCGCGGAGTGTGGTTACAGAATTAGAAATACATTCCACTCCTCATATCTTTCGAATGGCTAAACCGATTTTCATAAAACATAGCTAAGAACACTCTCCCCTAACCTATCTTTCAAACAAAAGAAACAGAATCAAAATCGGTTCATCCGTTTGGGAGCTACGATGCCACAGACAGACTTACAAACTCACACACATACACGTCAAACTTATAACACCCCGTTCGGGTTTCCGTCGGGGGTTAAAAATATTACAACATAGACGGGCGTCTATGTTGTAACAGCTTTCAGCGTTGTTTCCCTGTTTTTAATGTGTTGTTATGTGTTAAAGGGTAAAATCGTAGACAAACGCATACTTCTTTCGCCTCTTTCCAAAAACATCTCTGCCAAAAATTGTCTTCGAACGTGAAATTTTTATGTAAAACAACTTAATTGACTTTTTTAAATTGTAGCCGTACGTCCGAGGAATCCCAGATTACGACTTCCAGTTTGGCACACTAAGGTTTATAAGAAACACGCGACCAGCCAGCGCGAAAGAAGAATCTCCTGCCGAAATACCATTCGAAGCTTTCAAAGGCGAAGGGTTCACTTTACGACCTACCAAATCCAAGAACTGATTACACTATTAGTTATAGAATAATTTATTAGATTTTTTACTTATTCGTAATAAATATATGGTGTGCAGGTGAAGTATTGATAAATTATGACTGATTTATTTTATTAAAATGTCGTCCATTATGTAACTTACCTTAATTTATTATTATCAATGGTTTGGATATGAACTTGTGCCCGGTGGGGCGACAGGTTTTTCCCCACTTACTTACGTGGTAACAAAAAATTTTTGTCAAGAAGTGGGTGTGTAATGCACTTCTGCTTACCCCTTCGGGATACAGGCGTGATGTATGTCTGTCTGTCTATTAAGACAGGTGGGCTAGTACAGCCAGTATCGACTGCAGTCGATAACCAATGATGTGAACGAAAAATTTCTAAAAATGTGTCAATTTGGTCACGTGACCGACATTTCTTCGATTTCATTGGTTGAATAAGTCCATCGTTTTTTTTTTTTTTTAGTTCCGCGACCAAGTCCGCGGCCGCTCTAACGTCCGTTGCCGGGCGTCTCTGGTTACAAGCAGAACGTATTTCCAGTGGCGCCCGGCGAATAAGTCCATCTACTTTAGGTCGACACTGCCATTCTTATAACTGTCGATATCTATAAATTATAGATAAGTGGTTTTCGAGATTCACAAATTTTCTAATGGTTATGGTTACTGTCCAACGTTTTGCCAGAATTTGTTACTAAGGTCGATTTAATGTATCTCTTCTAGGACAGCTGTCAGAACCAACTGGTACTGAGTTACTCTAACGACAACCTCTACTGAAATCAGCTGACACGGCACGACGCTGTTCGGCAGCTCGAAGGACCATCGCATTAGTTTCAAACCTTATTTCAATGATCTAGAACCAATCATGCTAACAAAAATTTCAAAAAAAATGTGAATTCGTAGAAAATGTTGGTCATGTGACCCACGTGTGACCAACATTTTCTACGATTTCATTGGTTGAACAAGTCGATCGACTTTAGGTCGACACTACTTTCTTTTAAGTGTTGATATTTTTTTAAATTACGGATCAGTGGTTTCCGAGATTCACTTCTTTAGGTTACTGTCCAACGTTTTGACAGAATTTGTTACTCAGGTCGATTAATTGGATTAGATTGAATCTTGCATGACAGCTGTCAGAACCAACTGGTACTACTGGTAACTCTTGAAATCAGCGGGCACGGCAAGGCGCTTTTCGGCAGCTCGAAGGGTCATCACAGAATTTCAAACCTTATTTCAATGATCTAGAAATATAATCATATGAATGACTTTTGGGGTGAGGCAGGCCGCGTTCCAAATTAAAGTGCTCCATATATGAATTCAAATGATGAGTTATGCATATAAGTAACTTGTACTGGAGTTTTAGTATGTAACAAAAGACTGGTTATTAAAAAATATTTTATTAAATTTTTACAATATAATAAACCATTTACAAGTCAAACTCTAAAATGCAAAGTTTCTGGAATTCTTTTATATCTTATGATAATCAACAATGACTATATGATAAAATTAATGTTAATACAGTGCAAGAGGACCCATTTTTTTTTTTTATAAAGCACCACCCTATAAGTTTTCCAGGTTTGTCCTGGAAGTAGAACCCCAGGGCGCTAGCGATAGGTATCCCACGAACAATAAGGAACCAAGCAATCCTCACCTGATGCACATACCAACCAACATGAGGTTATGGCAAACAGAAAATCCTAGTTTTTCTGCCTACCATTTCCGGAAAATGTGATTGTGTGTGAAAATCGATGATTATATAAAATAACATTACAAGAATACTGCTTAAATTAATAAATCACTAAAATAAACCCTTACATTCAAAATGTATGACTTGAAGCTTACAAATAACAAAGATAACTTAGGAATGAAGTGTTAAATTTATATTATTTTACTCTTAGGATTCCTTTATGTAGAGCCTGTTAAACTTGTGTTATCAGTTACAGGGAGCATATATCGCCATTTATACAAATCAGTAACACAGGTTTAAAATCTCTTCAAAAACTCCTCTGAACAAATTCTGGCGCGTGCGTTCACTGCTAATTTCATTTCACTGATTTCTTTATCTATTTCCTCCATAAAGTATATAACAAAGTCGACCAACTTGTGTTTAAACATTTGCTCCGTATGAAAATTTGTTATTAAAAAACTGATGTGATATCCGTCCACCGGTTTCCGCCTGAGTACGATAAAGTTTTCCGCTCGCATCATCATGAAACGCATGAACTTCTTACATAGAATTTTTTCGATTTCATCCGCTTGTTTGATCATAATGCTCACTCTGATAGAGTTAATTGAGGATTCTATCAACACTTTCTCGTTTGCGTTACGAGATATCACGACTGGGTTCAACAGAAGCTCTCTGCTTGTTCTAACTTCGACCTCCGGTTTGTTGTATCTTTCCACAACTTGAGATGAAAAATGCTCTAAGCACATCGCCGCAGTTAATGTATGCCGCACAGCAGTTAAATAAGGCTTCAATGTAGCCGACATATTATTGAATTTCAATAAAATTCTGATTATCCGTACCACACCTAGAAGTCGACGCACCTCTTCCTTTCCTTCACAAATCAGATTTTGTTTTTGACGTGACGTTTGTCACTAAAGGTGTCATGTCATTTTTTGACAGACATGAGTCATTGGTTTGGTCCTTTTCGTTCCATTTCACAGAACAGGTGATAATATATTAACGCAGGAATGTGGACGTAACCACTGACCGAAGGGGACAAAATCAAAACTTAGCCGTGCTAAACATCTTAGGATATCCATGACATGACTAGTGAAACGTTCATTATATTTCTTTGGCCAAAAACGTAATTACAGAATATCTTGCCGTTTCTATTCACACGGAGCACGCAAAGTCGCAAACAACTGATTTTCCTTTGTCATATTTTTTTAGTCTGGTAATTCTCAAAACAATGATGGCGACCGATTGTAAAGTGATGGAAGTTTAACGATAACGGCATGAGTTTTAATAACATTTGTGTAGTTAAAGTTGTAAGAAGTTTATATTCTACAATTCTAGTGATTATATGACCAATTAGTGTAATAGCTATTACATTCTGAAACCATGTCACGGGAGTTCGACCACCTTTTCAAATTGCTGATAATCGGTGACAGTGGTGAGTGGGCGAGGCCTGTGATGTTATAACTTTACAACTGAAATTTTGATCTTTGTTGTTTAGGCCACGATGTGTTTTTAATGTTTTAGGTGTGGGTAAGAGCTGTCTTCTCCTGCGGTTTGCCGACAACACGTTTTCCGGTAGTTACATTACTACGATAGGCGTCGATTTCAAAATAAGAACTTTAGAAATAAACGGCGAACGCGTCAAGCTACAAATATGGGATACGGCGGGGCAGGAGAGGTTCAGAACGATCACCAGCACGTATTACAGAGGAACCCACGGCGTCATCGTTGTTTACGATGTTACGAATGGAGAGTCCTTTGCCAATGTCAAGAGGTGGCTCCATGAGATAGAACAGAATTGTGATGTGGTCAATAAAGTCTTAGGTGAGTTTACTATTAATGTCTTATATTAATATTTATTTAAATATAATCCATAAATAGTAGATCTAGTGTTTTAGACCTAATTAGAAAATTAATGTCAGACAGTTGTAATTGTCTTAGTCCACTTCTAATCTCTGGCACTATCAAATATCAAACTGTCCTGGGCATGTTCATAAATACAAATCAACCCATGAATTAGTGTGGACATCATTTTTTTATCCAAACTGTTATAGTACAGATGTTCCATACCTAATAAGAAATGAGGCTGATCTATATTATGTCATTTTCCCTAGTGACTGTTATTTTCATTAAATACCCAATAGATAACTGCATCTGACACAGATGCTGTGTCAAAAGACAAATGAAACGATTTATTTATTTGTATAGGTCATTAAATGGCTCTTACAAACGTCAGTAAGTATTTAAAATAAAAATTATTATTGCTTCTATATTTACATGTACTGCCAGACTCACGAAGCAATAAGTAGAACCAAGATAATTTGGAGTCCTAAAACGATATATGACTGGTACTTCCTTTAGTACTTCGATATTGCCAATGGGTTGTAGAGGTCAGATGGCAGTCTCTCCACAGAAAATATTGAAGTTTCAGCTGAAATATTGAAACTTCACCCGACCCCAACTGAGTTGGGAAAAGGCTTGGTAGATGATCAGTGATAGACTTAAATGACATAACGCTGGTAGTTTAGGTCATTGTAATATTTAACAACAAAAGGTTTTTCTGTCACAGTCTACTTACTATCACTCAGATTGTTGATTCATTGTTAAGATTACATAACATGTTGCTTTCTAATGACCAAGACTATTATGCTGTACCATAAATGGTAATTAATCATGGTATTTCTAAAATTTTTGTTAATTCAAGCCATATAAACTAGTAATCTATACTAAAATTATGAGGAAAGATTTATGTTTTATTGAATTGAATAGACTTCATAACTACCAAACCAATTTTGATAATTCTTTCACTGATATGTAGCTACATTATCTCTGAGTACTTTTTAACCCGGCAATGTGTTCCCACGGGAATAGGGAATGAGAAAACTATTACGAGAGAGGAGTAATAATCCACTTTGTTATCCTTGTATTTTATGAATGAATCATTGCCAATAAATTTAAACAGTTAATATGAATTTTATACCAGCCCAAGGGAATTTTGTGGCCTTACACATACACATTTCACCTATAAGTAGGTAGTATATTTCTATTTTTTGTTCGAATGTTTCATGTTAATAGGAAATCATTGTATTCATTCATGCACAATTATGCAGGTATTACTTGATGAACGTAAACAGCATAAATTTGAATGATGCACAGCTAAAGTGTGATAATGTTATGGCCAATGTATATCATACATACTTACTGTCACACCTCTTTCCCATTGGGGTAGGCAGAGACTACGGAACTCTGCTTGCTAAAATCCTGTTATACTTCTTTCGCTTCCTCCACTTGTCATCACCACCTAGCTTTTTCCTACGCAGTTAGGGTCGGCTTTCCAGTCTAACTGCGATTTGGCTGAACTGTGATGTTTCACGTGAAGGGACTGCCATCTGACCTCCACAACCCATGGCATGTTCTCCAGTTATACCGGTAAAATTTTTGATTTAGGACTCCCAACTACCCCTAACGACTGCCATAGATGTTCGTTGGACAACCGGGCCGGGCCGACGGCTGAACATGCTCTCTGAGGCACGGGCTTCCTCCACTTTTATTACAATGTATAACTGATACGGCCCCTGCTAGGAAGTTAAATTAAACGACGTAAAACAATTAACGTTACTTTATTAGCAGGGAACCTAGGGTTTATATAATACAAGTAGCTAAGAGTGTGTCGATAGTATAGGATCACAATACTGTTTACGGAAGTGCCTGGTGCACTTAACTGGGGGTCCACAGGCCACGGGCGGTCGGCCGGTAGGATCCGCTGGTGTCAATCCAATCAATTTTGGTAGCTGACAAGTTGCTCCGGGTCGAAGGCCACAGGAGCGACGGCGCAGCGTTTGGTTGCTCAGCAATCGTACTGTTCTCAATTATGGCTTATTCAAAGCCCCAAGGTAGTTCTGGAAAGGACACAAGCAACGGATGAAATTCCGGCTCGGCACCGCTTGGCGTAGGCCCCACACGTAAATCGCCGTACAGGTTCCCTAATTGTCGGATGCACAGCACGATTATTTACATGAGGGTACGTGGCAAGGTTACACATAACACAGGATTATACAAACATGGGAACAGGGAAAACACAGACAGGTAGTTGGCTCATCCCTATATATCGGTCTCCGACCGGCGGCAGAAAATCTCAAAGAAGAATTAATAATCAAATAATAAAATTTTGCTATAGGCCCAACACAAATGTGGGTACATTTCAAATGATTATTTTCTACCTATTACGTATCGGAGACGAAGTTCCTAAAGAGTCTGCGTTATGCGTATTTCCCATTTAACAATTAAAACTTTATAATGGTTCACTAATTTAGGGAACCCTAAAATGACGGTCCCTAAATGGCAGTCTAGATAATAAAATGTTACTGAAAAGTATCTCACAATGGTTCACCAATCTAGGGAACCCCAATATGTCCTTCTATGGCCGTCTCGATAATAAAATATTAAATAATAGTGAATATTCCAGATAGGTGGAACATGATCTAGGTATTTGAATTTACGTTAAACACAATATAAATTTAGAAAATTAACGGTTTCCCGCTTAAGGCCGCGCCCCAAATGGTACGACTTCACAATAAATATGTCGGGTAGATGAATTATCTCAACCCGGATTCTCCTTCTTGATATTCACAATTTAAAATTATAAAACTATGGTTTACTGCTTAAAGCCGTAGGTGATTCGCCCTTAAGAGAATTTTAGGTAGAAATATTGTTAACAATTTATCATTATATTTGATAGGGCAATGTTACTAGGTGCTAGCATTCCCTACGAGTTTATAAAATAGGTAATGACATAGACAACAGATATAGATAGGTAATACATATATAATTATAGCATTTAGAGGTGGAGTAATTTAACCTAGAAATCGTTTTAACATTTTATCATTATATTCGATAGGGCAATGTTACTAGGTGCTAGCATTCCCTACGGGTTTATAAAAGAGGTAATTACATAGACAACATACATAGATAGGTAATACATATACAATTATTGCATTTTGGGGTGGAGTTATTTAACCTCACCGTCCTAACTGTTTTCTTGTATCTTTGGCAAGAAATTCAGCACCGTCTGATTTTGATATTTACTTCGATAAAATATTAATTACTTTAACCACTATCGGAACCCAGGACACTCACAGAGTCTAAACAAACTATAGGTTTACTTTAACTTACTAATAATCTATGAAATAGCTATTTGGTAATATTCTAATTATAGATCGCGCGGTTGGCATTATAGAAGCTATTCTGTTCACAGCACTTACCCCGGATATACGGGTACGGAAAACTAACTGCACAAGTTGCACCCACTGTTATAACAACTACTTGTTCTGAATTAATTCAAATTTGGTGAATTCAATACTTCGTTAACGGTGGTTACGGCAGCCGTGCGTTGATGAGATTTCAATTATGCGAATGTGCTTGCTCGTTGTCTGCACGGGTTTATCTAACCTCTGGTGTGCTAATGGAGTGGTCTCGGATCCCTTCCCGTCCGTCTAGTGACGAGACAATCTACACATCGATATCCGCGCGCGCGCCGCCATTGGTCGGCTGCTAGATCCTTATCTGTTCGATCTCGCCCAATTCACCGAACAATGAGCGAAAGAATTTACTCATTGTTCGAACCGGTCCGCTAATGTTCTAGTAGATTCCATTTAGTGATGTTACCAAACGCAATACGTTTGGTGTCGATGTTCCTACATCGTAACATAACAGTGTATTTTGTATTCTTTGGCCAGAGCCTTAGAAGTAAATATACCATAAAGAATGATCAGGTCTTTCAGGTTCTAATAGAGCTACTCAACCTCTTTTCTGTCTGTATCTGTTTTACAAATTGTTTTGATTGATTGACTCCATAAATTCTATTTTACAGTCGGGAACAAGAATGATTGCCCATCCAGAAAAGTGGTAGTAACTGAAGACGCACAAAGATTTGCAAACCAAATGAACATACCATTGTTCGAGACAAGTGCGAAAGAGAACATCAACGTAGAGGAAATGTTTCTTACTGTCACTAAAATGGTAATAATTTTTAATATTTCTCTTTTGAAACATATCATCAGGCCTAAATCCTCGAAGGATTAGGCAGAGATGCATTATACACCCATACTTGCTATCAATATTGTTGGGCTTACATAATAGAGGGGATAGACTTGCTATTCACATTAAGCCGAACACAATAGTAAAACCATAACTATTGTCATTAATTCTGTAGCCCTACTATCTGCTTATTATTATTTACGTCAACGAGACTGCAGAGCTTATAGGTATGGTACAGGTTGCGTCAGATAAAAAGAATGTTGACCTTCAAGCCATGCAGTAGGAGATTTATGGATCTAATATGGTGGTAACAGTGAGTAAGAGACCAATATGGAAATACATTCTTCCACTCTCGCCCAGCGTTCTTCTTACGTGAATTTTACTGTTGGAAATTGGGTATATTGCGTTTTTATCCCAGAAGGGTAGACAGAGGTAGTTTATTTCACAAGTCACATTAGTTTGTCCCATATAATAGAAATAGAGACTATTACTATATCTTAACATAGTATAAAACAAAGTCGCTTTCCGCTTTTGTCTGCCCTGTTGTATGCTTAGATGTTTAAAACTACTCAACGGATTTTCTTGCGGTTTTCACCAATGAATAGAGTGAATCTCGAGGTAGGATTTAGTATAAAATTTGTCAAGTGAGCGATTCCTAGTCCAGGGTATAATATCTCTCTGAAGGTGCACAGCAGGCCCCTGCCTTAGCATGCTTTAATTTTTAGGTATCTAAAAATATCGCCGTTTTATCGTTTTCTTTGTACTTTGACATAAATATCTGATAACAGTTTGATGAGGATAATCACTAGTAACCAACAATGATTATGATTTTCTATTTATAATTACAGGTACTAAAATCAAAGCTGGAAATGAAAGAGAGGCAAAATGTTACATCAAACGACACAGTACATCTAAAGAAGAATCACAAAACTAAAAAGAAATGTTGCTAGTGGTACATAGAATGCCATAGTGCTACGGACAAAGTTCTCTATGCTCAAATATGAAGAGGTTAGCCACCTAGCAGGTTAGAATAAGACTACAATCATAGAGTAACATCAATCTAGTGATATGCAGGCTAAGGAAATTTGTTACAAAATCTGAATTATAATAATGTATTTTTTTATTACACAAAATAATTTTTTTAATACTCCAGCTATAGGAATGTAATATGGGAAACTATATTGAAATCTATTAGGTTCTTTCGGCCATAAATTTCAAACTGTTGTGAAAATACTTGCCATAGATAACTTGCTAGGTTGAACAATCTCATATTTTAAGAGCATGTACATAACTATGGATTTATTTACTCCAAAAATTATTAGAATATTCGAATGCCTAGTTAAATGAGTGTAATCTAATTATCAAAATTATTGTGATGAATGATTGTACAGTAAGAAACTATACCATTAATGTTATTTTTTACTAAATAATAATCATTGAATTGTAATGAATTATGGGTGATACAATGTGTTTATTGCTTTTGACACCAGTGACTAGACCAACTTGCTAATGCAGAGGCGTCTAGCAATCATGTCAGTGAAGGTACAAGTGCTCTGATTTATCTGAGTGCAACATATTCTTTAATACATTTTCTATGAACGCGTTCCCACATGTCAGTGTCAAATACATTATACATTACTACAAGTTTATAGAAAATGTATTAAAGAATATTTTGCACTGATACTGAACTGTGTCGGAACTGAGGCTTCACTGATATGTGTGAATCAACTTCAAAACTGAATAATAGCACCAATTTCATTTTAAATGTACCTACCATAGACTAGATATCCAAATTTGTGAAACCGAAAATAACATCCTTGACGATGTTAGCACTATTTTATATGGAACATGAGATTATCATATAAAATAATGCCGCCATTTTCATAAACATATGTGTGAAAATCCGCGTTTGTAGTTTCACTTGACAGATGTCATATTTGACACCTGTCAAGATGTCTTATTATAAGCAAGTGTACCACAAAAAGGGGAAATAAATACCTGTTAGATATCATGAAAAAGTCATAATTAAGCACAAACTACATCTGTAAATTTGTCTATAATGTGGTTTTCGGGCCAAAAACCGCAATTTATGAATCCAGTGTGATATATTTATTATTTTTAAGTTCCATTGGTTTTAATATCTTATGTATTCCAAATTTAAACAAATCATTATGTATCTCTTAGCTACTATATAATTTGTTTAAGACTAATAGTAGGTACCTACTACACTACTAAATAGTTGTGAGTTATCTAATGATACATATCGTAAGTGTTGAATGTCTAAATTAAATTGCTATGAAAACATCGGACTAATCAAAAGCAGATTCTGAGTTTGATAGTTCCCTGCATACATACATAAAATCACACGTCTTTCCCAGTGGGGTAGGCAGAGAACACGGATTCCCACTTGCTACGATCCTGGCATACTTCTACCAGTGTGGTTAGTGGCCAACCCTGGGTATGGATGTGTGAAGACTACATTTTCACAAAACATTCTACTATGGGTTTTATCAGTCCTTTAAACCAATTTGAGAATCATTGTAAGTACTATTTATTTATAATTTTATGTTAAAGCACATTGTATTTTTATAATTTGTGTATGTAATAATTTTATTAAAAATAACTACCAAATTGACATTTAAAGGGATCTTATGTGGGTCTGATGTGTTTTCTGGATCTCACAATCTTAAGAAATTTCAATAATGCTAAAAACCCATTCTTTTGAGACTTATGAACTATTTTAACCTAAGCAAACAACATAATATAATTGTGGCATTTTTTTTGTTACCTTAAGGGTTATATATAAATTTCTTTGAGTAGCTAATTTTAAACTATGAGGCATGTATGAAGAACGGCGAGATTCATAGAGTGTACTAACTATGTACTTGGACTAAAAATACTTTTAAGTCCTATTAAATGCAGAATTTACAGTAATAAAATCGATAGTAAAATATATAAATATTGGCACACTGCCCTAAGAACATTTCAGCGTCGACTTTAGGTTCTTAACGGATGCATGGTATTTTAACTGCATTTCGTCAGCAAATTTGCAAACCAACCGTGCAGCCCGATTGAAGTCAGTGCTGCACTGCAACTGCATTCAATGTACAAATTGGTAGCCGGAATGCAGTTAAAATGCTGTCATGATAGAAGCCACAGGAGCAAAGAAAAAACAAGCTACAGAAAAAGCTATATTTTGTGCTTCTGCTAGCGCCTTAGACTATCGACACATTCAACCAATGCTGCAATGAGAACCCAGAAAGCTTTGGTCATGTTACCAAATTGACACATTTTTGATTTGTGATAAGCCGTGTGCCGCGGGGTTTCATTGGTGGTAGATTCTGGAATCCGCCAATGAGAGTCGGTAAGTCTATTATATATGCGCGGACTCGTACGTTAATGTGACCACGGTTACACCATTGGTTGAAAATTAAAGTCGACGCTGGTTTTCTAGACCGACTGAAGTATTTTTGTGAAAACTATAAAGGTCAATTCAAAGCCTCAGTTCTGACACAGTACCCACCGGCACAATTCAGTATCAGCGCAAACTGTTCTTTCATACATTATCTATGAACATGTTAGTGACAGTGATGACCGAGTCGTATTTGAAACTGCCATTTGGGGCTTTCATAGAAAATGTATCGATCAAATTTCGAGCCACTGAAAAAATCTCGTACGTTATTACCTGGTCAGTCTGGTTATTGGCAAGTTGTTGCAAATGCACGCAGAGACCATAAAAAAGAATTTAATTAAATTGAAAATGTATGAAATAATAGTTTGTACTGATAAAGTTAAATCACTGTGCCGGTACTGTGTCGGAGGCTGCACTGGTGTGAAACGACTTTAACTCACCATTTGCCCAAAACAAAGTAATTGTAACTATGAATCTCAGCCTAGAACATTGTGTAAGGCCATTATTGCATTACTGGACTATCATTCCGTATACATACAATGTTTGTACAATATATCATTGGAGTTTTTTAGTTAAGCGTGATTATTTTGTAACACGCCGTTACTCATTATAATTTATAGAAAGTATTGTTCATGAGTCATGATATTGTTTTAATACATAGTTGTAAATATATCCCCTATTTTCATCATAATAAATTCAGTGTTTTATTGTTATTGTGAAAAGCCTGCTCGTAGATCTCATCAATATTGGTTCAGCTGTTTAAAGGCCGGCCGGCAGCCGGACGGACGATCCACCCGTGACGTTTGCGTGCCAGGTCAATTGCCCCAGTAATATTATATTAAAAGTGGGATTATTTTGATTCCTCCATTATTACCTCCATGGAACGATTTAGTCGTTCAGACTACGCTATAAAATATAGCAATATACTAAAGACGATTTGCTATACTTTATAGCATGGCGTTCATATTACGCTCTATTATCGCGATTGTTTATAATACCTATATAGCAACCTCAGTTGAGCACAATCCTTGAGGTGTGCATACGTTTGACACAGGCGGTGGCGGAGTGGAGGGGGCGGGCGGTGCAGAGAGAAGGGTTGAGAGGGTGGCGTACGATAGCGCCACCGTCGTCGCTACAGGGCTCGTGGCACGAGCCCTGTAGAGTATGACATGCGGTAGACGCGTTAATACTGGAGACAACTCAGCTGCACATTTTCGTAGCACCACCGCCGGAATGCCGTCAGGGCCACTGGCTTTCCGCGTGTCGAGTGAGCGCAGCACTGCCCGTACATCACATTGCCTGATAACAATATCAGGCATAGTGTGGCCACAGTTGGTGATGGCGGGGGCTGCAGGCCACGTCGTCGACCCGGGAATTAGCCGTAAAGAGGTCTGCGAGCATGTCCGCCTACTCTTGGGCTTTGTGAGCCAGTGATCCATCAGGATGACGCAGTGGTGGCAGCGGCGGTTGGCAAAAATTAGACTGCACGGCTTTGGCCAGTTGCCAGTATCCACGGCTGCCCGACGCGCTGGGCATCCGCTCTCTTGAAGGCCCTCTTGCTGAACCTAATGGCCCTATTGTTCGCTGTTTTGAGGCGGTCCACGTTCGGGTCACGTGCCGCCCGAGCCCTGACCCAGGCGCGATATGCCAACTGTTTTTTCTCGACAGCCTCGGCACATTCACGCCCAACCAGGGGCGAGCTTTGCGGATGCTGGCGACATCAGTGAAAGGGATATAATATTCTATCCCTAGACTGATCTCGCCAGCAACAGCAGCAGCGCTATCCGAAGGCGCCTTCCCTACAAAGCAGCGCTGATCCACGGGACGGACGCAAAGTAATCGGGAGTAGTGCTATAGTCGTTGAGTCATTTGCCCAGCACGAGCAGGAGGTAGCACTTTCAAGCTGGCGTGCACCACACAGTGGTCGGAAGTACCCAGTGGGGCGCGTACCGACACACTGTACTCGGCTGGGCGACTCGTCAGCAGTAGATCCAGCAAGGCCGGCACGTGTGGTCTGACCTGTCAGGTATCCGGGTGATCCCCTGTACCATCTGGGTCAGCCCGTGGGAGAGAGCGAATGCATGGGCGGTTCGTCCCGCATGATCGGTCCTAAGGGACCCCAGCCACTCAACGTGATGACCGTTAAAGTCCCCCAGGAAAACCAGGTCAGCGTTCGGGAACCGCACCTGCGCATCGTCAGCTATCTCGCTGAGGTATTCGAAAAGCCTTGTTGTCCTAGTGTCCCCTGTGTGGGAGCGGTAGCACACGTAGATCTGGCTCATAGAGCCATGATCCACTTGCAGCCAAAGGACGAAGTAGGAAGGGTTCTCTAGACAGCGCAACCGGCGGCAGCAAACATCCGCCCTAACGAACACGCACACTCCGGCTTAGTCGCGAAATTGTTCCTCAATGACATAACCCGGGTAACAGAGGTAAGACGTGTCGTCAGGGCGGCGTATCTGTCTCCGTTAGGAACATCACAGAAGGCCGTGCCGTCTCTAGGTGATGGTGGACGGTATCGAGGTTCGCATGGAGTCCGCGGATATTCGCGAACTCCACCTCAAACGAAGTCAAGTTTGTGGGGTTTCTAGGGGCCGCTGTGTACCGTCTATTAATTTGTTGCACTGTCATGGTGAGATAAGGGGAAGCGTGAAGACAGGGCGATATTTGGTGCGGCAGTAAGTGACAAAGTGCAGAGGCTAGCTTCGTCTAGAACCGTGTGGTTAGTTCGGAGCCGACCCGCAGGACGGAAGGGCTCCCAAACCCCCCTGATGGAAGGTCGCCGCTACCCCACACTGGTTACCACCCGGAGCGGCGACCCCACATCAGGATTATGCGCAACATGTGCGGCCGCCTCCTGGGGTGGTTGGTCCCAGGCGGGCCCCATGACTATGCTGCGGGCGGCCGCGGCAACGCCGTTGCTAAGGGTCTCCCTGGCCAGCGAATCGACCCACACCACCCACACTAGACTCCGTATCGCCCCAACTGGACCCATGCCTGCCGCACCATATATCGTTCCGGGCCCGGCAGTGCCGCTGCTGAACCCCTAACTTTAGCACAGCTGCACGGTGGTACCCCCCTGGACCAACATTGTTGTACCACCTGGTATCCACGTAGGGGCCGAAGCCACCACATGGGTACCGTAATCTACGAACCTCGTCCGTTAATCAGCACGTGCGCCACTAGCAGGTGAGGTCGCTGGGGCCCGATAGATGTAAGAAGGGCCCCTTTGCACCCTCGATTACTCATCTCAAGCTACAAGTCACTACGCGATGAAGTAGGTACCTACTATGTGCAGTGCGAAAGAGCACACGAGTCACCCATGCGACAGTTCGATGAAAACTAATCGATATTTTATTGACTAATAGCCATAAAAAAACTAGTTACAACGCGTATAAGCACAATATAAAATAAATGCAACAGGAATAAACATGTTTTTATACAAATTGCATATCAGAAATAGTTAACTAAATGACAAAAGTAGTAAAAAAACGGCAGGTAAATAGTACCAAACGACAAAATTATATTCATTTTAGGCAGGACAAATACTACTATATAAGGTTTTTTAGTGCGTTGCGTTTAGGAAAAAAATACTAAATGAAAATAAGTACATAATTACGGTAAGGTAAAAAGTCTTTAATGGTGAACAAAAAAATAAATAACCAGGTAAAATTTCTTAAGCAATATTAATATATAAACACGTTAATTTCAAGTAAGTCAAAGCAGAAATTACTAAGTGTAAAAAGTTAAATTCGAATACCATACCAAGTGAAAGTTATTCATAAATTGGTAAAATTTTTGTCACTTAGTCGCCGAAATCAGTGATATGTGACTTTTTTTAAATTACCAAGCTACAACAAAAGCCATCTTAGCGGTACGAGAGTAGGATCAATCGACGCAGGTTTTTTTTCTGATTTCAGTGATACATATCTCAATATCGCCCAAAATGTCGCTTGGTAATTTTTGCCTTTCAAGCGTCGATATGCGATTTTCTTGTTCTAAATGCTATACGATATAATTATTAAAGCGTAGTTTGAACGAGTGACGCTTCATTGTGAAATTAAAATGTTTGGGAGGTAAACTCAGGTAAAGATAAATAAAAGACTAGGCAATTTAGTAACATCAATCATCTTGTCATTATTTTTAAACGGCTTTCTAAATCTTTGTGGGATCTTGCAAAAGTCACCAAGGTATAATATTACTTATATAAGTTAGATTAACTTAACTTTACCTACCATTTATTAATCATTAAGTGGATCGAATTTAGATTCATGTACATCAACATCATCATCAACCACTCTAGTACTCGTAGCGTACTGTCCAATATTTTCTAGATCTATCGCGTATAATATTTTATTGATCTCAAATTTAGCCTTAGATTGTAACGCCGGTGGATATTTTCTTATATGAGCTGCAATATATAATCCGTAGTTCGTTAGCTCGTCATTCCTGTCTTTATGCGATTCCCCCATGGCTTTTAATGTTTCCATAGCTTGATTGAGGATGGAAGCAGTTTTATCTGTGTCTACGCTTTGTTGGGGTTGTGATGGGGCGTGTGATTGTGATAATAAACGACCGGGCGGTGTCGTTGGTGGACTGATAGAATTTTGTTCTTCCTGGAATACAGATAGGTATTTTTTTACTATGGATTGAAGATTTTATTTATTTATTTATTTATCATCACTTTTACAATATCGCTTTACAGTTTGCACTAATAATTCCAAATCAGAAAAAAATACATAATATAAATTATAGTAATTAAGTTTTAAATATAATAAGTATTAGACAAATCAAACAAAATAAAATAAATATATCAAATCAACTAAAATAAAATAAATTCGAAGAAATTAAAATCAGTCAAATGAAATGAAGTCAAATTAAATAACATCGCTCACTCTCTTCTTTCATTACTGTTTTAGAATTTGATATCCTTGTAGTATGTTAGGAACTCAGACTAAAAGAATAACATAGACGGAACATGTAGAATAAACTCGTGAAGCCAAATGACACTTTCAATGTGTGCGTGTGACTCCGATTTCCGTGTACCGATACCACTAACGGCGTGTGCGTAATGTTGCCAGCAAATGAAAAAATCTCCTAAAAATCTCTATATAGTGGACATATGGAAAATTAATATTTGTTTTAGTAAATGTTATCTGCAATTATTTTGTCATCTACACAAATGATTATTATGATAAGTGCCTAAAATGGGGAAGTGTTAAAATAAATAAAAACGTGATAAACACTGAGTATTTTTTTACTTTAATTACTAGCTTTCAAAAATTTTCTCATCATTAAAATAATCCTTTTTAAGATGAATGAACAAAGCTTCATTCCAGTGTAAGTACAAAGTACAGTCAACAACAAAAGTTGATTAGCACAAAAATATTTATTATTCTTTTTTACATCCCAATGCATGTGCCACAGCAATGTACAAGTAATTTTAGAATCCCCAAGGACAAAGTTAATATATTTCGTGTTTCGTTTATGATTTTGTGATCGGTTTAACAGCTATTAGTGATCAACAGATAAGAATTATTGGTTAAGCTACTTTTGTCGTTGACTATACATGAAGTAGATATCAATAGTCGTTAGGTTAAGACTGAGGCCTTCGTAGTGTTAGACTGAAATTAAACTACTGACACAGTAACATAAATATATTGGATCAGAACACAGGCTGGGAGGTCAGACGGCGGTCAATTCCAAGATTGCCGAAATAACCAAGCCACGTATTAAGTAGATCCCGGACACAGATGTGATCGGGAGTTCGGGACTAACGCACGAATGATGATGATGATGATTAGAAACATCGAGGTTGTCAACATTGATGACACTGATTTTTTTTTACTCAGTACTTTATAAATTCCCATAAATACTGCTAAATATTTTGTGGAAATGATGAAAAAATTATGGCAACTCTGTATGATATGGCGGAGGTTTTGTGTTCCTAGTTTGTGCAACTAGAATATTTAGAAAAATGTTATGAAATCTAATAAGAAATAGTTAATTACTCATGAAACGATAATCCAGCATTCTTTCTATGAATAATTGAAGTGTTTTTACACCTTTTCACCACACAATACGGCATATTTATAATATTTTGTTCAACCGTGATCGCACGTGCGTACACACTCGCTGCTCACAAAGGAGTGCGAGCGGAATGGTATCCCATTGCTATATAGTATCCCTTTTGGCGGCTTCACTCGCTAGTTCTATTCGTTCCGTCTATGTTATTCTTTTAGTCTGAGGTTAGGAATATATGCATCAATGCATTGATATAAGTACTAGTATAAAAATGTATTTTTCTAGCTGGTATATCTATGCAGTATTATATATATGTGTAATCTTCATTTATGTGTAATTTGTAGTTCCGATCTTCCTCGATAATTGTCGAGGATTGCCGAGTGCTTAAGTGAAAATAATCGAACTGTTACAGCGGTTGGAGCCGTGGTTACTGACAATTGGCAACGATTGACTCTAGCCATCAAGGCCTTGAGGACCTCCCTACCCAGAATTTGTGTCTGCTAAAAGGAATTTTTCTACCAAACCTACTCACATGTGTTGAAACCGTAAATAGACTCCATCTCTTGGCACTGACAAAATAACTGACGGAAATTTACATACTAGTAGTTTATTAAACTGTTGCATAAAGAGGGGTATTAGAAAACGAGTTCTTTATAATATCCTACAATGTTCTAATACCCAGTTATGTAACGTTTCATACACTACTTTATCTAGTCTTTTAACAAACTTGAAGAAATTATCGACAATATGGCGACAAAACACAACAGGACGGTATGGTCGAAAGACTTTAGCCTGTTATTGCTAGTAGTATAAGTAAAGAAAAAACCAGCCTTTAAAACCTACTCGTATTCTAATACTGCTCTTTATGCGACACTTTTATATACTAGGTACATGTCATTCATATATTTCAACGTTATATGTCAACTTTGTAATGATAATTCGAATTTTTCTACACGAGAGTAGATCAAATAGGTACATTTCGTCATAAATGGGTGTATATAGTGTATCGTGTAAATGGGTGTGTCATTTACACGACCCAACACAACCACATGACGTATTACAAATTATATACAAAAACCTACTTTAAGAGCCACTCTATCCATTGGTGAAAACCGCACCAAAATCCGTTGCGTAGTTTGAAACATCTAAGCATTCATAGAGAACAGAAGCGACGTTGTTTTTAGTTCTACTTACATCTGAATCTCTCTCTTGCATCCAAAAGTTCGACATGTGTCGTTTTTGTTTGGTTTGTGCCATGAGAATTGCCATTTTTTTGTACGCGTACCATTTAGACACGTAGGGCGTCGCTTTATCCTTAGTATCTATAATAAAAATACACATCAAAAATTGACATAGCAACCCACTTCAAATTACCGAAATGGGACTTAATAATTGTCGGAATGGGACCAAATTGAAATGGGACCATTTGGCAAGTAGAATAGACCCGCAGGCGTAGCTTATGTTACACTAGTGGACGCCCGCGACCTCGTCGGCGCAAGGTTACTGGTTGTATTTTTAGTCACCTATATAATAGATACTAGTTATCCCAGCGAACTTTGTTTCACCTCAAATATTAAAAAAAAAAGAATATTTTATTATTTCATGCAAATGTATGTATTATTAATTATAATTGAAAAACGCGACGGACGGACAGACAAATTGTCGTATTAAATATATAGACCTATGGTCGTTACGTTTAGAGGATAGCCGATAGCGGAATGAGGAAGGGGATTACAGATTACATACTAAAAGTTGGAAGTAGAAAGTTAAAAAAAAAGATAATAAAAGTTAAAAATAAAAGTCAAGAATTAGTTAAAAGTTAAAAAATAAAACCAAAGATATTATAAATAGCAGGTATTTTAAATGAGTCCGAGACGCCCAGGACTTTAATTGGCTGTGCCACAGCGGCTGCCACGTAAGATTTTGTTGCCTTTCATCAACATTTCATCGCAAGGCAATGGGTTTCAAATTTAATTTTCAAAATTATAATATAGCTGCTTATTTTATTAAATTAATTCGGCCATTTGGACGTAACCCACTTTCTAGAGGACCCGGTGACGGCAATAGGCTTGCCATAGGGGCATACGTGGGACTAAAAATACTCGCAAATTGTGGGTGTGGCATACGCCTCTGCCTACCCCTTCGGGGATATAGGCGTGATATGTGTATGTATAAATAAAAGATCAAGAACATGATAGAGGTATTGTGCTAGTGTAAAGGACATGTTGTCTAGGTAAGTACTCGAACTTTAGCTTATAAAAAATTGTTAATTGTGCAGTCGGGGGTTCCCCGTTAGGAACGATGTTCTTTACGCAACTACAACGCACCCAACCTGGGTTTGCGTTACTTTTCGTATTACTAACTACGCCGACGCTATTTTTTTTTCTAAAAGTGGACCATATTTTGGGTTTTTTTTTTATATTGGGTTCGCCAAATTGACGCCGCCCGCCTGGTGGTAAGTCGTGACGACGTCTAGCGATTGTGGGCCACTCTCACAGCACACAATACTATAGAGAGTGGCCCTCAACTTGACGACCTACTGATGTGCCTCTTCACGCTCCGCTTAAAGAACCCAGGATTATATGTGGGAGGAAACACGTGCACACGCAGGGCGTTCCAGGCCACTATCGTTCGGCAGAAAAACGAACGTACACTGTGTGGGAGTGGCATCTCTGCCCGGCACGCGTTGTTCGGGATCGGAAGGAAGAGGGTGGGATCAGATTGAAGAGCTCTTCAGAACACTCGCCGTGGTAAATACGGCAGAACGCGGCCAAGAAAGCTATTGTTCGGCGCTGAGCTAGCGGCTCAAGGCTTCCTGTTACCTCCGGACAATCTATAATACGGATAGCCCGTCGCTGCATAGCGTCGAGAGCGTCCAGCAGATACTTCGCGGAGCCGTCCCGGAGGTGAGAGCCGTATTCGACGCAGGGTCTAATCTGCGTCTTGTACAGCAGACACCTCTGGTCCGGTGTAAAGAATCTCTTTACCTTATTCAGTATTCCTAGTTTCCGCGAAGCTAGCCCTATATATCTTTCGATGTAGTTTTTATTATTGAGCTCTCGACGAACGTCTATGCCAAGGATGTCAGGCCGATAGCCTTATGAGATGTTTAGTATCATATTTCGGCAAATTTACACAATGGCTTCAATGGCAAATGGCTTGAATGAACTACATTATTGTCGAGTTTCATTAAAATCCGTTCTGTAATTTTCGCGGAGAAGAAGCACAAAGATCCAAACATACATCCACACACCCATCTAGACAAACTTTTACCTCTAAAATATTTGTAGAATTAAGTGAAAGAAAAAGTTGAATTCTACAGCAGATGCTATTTTAGCATCTGTTGTAGATCTGTAATTTATGTAGAGGCAACATTCTTTAACAATGTTATTGTTTGTAGAGCAAGCAACGTGTTAACATATAAGTAGGTACCTACCTACTAACACGGTAACATTTAAATAACAATGAATAACTTGTTACTCAGCAACATCCGACAATGATTTTAATTTTTATAAATTTTAATATGTTCTAATGAACGCTGAAATTCAAACTTCATTCAAACGATTTATTGGTATATATGGCGATCAACAAATAGTAACAAGTAGGAGCCACACAGCGGCACAATATGTTACCGACCGTGTTGCATTATGCTCTTGTTTCGGAAACTTAGGTAAGTAGGTAATACAGTGTGAATGCACGTTTATTTGTTTGTTTCATACAAATAGATAAAATAGATGTTAAAATAGTCGAAACATATTTTGAAACAAATGTGCATGCTTTATTTGTTTGTTTGAAACAAATAAAGCATGCATGTTTCGACATAGAAAACTACACAGTTTTAATGTTGAAACATGTTTCGAAACAAATGTTTACCCAAACATTAACACGACTGTTCAGTTCAGTAACACAGTAAGAAAGTTTTAAGTCATGTGACGTTATATAAAATGACAACAGAATATACTATGCTAATATTGTTGACAAGCACAGTAAGAATTCTCTAACCTATAATTTTTCTTCTTTCTCTATTAAATTGATTTCGTAAAATTATCCATTTCGAGTTAACTTCCATGGGTGTGATACCCATTAACAATCCTATTTCTTCAATAGCTTCCTGTCGTTTTCGTTTATTACTATAATCGATTGATAATGGATTCCAATACGCTGGTCTTTCTGTTAATATTTTAATGAACTGTAAAATAGTTTCTCTGCTCCACTCCATACTTATTTCTCTTAAAAATTTATAGCACAGACACTTAAAAAAGTTAAGAAGTGAAAAATGTTTTACATAAAACAAAACACAATGATGTAAAACAATTTCTAAAAACTTTGTAAAACTTGTAGTACACACGCACGCGAAACAAAAACATATTGAACGAAATTGAACTAGAATGAACTAACCACAGTATATAGATACTTTTACTCCCGGGAGGACAATATTTTCGAACGAAATTCGTTCACTAACTAAAATACTGTCATAATCTCGGATCTTTTCTTTTATTTCAGATTGTATTATATTTATTTTATAATTAGGTCATAATCATAATACTCGCAGGAAATTACCATTATGAATGCAGGCCGTTGTCCACTCACCAATGTGTGATATTCTTATTATGTGAGTAGCCCCCTAAGCCACACCGGTACCACAAGTGCTGCCCTGTGCTCGTAGGCCTCGTAGTATTTAATAATGATGACTAATGGCCTAATGGCCGCCATGTACGATCAATCGAAACTTGACAATAACGTAGGTACACTGACGGCACATTGATCGTTTACCTTGCTGCTTGAAGCGTTTGTCATGCTGGGTTTAGACATTCGTCTCGCGGTTCACCTCGGGTCTCGTTGAACATTTTGGCGAGAGGTTCGTACACGAGTGCGGCCACGAACTGCCTTTTACACATTCGTGAACATTCAGTGCCATCATAATTTGTAGGGTTCCGTACCCAAACGGTAAAACGGGAACCCTTTTACTAAGACTTCGCTTTACGTTTGGTCCTTCTGTCACCAGACTGTATCTTATGAGCCGAGATAGTTAGAAAGTTGAAACTTTGAGACGTTGAGACCCGAGACAAATGTCTAAGGTCAGCTTTACATTTATACTGGTATTATAAAAAGAAATGACTTGATTGTTTGTTTTCTTTAAATCTAAACATACATACTGAACGGACGACTTTGTTTTATAATTTATAAACCAAAATTTTGACAAAATTAAATGATGTGACCTTTATAATTTAATTATAAAAATTCACGATGAAACCATTTGGTTTTCGCAACCATCATTTAATTTTGTCAAAATTGACAGACCAATATCCCATTTTTGATGGTAGTCGAAACATTTTGGATTTCCAAATAGATTGAGATCCACAGACTATAATATGTAGTTGAGATATATTTTGAGATCCACAGAGAACTTTGTAAATTTATTTAATACATTTCGGATATAAGTCCTAAACGCTGAGACTTTTTAGAAATTCATTTAGCCGTTTTGAACATAACCCATTATATGTGTGCCCCCGGTGACGGCAATAGGCTTGCCGTCACCGGGACTTTAGTTATGTAGGACTAAAAATACTGGTAACTGTGGGTGTATAATGCACCTCTGCCTACATATATATATATATATATATATATATATATATATATATATATATATATATATATATATATATATATATATATATATATATATATGTAGGCATGAAATGTATTTAATTCGGAGTTTTGAGGTGCCACCATAATTTCTGACAAATTATGGTTGCGAAAACCAAATGGTTTCATCGTCAGTGCCGTTTTTTTTTTAATAATTTCACCTCAGATATAAGCTTTCGGAGCTTTATTACTACTTATAACTTTCTCTATACAACGTACTTGTATATATATATGTTATTACATAATATCTATTTGTATACTAGGTTCACAATTTCTTATAATTCTATTCTATAATACCTTTTATCTACTTGTTCTTTTTATTAACTATTTTTACTATTCGTTGTGCAATACTCCAAAAACATATTTCTTCCTCTACCTGCTACTATCTGGCTCAGATTGTCCGACACTATTCTGGTACTCAGCTATGTTCGACATCCAGCCGGAGCCTGTCGAATTGTGGGCATTCTGTGATCAGGTGTGGTACGTCCTCCACCTTTCTGGGATCGCATGAACACGCTGAGTTCTCCTTGCACTTAAATCGTGCCAAGTATTCCGAAAATCCACCGTGCCCAATGAACAATTGTGTTGTGTGTGTATTTGGCTCGAATTTACCTATAGTGCGGTACGCCGCGACCGCGCAGGGGAAGAAGAGCTTTGTAATTGAGGCGGTCGCACCGTCCGCATACCTTCGGCCCCATTCGTCAAGCGACCTCTCACGGATCAATCGCTTGGCAAATGAGACCGGGTATTGGTCGTAGTCTGGGGCCCTCCTCAATCTCAAAGCTGCCTCCTTCAGCTCATCAGCCCTCTCGTTTTCCTCCATCCCTACGTGAGCTTTTATCTAAAACAAACCTAAATGTTTGTTCTGGTGGCAACTATGCTTAAAGTTTCGCCTTGTTTCCATGGCTAGGGGCTTATTTCTCCAAAGCTGAAGCCATTCGCTCGATCTCCCCCCCCACGGAACTCCGGTAGCGGGAGGCCTTTCCTGGCCCTGTAGAGCTGAGCCGCCTCTCGTCGGACTCAGTGCCCAGCTTAATATGTAGTGATAGTGACTGACACTTGCCATACTGATTCCTATTTTGCATAGAATATAACCAAGGACAAGGCGGTATGGTCAAAAATCTATAGCCTACCCTAGAAGAGGGCTAATGAAAAATAGACACATATGTCAGTCATGGCGTTATTAAAAACATCACCATCCATCGTCGTAGTGATAGTGATTGACTGACGTTAGTTACCGATACCGATACCTACCATACCGCGCACCTTTGCAAATTATTGAATAATTCGTTAGCATTTTATTGCAAAAATGTCTTTCTGGACGACACTAAATCGAACCATTTTCAAGCGCACATCCACCTTCTTTTTAGCGGGTGCAGCAGGTGCGTTTTTCTTTGAAAGAACCTTCGAGGTCGCTTCAGTGGCCATCTTCGAGAGTATAAATAAGGGAGTGAGTATTTTGTTATGTAATTATCATCTCAATAAAATTAACCCATAAAATAGTCATTTATTCTATTGATGAGTAATATGCAACTGCGCTGTTCATCTTGTGTTGCATTGCATCACTAGTAATTGCGATATGGTTTAGATCTATACTAACAAAAAGGTGAAGCGTTTGTTTGGTTGATTAAGCGCGCTAATCTCACGCGAACTAGTACTGGTTCGAAGCCATATTTTTTTTTTGTGAGATCATTTATTGAGGAAGTTAATGGCCTATACAACCAATAGGAGAACCAGAACTAGAGCAATAATGAGAGAAATATAAAATACAATTCCAACATGAAGTTGCAGGTGCCTCGTTTATAATAAAAGTTAAACAAATTTAATAAGGGTTCCATTACAGATATTATAATAATAAGTTTTGCTATATAATTAGTTACCAAAAATGTTTATAATAAAAGTAACATTGTTTTGTTTACAGAAACTGTGGAAAGACATCAAACACAAATATGAATAAGGATAAATGAAATGAAAAGTACATACATAAGATGAATATAATTTATTAGATAATTGTTAATTTACATGATTAAATTCATTTAACAAAATAGATTCTTCTTATTAACAAGTTTATACTTATTTTTATAACATTGTGTGTATGACGCAATGTTTTTCTGTTCAAAAATATAAAGATTTACGAAATTAATTAAGACTGATTCTTAATTTATATTAACTGCCAGATCCACAATGAAACAGGGTAGGAGAATCTGGCAAGAAATTTCATGGCTACTCTTTTTCAGGCACAAAACACTACAAACTAATATTACATAATTATACATTACAATATACTTAAAGTAATAAATAATTATCTCCCAAAACAATTAAACAACTATGTTATAAATATTGGATAGAAACAGGCGTTACTTGGCGAAAATCCATGACAAAAGCAATGGTAAGTAAAATGTTTAAAAAAAACCTTTTTTTTGCTGTTCTCTCTGAGACAGTCTTGATAATGCCTCGTTTAGAGGCGAAACAATTGTCGACGTTTTGTTGTCTTTTTTTTTTAATTCTGTGGAAAACAATGCTATTACAAATTTAAAAAGTTTAAAACATTTTACTTACCATTGCTTTAACTATGTTATAATTCAATTGGGTGCAAAGAGGCTCTACCAACATCTATAGGGCCCCAGCGACCTCACCTGCTAGTGGCGCACCTGCTGATAAACGGACGAGGCTCGTTAATTTACGGTACCTATGGAGTGGCTTCGGCCCCTACGTGGGTACCAGGTGGTACAACAGTGTTGGTCTGGGGGGGTACCACCGTGCAGCTGTGCTAAAGCCCCCCAAGTAACCCAGCCCAGGCTGGGTTGCGTTAGGGGTTCAGCAGCTGCACCGCCGGGCCCGGGGCGATGTATGGTGCAGCAGGCATGGGACCAGTGGGGGCGAAACGGAGTCTAGTGTGGGTGGTGTGGGTCGATTCACCGGCCAAGGAGACCCTTAGCAACGGCGTTGCCGCGGCCGCCCGCAACACAGTCATGGGGCCCGCCTGGGGCCAACCACCCCAGGAGGCTGCCCCACATGTTGCGCATAATCCTGATGTGGGATCGCCGCTCCGGGTGGTAACCGGTGTGGGGTAGCGGCGGCCTTGCATCAGGGGGGTTTGGGAGCCCTTCCGTCCGGCGAGTCGGCTCCGACCTAACCACACGGTTCTAGACAAAGCTAGCCCCTGCGCTTTGTCACTTACTGCTGCACCAAATGTCGCCCTGTCTTCACGCTTCTTCTTCAAAATCTACAATGGCAGTGCAACAAAAAAGAAATAAACGTTACACAGCGGCCCTAGGAAACCCCACAACTTCACATTTCGAGGTGGAGTTCACTAACGTCCGTGGACTCCATGCGAACCTCGATACCGTCCACCACCACCTTGAGACGGCACGGCCCGCTGTGATGTTCCTCACGGAGACACAAATACGCCGCCCTGACGACACGTCTTACCTGTGTTACCCCGGCTATGTCATCGAGGAACAATTTCGAGACAAAGCCGGGGTGTGCGTGTTCGTTAGGGCGGATGTTTGCTGCCGCCGGTTGCGCTGCCTAGAGAACCCCTCCAATTCCGTCCTTTGGCTGCACGTAGACCATGGCTCTATGAGCCAGATCTACGTGTGCGTCTACCGATCCCACACAGGGGATTCTGAGACAACAAAGCTCTTCCAGTACCTCAGCGAGACGGCTGATGAAGCGCAGGTGCGGTTCCCGAACGCTGACCTAGTATTTCTGGGGGACTTCAATGGCCATCACATTGAATGGCTGGGGTCCCTCAAGAGTGATCATGCGGGTAGAGCCGCCCATGCGTTCGCTCTCTCCCACGGTCTGACCCAGATGGTATGCGGGATCACCCGGATACCAGACAGGTCAGATCACGCGCCCGCTCTGCTGGATCTACTGCTGACGAGTCGCCCAGCCCAGTACAGTGTTTCGGTAGGAGCCCCACTGGGTAGTTCCGACCACTGTGTTGTTCACGCTGGCATGAAGGTGTCACCTCCTGCACGTCCTGTACAAACGTCATGACGACTATGGCACTACTCGTCAGCGGATTGGGACGGTCTACGCGATTATTATGCGTCCGTACCCTGGAGCCAGCGCTGCTTTGTAGGAAAGGCTCCTTCGGATAGTGCTTCTGCTATTGCTGGCGAGATCAGTTTAGGGATGGATTATTACATCCCTTTCACTGATGTCGCCAGTATCCGCAGAGCCCGTCCCTGGTTCGGGCGAGATTGTGCCAAAGCTGTTCGATAAAAACAGTCGGCATATCGCGCCTGGATCAGGGCCCGGGCTGTGCGCGACCCAAACGTGGGCCACCTCAAAGCAGCGTACAACCGGGCCACAAAGTCGAGTAATAGGGCCTTTAAGAGAGCGGATGCCCAGCGCGTCGCGCGGCTTGGTCAGGAGCTCACTTCCCATCCCACGGGCAGCCGTGGATTCTGGCAACTTGCCAAAGCCGTGCAATCTAACTTTTGTCAGCCCTCGCTGCCACCGCTGCGTTACCCAGATGGAACACTGGCTCACAAAGCCCAAGAGAAAGCGGATATGCTCGCAGACCTCTTTGCGGCTAATTCCCGGGTCGACGACCGTGGCCTGCAGCCCCCCCGCCATCGCCAACTGTGGCCACACAATGCCTGATATTGTTATCAGGCAATGTGATGTACGGGCAGTGCTGCGGTCACTCGACACGCCGAAAGCTAGTGGCCCTGACGGCATTCCGGCGGTGGTGCTACGAAAATGTGCAGCTGAGTTGTCTCCAGTATTAACGCGTCTGTACCGCCTGTCATACTCTTCAGGGCTCGTGCCGGAGGTCTGGAAGGAGGCGAACGTACAACCGATCCCCAAGAAAGGGGATCGGTCCGATCCAGGCAACTATCGACCCATAGCTGTCACCTCAGTCATTTGCAAGGTGCTTGAGCTCCTTATAAATAAGCAGCTCATGCAATTCCTAGAGGATCATTCGCTAATCAATGATCAACAATACGGCTTCAGGCCAAAGCGATCAACGGGTGATCTTCTGGCATTCGTAACGCATGTCTGGGGTGGGGATATGGAAAGGCACGGCGAGTCCTTGGCTATTAGCCTGGACATCGCCAAAGCCTTCGATAGGGTCTGGCATGCTTCGCTCCTTTCCAAGCTTCCGGCATATGGTCTACCTCAACTGTGCAGCTGGATTGCCAGCTTTTTAAACGAGCGCCGAGTGCGGGTCCTCTGCGACGGCCAGGCTTCTCGCTTCTTGCAAGTGAATGCCGGGGTACCGCAGGGGTCCGTACTATCACCAACACTCTTTCTTCTGCATATCAATGATATGCTATCCCTCGGGAACATTCATTGCTATGCAGATGACAGCACACTGCACGGGAGTTACTCGGTTCGTCCGACGGCGGGGCGATCTGAGATTGAGGAGGAGAGACGACGACTCCTGGCTGATCTCGACCGTAACCTCGAAAGTATCTCTCAATGGGGTACCGAGAACCTGGTCGAGTTCAATGCCCGCAAAACACAGGCGTGTGCATTTACTGCGAAGAAATCCCCTTTCCTTCCCCTACCCTCTCTTCAGAATGCATTATTACCAATGAAGGACAACCTTGATATCCTTGGCATAGACGTTCGTCGAGAGCTCAATAATAAAAAACTACATCGAAAGATGTATAGGGCTAGCTTCGCGGAAACTAGGAATACTGAATAAGGTAAAGAGATTCTTTACACCGGACCAGAGGTGTCTGCTGTACAAGACGCAGATTAGACCCTGCGTCGAATACTGCTCTCACCTCTGGGACGGCTCCGCGAAGTATCTGCTCGACGCTATGCAGCGACGGGATATCCGTATTATAGATTGTCCGGAGGTAACGGGAAGCCTTGAGCCGCTAGTTCAGCGCCGAACAATAGCTTCCTTGGCCGCATTCTACCGTATTTACCACGGCGAGTGTTCTGAAGAGCTCTTCAATCTGATCCCACCCTCTTCCTTCCGATCCCGAACGACTCGTGCCGGGCAGAGATGCCACACAGTGGATAGCATGTTCGCGAGAACCGAACGTTTTAAACGTTCGTTTCTCTGCCGAACGATAGTGGCCTGGAACGCCCTGCCTGTGCACGTGTTTCCTCCCACATATAATCCTGGGTTCTTTAAGCGGAGCGTGAAGAGGTACATCAGTAGGTCGTCAAGTTGAGGGCCACTCTCAATAGTAATGTGTGCTGTGAGAGTGGCCCACAATCGCTAGACGTCGTCACGACTTACCACCAGGCGGGCGGCGTCAATTTGGCGAACCAAATATAATAAAAAAAAAAAAAAATTCAAATTACTTTAACAGTACATAAATGACTAGAAAACTTCATATGTATCAATATTTAGAGAGCAAACATGCCTAAACTAGGATAGTCGATAGTCCCAAGGCATACACCCAAACAGCAATAGGACAGCCACCTAATTTCATGAGACCAATAATATATTAGGCCGAATGAAAACCACAGGGGTGTCTCTGTTTACCTTGTAATGTTGTATTTTTTGTTCATAAAGTCATAGGCTGTTTTCAACGTTTGCTGCGTAAAACGGGGCGCCGTCTGGTTCGTCGGGCAGTGTTGCCCGATGGAGCCGCATTGGATATGGTGTGGCGACTTTTTCACCAGTTCTACTCAACTGTTTATGGGTTTTATCTATAAATAGTATAAATTCGTGTGGGACCGGTTTGGAATAGTTTTACTTTTAAGGACATTTCGTTTCCCGACTAATAAAAATAAACAGGCCACTGACTGGTGTTGTCGATATTCCATTTCAACTGTTTAAATTCCAGTTGAAATTGGGATAATCTATTGGCAACATTAAATCTCGTGATTCAGTGATCAGGTGAGCTGTGATTGGACGCCGGGCGGCGCGTCGGCCATTGGACTTTGAGACAACCATCTTTACATTCTCACAAGCGTACTGACCCGCACGGGTTATTTCTATTACCATTAATATTAACATTTCAACGTTTGGTGAGTTTTAACCGAAATCTTCCTGTCGCTGGCGTTGTTAGCGTGTCTGCTGTATAATTTTACAGAGGGATTTCTCGTTGATTCCAGGGTACGAGTGCACTGTGTGTGACACGTGTCACGTCTGATTTTGTCCTACCAAATCTAAACAGGAGTCTGCCTGATTTTGACCAGGATTGGCTAGGGACCGACCTGCATGATACGCATGCGTGCTGTGCACGTGTCAGCCGGATTTAACCGGGTGAAGCTTGGATATTCGCCTCCGAAAGGTATGTACACATAATGTGTACGACGTGGTAGGCGCTTAGATAATAACAGTGGCCATAATGCATGGAATAAGTCTTTAACTCCTGTTACAGGAGGCTTACGGTACTACCATACTACCTGGGTGAGAATCCAGCTTCCTTCTGCCTGGAGTGGGCAGAGACCGGAACAGAGACGGTGTCTGCCGGCTTGCAGGAGTGGCGTATTTCACCGGGAATGTATCCTATAAAATCCCTTAACCTATTACCCTTAATTACCACAGTATCTTCATAAAGATACTCTATCGTTACCGACCAAGCACACCAACCATATACCCTGTATTACTGAATAACATAGCACCTAGAATAGACCTAAATTGTATCCTAGGCTAAAAGTACATTAAATCCTTGCCGAGGGGAACCCTCAGTTCCCCTATATTATCTTAAAGGTTCTTGCAATAAAAATATAGTGGCTTAAATGAATACTTTATTTCTATCCTTGACATCCTAACATCAAAAAATATAAACATTACAACCTCTTTGAGAACAAAGATGTGTGTTAATGTTTTTATTAAAAACATAGCAATCGCAAATGTATGGTCAAATTGTACTAGATCTTATAGTGAATATTGAAAGTAGATTTTAAGGAAAATTGTTAGTTATACATATAAGGTAAATTCCAAGTAATACTGATGTGTTATGTCATACCATAATATAACGGGTTAAGGGACGGGCAAACTCATCCTTCACTAGGATCTGGCCTATACAATTAGTATGGTAACGAACACACTGGTCACTCACCACGCTGTCTCACGCGACCCCGCGCCAGACTCGCGTGTTCCCATGCTATCCCGCGCGTACGACGCTGTCACACATGTTAAGTGTCATAGCGCGTAGATAACGTAAACGTCAGACGTCGTAAGACGTAGGACCAGTGTGTCGCTGTCGCACGTCGCGTGGCATACTTCGTATGTGAAGGACCAGTGTGTTTTAAGCTTTAGATAAGTGTATAATAATTTATTATTTCATACCTTACTATAGATACTGCATACTTCAGTTTTTTAATTACATTTTTTATATTCATTCAAATAGATAAAGGGCAACCTTTTTTTATAAAACAAGATAAATATCACAATTGAATATTGCACTATACTTATTTATGTTGCTATAATAACATAACAAAGATGGTGGCATTCTCATTCTTTTTTTAAATTCAGTTTTTTTTAATATGAACTTAATCACCAGGCTAGAAGCCATTAAGTTGAGTACCTACTAATTAAATAAATAGATCAATTATGTAGACTTACTTAGAGATAAACCTATACGTTCGTTAGTATGCTATCTTCTAAAACAGTCATATTATAGGATAAATGCCTAAAACTGAAATAAATAATTTAAATATATTTACTACGTAAATAATCTCAAAGTATGTACGTATATATAGTATTGAATCTTATTATCTTTATTTTATTTATTATTAATCATCAATTAAGTCACTACATAATAGTTACGGATTTGACGCTACATAATAGTGACTATGACGTCACTATTATGTAGCGTCAAATCTGAGTTGAGTTTTTCATACAAATTTCTATGAGGCGTAACCTTTTGACATTTAATAAAAAGGTGATTTGATTTGACAGTCATTATGACAGAAGCTCCAACCTCCATCACACCGAAAATTTGACGATGTGTGACCCTAGATGGAAGTATGATGGTGAACCTTAACACGTGGTCCGTCTTTTTAATGCTCTGGAATCCTCTCTTACGACTTGCCACTTCTGAAACAATAGTACCAGTGAGGTAAATAAAAAAAATCAATCAATCAAAAAGAGCAGTGGGACGGCTTCGTGTGGGACTTCCTATCCTGGGATGGAAAACGGACTGGTCTACCCACTAAAACTTTTTCCAAGGTGTTTCTCGTTCCCTTAGCTGGGTCCCCGGATAAGCAGAAACTGGCAAGCATACGTCGCGTACGTAGGCTCAGTAAGTTTGAGACTAGAGATGCCCCTACCTGTGCCTGTCGAGCTCGTCGCTCCCGTCGCCGGCGTGCAGCGGCGCGGGCGAGGCCGGCGGGAGGGGCGAGTCGGGCGCGGGCAGCTCGGCCATGGCACGGATGATGTCCACCAGGAGAGCCTGCCCGAGGTGGCGGATAGCCTCTTGTCGGGCCACCTATATTATATACATATTTTTATAACCATAAATATATCATTCCCTGAACTTCCAGAAATATTTCATTATATAAGTACCCAAACTTAAGCTGTAGTAAGCAGTACATCTTTTAGTATTGCTTAGTGAAATGTGGTGAAAATAAATTCTCTGAGAAACCGGTCAGTATACAACAAATTAAGTGGAACGGTACAAGTGCTTAGTTCAATATGTGCCACCAATCATGTATAAATAGTATAAATAAAAAACAAACTTGGGTTATGTTATGTTAATGATACTGAACACGAAAATATTTTTTTTTAATTTCCTGTCTGTTTGTTCGCGATGGACGCAGAAACTACTGAACGAATTTTGATGCGGTTTTTGTTAGACAGGGCTTGGTCAGACTTAAAATCTTACGTTTGTTTCATCGCAATCGGTTGATTAGAACCGGAGATGTGGCCAAAAATATAATAAACTGAATTTTACGGAGATATATAGATGTCACTTTTTATTATTAGGTATTGGTAAATTTTTATAGCTTATTATTGTTAGGTATTTATGAAATTTGGTACAAGGATAGATTAGATCTTAAGAGAAGACATTTATGATGGTATGTTTGGTCGCGATAACCGACATCCACGCGGGCGGAGCCGCGGGCAACAACTAGTTTACCTATATTTTTGGCACATCATCAATAGGTGAGGCATGATATCTACAAAAATAATTACTAATGGGGTAATTATACAAAGAAAAAGAAAATAGGTAATTTTCTTATTTTAGTATGTTTCATTATTTGTCAACCGACTTCCAAAAAAGGAGGAGGTTCTCAATTCGACTGTTTTCTTTAATATGTTTGGTACCTCATATCTTCGGACTTTTTTTAATTTTGATCCCATTTCGGTAGTTTGAAGTCGGTTGCTGTCCATGTCAATTTTTGACGTGTATCCTATTAAATTATTTGTTAAATAATGTGGATGTACAAAAAAAAAAAATCTACCTTACATCTAAAAAAAAAAAAACCTTACAATGCCAAAGTTGTGTGCAATCATTCTGAGCGCGTACTCCTTAATATCGGAGGCTCTCATACGATCCGCCGCTTGTAGTATCGCTAGCACATTCTCTGGAGTGACGTTGGTCTGTAGGTTGTGCTTGCAGAACACTTGCAGACGATTGTTTGTGAAACCTACACACATATAAACCAACAAATATTATTTTATATTTTACTAATATTATAAAAAGGAAATATTTGAATATGTATTTGTTAGGGGGTAGTCACGAAAGTGTTTCAAGTGTGTTCACCCGTCTACGAAAGCATCTCATTGGAGGACACCAACGGATCCTACCGGCCGACCGCTTTCGCCTGTGGACCCCAAGTTAAGTGCACCGGGCACTTCCGCAAACAGTCAGTGTACCTATCCCTCGACAGACATATTTTAATTAAATTGTATAAAAAACCTCGGTTCCTGCAATTAAAGAAACGTCAACTGATTAATCGTCGTTTTATTTAGCTTTTATGCAGGGGCCGTATCAGTCAACTCCAGCCTATCGTCGTTGCCGTGCGCCCCAGGTACACACTCGGGAAGAATTCCCACTGACTTTGGCCACCTGTGTTACCCGAGGTGAGCAATTCACTTCTATCTACCCTCTCGAGGACATAGTATAAGCCGCGCACGATGTGAGTGGAATAGAACCTTATCACAATAACCGTGACGTCACCAATCGCTGAAAAGTGCGGATAGAATCTACGTCACTATGACGTCACCAACATGGCCGCCAATCCCATTGTCATCTTGCGCGGCTTGTATGCAGTAGATAGTTTGTTACCGTAGTATATGGGCGCTTGGAACAGATACAGCGAGTCTTCAGTCGGCATGTTGGTATCGCCGTAGTATATGTAACGTAGCAGAGAGTCGAACGCCTCCTCTGATGGTACCGTGTCGCATATTTGTATCTAAACACCATTGGAATATTAAACACTTTGTATCTATATCTAGTGTTCAAAGAGATAATTGGTGATATGTTAAAAAGTATGCTAATATGGCCAGGAATATATTGTAAAGGTTTGTTGCACAACTCATTATCTACCTGCCCTTATCCCAATTATTTGGGGTCGGCGCAACAAGTCTTTCTCCTCCACACACCTCTGTCAGACGTCATCTCTTCATTCACTCCTATCCTTGTCATCTTTCTATCTGTCTGTCTCTTTCACACATTCCATCCATCTTTTCTTTGGCCTACCTCTACTTCTTAAACCCTTTAGTCATACTTTGCACCTTTCTAACGACATTGATTTCCTCTCTTCTCATAACATGTCCATACCATGACAGCCGCTCGCTTCTCCATTCTTGTCACACCACACATCCATCTTAACATTCGCATCTCCGCTACATGCAATTGTCTTTCATCCGTCGCTTCTACGGCCAAACATGACAGTCCATACAGGACGACAGGTCTGACGACAGTCTTGTAAATTTTCCCCTTGTTGCACAACTATTGCTTTGAAGTATTAAGAAAGAAATTATAAATGGATCACAAAAACTGATGCCATCGGCAGGACTCGAACCCACGGCCTTTCCCTAATAGGGGGAATGCTCTGACCACTTTTTTTTTTTTTTTTTTTTTTTTTAATTCCGCGGCCCAAGGCCGCGGCCGCTCTAACGTCCGTTGCCGGGCGTCCCTGGTTACTAGCAGAGGGTATGTCCAGTGGCGCCCGGCGGCAGTGGCGCCCGGCGGTGCTCTGACCACTGAGCTACGATTATGAATATGATATGAAGCAAAAATTCGACCTTTTCTTAAGACGCTGAGACCCATCGGTGCCTCGGAGAGCATGTTAAACCGTCGGTCCCGGTTGTCATACAAACATCTATGGCAGTCGTTGTCGGTATTGGTCATCGAAAGGCCGTGGGTTCGAGTTCTGCTGATGACATCAGTTTCTGTGATCTATTTATCATTTATTTCTTAATATTTTAAGAATAGTTTAAAAGCAAACTCATTGCTTTGAAATAAAATACAAAAATATGTTGCTTTGAAGTTGGGAAACAATGATGTTGAGCAACGATTGCGCAACAAATGTTCACAATGAATTCCCAGCTGACTCAGGGTCTGCCAAATGTCTGGAATGTAGGTCAGTTCAGTACCGAAACACTTTTTGGAACGAAGTTCCTTATCGGTGTGCGGCGTGCGCGTGTTTCTCTGTCTGTCTATTGTATATATATTTTTTTTTATTAATCGAAAGGAAAGAAACAGAAACTTCGTTCCATCCGGGTGTCCCTTGATATCTCTCAAGTTTATTTTTAGGTTTATATTTAGTATTTTTAGGTATGCACACCTCTTCGCACACGTGGAACATTTCCCTATTCCTACGGGAACATCCCCAGGATCAAAACTATCCTACATTACTCCAATCAAAAATCTTCATCAAGGGTATGGACAAGAAAAGGACGAGTCATATCATAAAATTCACAAGAGCTCGCCAGAGAACTAATAGTCGACTGAACAGGCATCTGACAGTGATAGGAGTAAAAACAGACCCCAAATGTCCGGAGTGCATGGACAGCGAAAAAAACAATCTTTCACCTGCTGGCTGAATGCCCCATGTACTCATTGATGAGATGGGAACTCCTGGGTTCGGACAGACTGAACGAGGAAGACATTAGCAATCTGAAGGTGGAACTGATGATAAGATTTATAAAGGACACGGGAAGGTTCGACGGGGGCCGTGAGAGAGCTGGATTAACCACATTCTCCCCAATGCAATGGGAGAATTGGGGAAATGGCTATCCAACCGCATACGTCGCGGGTGGATAGTCCGTCCGGCAGCCGGCGTCCCCGTTGGAAATAATAAAATAATAAAACATTACTCCTTATAAAATCTGCAAGACACTTAAATTTTATTTACTTGTATACTCACATAGTCCGAGACGCCCAGGACTTTAATTGGCTGTGTCATAGTGGCTGGCACGTAATTTTGTTGCCATTTAACAACATTTCATCGCAAAGCAAACGGGTTTCAATGTTTTTTTTTTCAAAATTACTATATAGCTGCTACTTTTTATTAAATACATTCGGCCATTTTGGACATAACCCATTATATGTGTGCCCGGTGACGGCAATAGGCTTGCCCCCTACTACGACTAAAAATACTGGCAAATTGTGGGTGTGTATTGCACCGCTGCCTACTTCTTCGAGGATATAGGCGTGGTATGTGTATACTCACATTAACAATATTATCATGAGGCGAGAAGGATCGGAACATGGCTTCGAAGTAGGCGGCCCTCGCGGCCAGCACCGAGCGGTGCGCCGGCCGGAGCGCGCCCGAGCCGCCCACGCGCAGGCGCACGTCCGACAACTCCGCGCCTCCGCACAGTACCGCACACATGTCTTGCTCTAACGTTGTCCCTACAATATCATACATCAATAAATAATCTATACCACTAATATCATAAAGCTGAAGAATTTATTTGAACACTCTAATCTCAGGGAGTATTGGTTCGATTTGAAATATTATTTTTGATTTTATTTAAACTTTCGCGTTTTGTACACCTAAGACAAATGGGTCTTTCACGAGGACGACGGCGACGATGAGCTGACGTCAGTCCACCCGTGACCACGGCTCTTGTAACAGGGTCGAAACGTCGGGTAATAAAGAGGTATGTATATATCTCAATGTTTACAATAGGATTTACAATATACATTATTATATACTAGGTACAATAGAAAATGAAATTGATACTAAATTTAATTATTCCTATTTAAAAAAAAAAAAATTTAAAAGTTTGGGCCCCGCGGTAGGGTGCCCATCATGGCGGCGGCATTCCCGCGCTGTATGGCGATGCTTATCCGCTGCGCGAGAAATCCGCCGGCTCGTAAGTCTCCCGTTACCTCCCTGAGCCGTTTGCTGAGCTCCTTGAAAAGCGAGTGGGCGCCCGGGCCCCACGGGTCCAGTGTCTCGACACCAAATGCGACAAAGTCGTATTGAGTGCCGGGACAACTGTACTTGCCCACCTTCGAGCGCTCACGTACATCGGCCGCCGCGCCGGCACGTTTGGCAGTTGCCGGAAGATAGGACGCAGCTAATGTGTCGGCACACGTGGCGTCCCACACTAGTGGGCGACCCATCCTCCATGGTATTATCGACATCCCGTCAGGTCTCTTACCATCGTCCCGTGCAATGTGCTGGGGCTCCAGAATCGCAGGGACGTTTACACTGACGAGACACCGTCGCAGGATGTCGTTGATCGCGGCATGGCGGGATAGGCGGTCCGCACTTGAAGAGCAGGCAAGCCCATGGTGACCTAGGCGATCCACACTCGCTCCACAAGAAGCACAACTATGTTCTACACAAACCTCGGCCCCCAGCCGGAGACCGATGGCGAGTCGGAGAGTGTTGTGTTCAATGAAAGTACCAGTGTTGGGGGATGGGTAGGCATGGAGCCAGTGTCCGGATTCCTGTCTTGACACTGCTTCCAGCCTGGCGCGATTTTTTAAAGATGACGAGGTATCAATGAGGGTTTGTATAATATGTTGGCATGAAATGTTATCCCAGGCCTTCTGATTTTTAAGAGTGGGAGGGAAATTTGGACTCGGTCCAGCTAGCCAGGCAGTTTCAGCCTCGACCAAGCTCGCGATCTCACAGTTTGTAGCCGCGGGGGCTTATAGGATTTTTCCTGCGAGGTCAGAAGAGCTATGGATTGAGGACAGAAATGCTGGCAGTGCTACACTACAGATTTTTCGGGTTCCCAGGCCACCATACTCTCAATGTTTGTCTTAAGTTTATAATAATTTTTGTGTTGAAAGGTGCATTTATCAAGAAAGGCTCTCGTGATGTTATATAGCCTAAAGGCTATATAACATCACGCTACAATCTATGAGAGCGGAGCAGCAGTGTGATATGTTCCAAAAACGCGGAAAGTTTATTTCTTTTGAGAACTTCCGTTGCGTACGCTGATCAAATGGTTAATATTACGAGGGTTATGTTAAAATGATGTACTAAATAATTGTTCCTCTTTAAAAGTTCTAAAAGAAGTCCGCGATAGCATACATCTATCTATTAAGATTAACTCACTATAACATATTTTATAGAAATGAAATTAGTTCTAATTGACTGAGGGAGCGAAGCGACCGAAGTCTCCGTTTCAACTTGTAGACTGGGGAGAATTTCTTTCGTCTGTACTGTAATGTTGTATTTTATGTTCATAAAGTCATAGGCTGTTTTCAACGTTTGCTGCGTAAAACGAGGCGCCGTCTGGTTCTACGGGCAGTGTTGCCCGATGGAGCCGCATTGGATATGGTGTGGCGACTTTTTCACCAGTTCTACTACTCAACTGTTTATAGGTTTTATCTATAAATAGTATAAATTCGTGTGGGACCGGTTTGGAATAGTTTTACTTTTAAGGACATTTCGTTTCCCGTCTAATAAAAATAAACAGGCCACTGAATGGTGTTGTCGATATTCCATTTCAACTGTTTAAATTCCAGTTGAAATAAGGGATAATCTATTGGCAATATTAAATCTTGTGAGGTGAGCTGTGATTGGACGCCGGGCGGCGCGTCGGCGATTGGACTGTGAGACAGCCATCTTTACATTCTCACAAGCGAACTGATCCGCACGGGTTATTTCTATTACCATTAATATTAACATTTCAACGTTTGGTGAGTTTTAACCGAAATCTTCCTGTCGCTGGCGTTGTTAGCGTGTCTGCTGTATAATTTTACAGAGGGATTTCTCGTTGATTTCAGGGTACGAGTGCACTGTGTGTGACACACGTGTCACGTCTGATTTTGTCCTACCAAATCTAAACAGGAGTCTGCCTGATTTTGACCAGGATTGGCTAGAGACCGACCTGCACGATACGCATGTGCATGTGTCAGCCGGATTTAATCGGTTGAAGCTTGGATATTCGCCTCCGAAAGGTATGTACACATAATATGTACGGCGTACTTAGATAATAACTGTGGCCATGATGCATGGAATAAGTCTTTGACTCCTGTTCTAGGAGGCTTACGGTACTACCATACTACCTGGGTGAGAACCCAGCTTCCTTCTGCCTGGAGTGGGCAGAGACCGGAACAGAGACGGTGTCTGCCGGCTTGCAGGAGTGGCGTATTTCACCGGGAAAGTATCTTATAAAATCCCTTAACCTATTACCCTTAATTACCACGGTATCTTCATAAAGATACACTATCGTTACTGACCAAGCGCACCAACCATATACCCTGTATTACTGAATAACATAGCACCTAGAATAGACCTAAATTGTATCCTAGGCTAAAAGTACATTAAATCCTTGCAGAGGGGAACCCTCAGTTCCCCTATATTATCTTAGCAAGGTTCTTACAATAAAAATATAGTGGCTTAAATGAATACTTTATTTCTATCCTTAAATGAATACTTTCTATTGACATCCTAACATCAAAAATAATAAACATTACGGTACCTCGCTCTACATCTACGGGTTCTGTCAGATCATGTTTGAGGCCGTATTTATCAACCGATTTGCATGAAACTTTACACACACACTCCTTGCTTACAATGAATAACATTTGAATGATATTATTTGGATTGGATGACAAATGAAAGAGTAATAAAAAAATTTAAGAAGAAATTTTCTACAAAACCAACCAGAAGTTGCTTTGAAGGCGGACAGTACTGAGCGGTGAGCCGGCCTTAGCCTAGAAAGAGCAAAACTCTCCTATTATCACCGCACAAGGGAAAGCAGACGAAAAGTTAAGAGAGAAGAGGAAAGGGTTATTTGCCACTGAAGATCTCATAAAAGCACCTTATATAGATACATTAGTCAATATATTAAACAATTTATTAAAAAAAAAAGCGTAAAAAAAACTTTCGGTATTGTGCGGGTTTGTGTAAAAGGCCGGTAATGGAATTTAAAAATTGAACGATCTTTATACAACAACTTGCGTGTTCAAGAGTAATATAATTTAAAAATGGAACGTCCTTCACGCAACAGCTTGCGTGTTCAGGCAAATAATACACATAATTTGAAAATAGAATGACCATTTTTCCCAAACGCAAACCTCAAAGAGGTTCAGTTTCGTTTAAATTTAGAATTATTAGTAAACAGCACAGGCCACTATAAAAAAAGATAATACTGACATATTGCAATCCCGAACCCCAAAGAGGTTAAAGCTTCGTTTAAATTTCGAACTAGCAAATTCTAAAAGAGAACAGGTCAGTATAAAAAAAATAAAAAAGTGAAAAAGAAAGCAATACTGACCAAAGATTTCTTCGTCATACTCATGCTGTGATGCACTATTCGTTTGTTTGGGAGGCGGTTGTTGACGACGTCTGATCACTTCCACCATTAGACTCTTCTCCATTTCCTCGAATTCAAGAGACATCACTATCGGAGTGAAATTGTAGTCTTTTACTACGAACCTGTAGAAATTATTATAAAGTTGAAGAGTGAGTTTGTTTTATCTCAGAAACAACTGGGTCCGAATTAAAAGATACTTTTTGTATTGAATTAACGATTTACTAGGCAATAAATTATTTATAACATCACGCCAATAGGAGCAGAGTATCAATGAAAAACGCGGATAAAACTACAGGCACAGCTAGTATACATTATGATTTTATTTAATTTGACTGATTTTAATTTCTTTGATTTTGTTATATTTTATTTTATTTTATTTCAAACATCTGGAACATAGGATTATGATTTTTTTTTCTGTTTTGTATCTTTTAATGTAGGGTGACTTGCAATATCGTATTAGTGCAAGCTGTAAAGCGATATTGCAAAGTGATAATAAATAAATTATGCTGATGATGGTGTTCTTCGTCAGTACCAATAGGACAAGTGACTGTCAATTTATATTCATATACTATTTGTTAAATGTCAAAACGATCAGTCTAGTAGAAAGGAGAATGTCCATTCTTAAATGGGTTTACGCCCATATAAAAAAATTATGAAGATACTAAACTATGACTCACTTATTTATACTGTCAAAATATGATAAAAACAAATTCAAGTATCCAATAACATAAATTAAGTACTTTACTTTTAATGACCTTTGATCATAGTGTTAAATGTCATTATTCAATAGTCCGAGACGCCCAGGACTTTAATTGGCTGGGCCTTAGCGGCTGGCAGGTAAGACTTTGTTGCCTTTCATTAACATTTCATCGCAAGGCAACAGGTTCCAAATCAGTTTTTCAAAATTACAATATAGCTGCTAAATGCTGCTTTATTAAATTAATTCGGTCATTTTGAACAAAACCCATTATAAATGTGCCCGGTGTTGGCAATAGCCTTGCCCCCTATTATGTGGGACTAAAAATACTGACAAATTGTGGGTGTGTAATGCACCTCTGCCAACCCCTTCGGGGATATAGGCGTGATATGTGTGTGTGTGTGTGTCATTATTCAATGTCAAACTGAACTGTCAAAAAATCATTAATAAAATGGACTAGTTATCCCAGCGAATATTTTATGCAAATGTATGTATTATTAATTATAATTGAAAAACGCGACAGACGGACAGACAGACAGACAAATTGTCGTATTAAATATATAGATAAGGCAATTACCTGAGACAATACTCTTTGATACAGTTGAGGTTCGCGTGGTGCGCGGCGTGTAGCGCGTGTAGCACGTTGGCGTAGCACAGGTTGGCTCGTAGATAGCGCGCGCACAGCCCGCGTAGCCGCGGTATGTTCAGTCGTAGCGCTAGGCGTAGCACTTCCAGTACTAGTAGCACTGTCGCCGGCGACGCTGGGTCTTCATCTGTGTAATAACAACTTGAATTTGAAAATGGAATATCCAAGTTTTTTTTTAATATTTATAGGCACTAAACTAAAGTAAAACTAACGAAACGAGATAATTTACAGGTAAACATAGTACCGTAGTTATCAACCATTTGTCGACATAGATAGAATAAATAGTTCTCTAATAATTCTCCCGCCTTTGAAGTATCATTTTCATTTTAGAATTTATTTTTTAAAAGCATGGTTGCTAGAATGAAAATAAGCATAATTTTGAAAAAAAAAAGAAAAAATCAACTTCAAGTTGCCGGAATGGGACTAAACAATTGTCGGAATGAGACCAAATGAAAATGGGAACACGTAGGAATCATAAATAGATCACAAAAACTAATGTCATCGGCGGGACTCGAACCCACGGCGTTTCCCTAACAGGGGGACTGCTCTGACCAACTGAGCTACGATGACCACTACCGACAACATCGAATTGTTGCTTCATATCATATTCATAATTTCTACATCGCGCTATTAAGGTAAGCGTTGGATTTCTTTCTTAATATTTTAAGAATGGTTTAAGCAAAATCATTGCTTTAAAATACAAATATACGTAGGTCATAACCGGAACAAGTAGAAAGATATATGAGATCAAAATCAAAATCAAAATATCTTTATTCATGTAGGTCACAAAGTAACACTTATGAACGTCAAAAAAAGAAAATGCTTCTACATTTACCGCCAGATTCGCAAGGCAATAGGTAGAGCCTGTGAGGAAAGAACCTGGCAAGAAAAACTCACGGCCACTCTTTTCATTCGCCAGTAAATACAATGATTCTGTTACAACAATAAAAAGAGGGCAAGGGCAGTACATTACCATGTGTGGACCAAGTGAACTCAATAATTATGGATCTCTGTTATTCACAAAAAAAGTCAAATACTAGTTAAAGGAGCCACATCATCTCAAAGTACCCATACCTAAAGATTATGTGGCACCTTTAACTAGTATTTGAGGTAACAAACATTAAAAAAAAATATACAATCCAATTGAGAACATCCTCCTTTTTTGTGAAATAGGTTAAGAAACACTAACTAACCTTTTTCAGTAGGATCAATCCTATCCATGTATATGTAGTTAAGCACCATATTGAACGCTTCGGGAGTTGCTTCGGGCAGTAACACCTTGAGTCGAGGTGTCTCTGTGTAAGAGTATACTTCCGAAGCTGTTTCTTCGCCTGCTGCTATACGCTTCGCTTGTTCTTCGCGTGCTTCTCTGTTAGGAATAATCCAGTAGTTAGTTAAATAAACGTTTGTATTGTTTTCACCAAATAATATTAGGTATACCTACGTAGAGAAAAAAAACTGCTGTAGTTTTTTTACTTCAAAGTATTTTTTTTAAAGCAGATATGTTCTAGAGACATACATAAAAAAATCGATGAATATGTATGGTATGTCAAACATAAATAATTTAAGCAAAAATAAAAACCGACTTGAAATTGTCGAAATCGGAACAAATAAAAATCCTTAGATCAAAAATACTATAGATATTGGATTCAGTACAAATACAACGCGGAATCTTGGCACTCGAATACCTATATACGTAAAATTATTACAAAATTAAATACCATCTATAAAATAAACAAGATTGTACATGTGTGGGAAGCTACATGCGTTGACCTTAGCAGCTTCACACCTTCCAAGCACATCCGGATGTGCAGGCGCTGCTGCTGCATCGGCTGAAGATCTCAAACGGCGTAAATATGCTAACCTAGCAGGTGATTACATATTTGAGCCGTTTGGGGTTGAGACACTGGGGTCATGGGGTCCGAGTGCTCGCCGCCTTTATAGAGACATTGCGAGAAACGCCTAATCGATGCTTCTCAGGACCAGACGGCTGGCTATTTTCTGGCCCAAAGAATAAGTATCGCCATCCAATGTGGCAACACAGCCAGCATTCTGGGAACCTTCCATAGTTGGCAATGACGCGATGTAAATATTTTTGTATATAATTATGTATATTGTAATTCTTATTATACTCCATTTAAAAAATAAAGATTGTGCATTGATGGTTGACATAGAAATGATTCGTAATAATGAATACAGGCGCATCAATGTACAGCGCCGTTGTCGCATCCCTCGAGAGTCAGCGAGCAAGATAGGAACTTAGTACGGCGCGCGGTTGAAGCGCGTAGGTGTGCAATGTACAGCGCCGTTGTCGCATCCCTCGAGAGTCAGCAAGCAGGATAGGAACTTAGTACGGCGCGCGGTTGAAGCGCGCAGGTGTGCAATGTACAGCGCCGTTGTCGCATCCCTCGAGAGTCAGCGAGCAGGATAGGAACTTAGTACGGCGCGCGGTTGAAGCGCGTAGGTGTGCAATGTACAGCGCCGTTGTCGCATCCCTCGAGAGTCAGCGAGCAGGATAGGAACTTTAGTACGGCGCGCGGTTGAAGCGCGCAGGTGTGCAATGTACAGCGCCGTTGTCGCATCCCTCGAGAGTCCGCGAGCAGGATAGGAACTTAGTACGGCGCGCGGTTGAAGCGCGCAGGTGTGCAATGTACAGCGCCGTTGTCGCATCCCTCGAGAGTCAGCGAGCAGGATAGGAACTTTAGTACGGCGCGCGGTTGAAGCGCGCAGGTGTGCAATGTACAGCGCCGTTGTCGCATCCCTCGAGAGTCCGCGAGCAGGATAGGAACTTAGTACGGCGCGCGGCTGAAGCGCGCAGGTGTGCAATGTACAGCGCCGTTGTCGCATCCCTCGAGAGTCAGCCAGCAGGATAGGAACTTAGTACGGCGCGCGGTTGAAGCGCGCAGGTGTGCAATGTACAGCGCCGTTGTCGCATCCCTCGAGAGTCAGCGAGCAGGATAGGAACTTAGTACGGCACGCGGTTGAAGCGCGCAGGTGTGCAATGTACAGCGCCGTAGTCGCATCCCTCGAGAGTCAGCGAGCAGGATAGGAACTTAGTACGGCGCGCGGTTAAAGCGTGCAGGTGTGCAATGTACAGCGCCGTTGTCGCATCCCTCGAGAGTCAGCGAGCAGGATAGGAACTTAGTACGGCGCGCGGTTGAAGCGCGCAGGTGTGCAATGTACAGCGCCGTTGTCGCATCCCTCGAGAGTCAGCGAGCAGGATAGGAACTTAGTACGGCGCGCGGTTGAAGCGTGCAGGTGTGCAATGTACAGCGCCGTTGTCGCATCCCTCGAGAGTCAGCGAGCAGGATAGGAACTTAGTACGGCGCGTGGTTGAAGCGCGCAGGTGTGCAATGTACAGCGCCGTTGTCGCATCCCTCGAGAGTCAGCGAGCAGGATGGGAACTTAGTACGGCGCGCGGTTGAAGTGTGCAGGTGTGCAATGTACAGCGCCGTTGTCGCATCCCTCGAGAGTCAGCGAGCAGGATAGGAACTTAGTACGGCGCGCGGTTGAAGCGTGCAGGTGTGCAATGTACAGCGCCGTTGTCGCATCCCTCGAGAGTCAGCGAGCAGGATAGGAACTTAGTACGGCGCGCGGTTGAAGCGTGCAGGTGTGCAATGTACAGCGCCGTTGTCGCATCCCTCGAGAGTCAGCGAGCAGGATAGGAACTTAGTACGGCGCGCGGTTGAAGCGTGCAGGTGTGCAATGTACAGCGCCGTTGTCGCATCCCTCGAGAGTCAGCGAGCAGGATAGGAAATTAGTACGGCGCGCGGTTGAAGCGCGCAGGTGTGCAATGTACAGCGCCGTTGTCGCATCCCTCGAGAGTCAGCGAGCAGGATAGGAACTTAGTACGGCGCGCGGTTGAAGCGCGCAGGTGTGCAATGTACAGCGCCGTTGTCGCATCCCTCGAGAGTCAGCGAGCAGGATAGGAACTTAGTACGGCGCGTGGTTGAAGCGCGCAGGTGTGCAATGTACAGCGCCGTTGTCGCATCCCTCGAGAGTCAGCGAGCAGGATGGGAACTTAGTACGGCGCGCGGTTGAAGTGTGCAGGTGTGCAATGTACAGCGCCGTTGTCGCATCCCTCGAGAGTCAGCGAGCAGGATAGGAACTTAGTACGGCGCGCGGTTGAAGCGTGCAGGTGTGCAATGTACAGCGCCGTTGTCGCATCCCTCGAGAGTCAGCGAGCAGGATAGGAACTTAGTACGGCGCGCGGTTGAAGCGTGCAGGTGTGCAATGTACAGCGCCGTTGTCGCATCCCTCGAGAGTCAGCGAGCAGGATAGGAACTTAGTACGGCGCGCGGTTGAAGCGTGCAGGTGTGCAATGTACAGCGCCGTTGTCGCATCCCTCGAGAGTCAGCGAGCAGGATAGGAAATTAGTACGGCGCGCGGTTGAAGCGCGCAGGTGTGCAATGTACAGCGCCGTTGTCGCATCCCTCGAGAGTCAGCGAGCAGGATAGGAACTTAGTACGGCGCGCGGTTGAAGCGCGCAGGTGTGCAATGTACAGCGCCGTTGTCGCATCCCTCGAGAGTCAGCGAGCAGGATAGGAACTTAGTACGGCGCGCGGTTGAAGCGCGCAGGTGTGCAATGTACAGCGCCGTTGTCGCATCCCTCGAGAGTCAGCGAGCAGGATAGGAACTTAGTACGGCGCGCGGTTGAAGCGCGCAGGTGTGCAATGTACAGCGCCGTTGTCGCATCCCTCGAGAGTCAGCGAGCAGGATAGGAACTTAGTACGGCGCGCGGTTGAAGCGCGCAGGTGTGCAATGACCGAGGTGAAGTGGTGACGTGTTTAAAGCACTGATCGGTAATCTAGGTATTTTTGATCTAAGGACGCTTTCAATTAAAATGTCAAAATCGGTTCAACCAGTCTTAAGTTATGAGGTAGCAAACATAGGACCATTATAGTTTGTCGATAGCAATTTCTTTTGAGAGCCCATTAAATTCAAGATAGTGCTCAAATTTTTAATTTTTTCTCTTCTTCTATGAAACTTTTCGATCTCTTTGAAGAAAGTAACTGTTTCTTATATTATTACCACACACACACACGCATATCACGCCTATATCCCCGAAGGAGTAGGCAGAAGTGCATTACACACCCACAGTTTGCCAGTATTTTTAGTGCCACGTAATAGGGGGCAAGCCTATTGCCGTCGCCGGGCACACATATAATGGGTTATGTCCAAAATGGCCGAATGAATTTAATAAAAAGTAGCAGCTATACTGAAATTTTGAAAAAATATTTAAACCCGTTGCCTTGCGATGAAATGTTGATGAAAGGCAACAAAATCTTACGTGCCAGCCGCTGTGGCACAGACAATTAAAGTCCTGGGCGTTTCGAACTATATTACTACCATAATCACTATTTTGAGACTTCCTACCTACCCTCCATTACTGGACGCCTCATTACGGGACGCTTGGAAGGACAACCCGCTCGGTTATTTTTCTGCAATAAAAATAGCACTTTCAACCAATTCATAAAGGTCAAAAAGTATGTCAACTTACCTTATTTTAGCCCTCAAGTACTGCGATCTAGCAGCTATCACGGCCTGGTGTGCAAGTATAGGCGTCTGTTCGGGACCCACCAATATTTGTATGTCACAAAACTGATGGGACTTCAATATGCGGCCGAAGTCATCGTGTAAAGTGCAACGAGGGTAGTTCGATAACTGGAATAGGTTTTAATGTGAGTCTATAACGGTAAGCATTTACCGTCATATGGATCGTATGCGTGATGTTACTATACTAGTGGTTACCCTAGGATAGAACAGTAGACCTCGCGAACTTTTAAAACCTTATAAAAATGCTAAGTTTCGATGGAGATCGGATAATAAATGGGGCCCGAGAAAACCTTCAAACTACCGAAATGGGACCAAATTCGCCCATTCCGAAGATATGAGATAACAAAAAAAAATATAAAAAAAAGTCAATTGAAAAATCAATTGACTTCCAAAAAAGGAGGTGGTTATGTTTTTTTTATTTTTTTTCCCGACGAAAATTTTTTATTAAATCAAGGTAAACTTGGTAGTTTCGTGAATATCGGATAAAATCTGTGGCTGTTAGCCCGGAACACATACAGACAGACAAAAGATAGCAAAATTGTTGTCGTATAAATTTCCAGATTGGACAATTATTACCAGATTGAAATTTATACAGCAACAATTTATATACAGTCAAGGTTCAAAAGCGCATTACAATAATTACAATGCAATAACTCAACTGTATGCTGATGCTTAGGCTGCAGAGATTCTATTTATTGGTGTTTTTGACAGGACTGATGTTACATTTCATCAAATAAGTCTGTGAACTTATATAAAAAAAATCTAAATAAATTCTCACCTGAAACCGAAATAGTTCCCCGCTCCGCACATTATTGTCTACGGTACCGCCGAAGATATACAACGCGTCGTCGACCACCGCGCCTGCGTGGAACAACCGACCGGACGGGATCTGAGAGTCTATGGCCGGCTGGACTACTGACCTATAGGTACAAATATACTAGTTAATCTATATAGCCAGAAGTAAGACAAACTACCGAAATGGTACATTTCTTGTTAGAGCGGCTCCTTAAACAAACTAGGAAGTCTTACCGACTTAGATTTTTTCAACTCTTATCCATCTCAATACACTCGCACAATTATCTGACCAATGGTTTGAATCCGTTCTCGAATTGTCTTAGTTAGTTCTTTCATGTTTTTTATTGTATTTAGACTCTTGTTAAGTTTCTTGTTTTTTTTAATAATAAAGCACTAAATACGTATATGCGAAAACACATAAATGGTATTTAGATATATAAGTAGACACTAAATAGTTTATAAGAACTGTTTGTTTTCCAAGGAAATAAAAATAAAAATAGAAAAATAAAAATAAAATACTAATATTATAAAACTGAACCCTAAAAACGTGGGATGACATCCCGCCCCTCTTCAGAAGAGGACGCAGGACGTCAAAGTCGGCCGCCGTCTTGAGGTTGGCGTACTCGCGGGATGTCTAATAAATATTGAAGAATCATTAGTAATATCAAAGTCTTTGATAAAAGAGAGTAAAAGTGATTAAAGTCTCTACTGATGCCGTGATGCGAAACCGGTCAGTGTAAAAAAAATTAAAGTATTGGAAAAATACACCTTGGAGTTATCGTTACGAGTGCTATTATTACGGTTGCCATTTAAAAACAAGTGATTGTTCTCAAATAATTTTACAATAATTATGATTCACAAAAATGGTTAGTTCCTCAACTACTGGTAGATGGCGCTCTAGCGACGCCGTAAGTCGCGATATTAACACAACATAATATGATCACAATATTAGAGGTCTCGGGCTAGTGGTATCTTGGTCAGTTGGTAGAATGTTCCTCCTGGAAAGGGATCAGTCACTGGTTCGAGTCCAGCCCAAGACTTTATGTATGTATGTATGTGTGTGTGTACCTACCATACATGCGTATCAAGATCGTAGCAGTGTAGATCGGCGGGCAGCGTGTTGTCGGCGGCGCCCCCGAACACGTAGAGTTGCGCCCCGTGCGCCACCATCACGTGTCCGTAGCGCCGAGCCGGCGCGCCCCCCGCCAGGCGCAGCAAGTGGGCCGTGCACACGCGACTCCACCTATACACACCACGTACGTATAAGCCGCGCATGATGACAGTGGGATGGAACCTCGTCACAATAACTGCTTCGTGACGTAATCAGTCGCTAAAAAGTACGGAATTTTTATACAGGTCGCTTCAGATAAAACGAAAGCTGACCTTCAAGCTGATTTATCGATCGACATGGTGGTAACAACGAGTAAGAGCGAGAGTACCGATCTGCGTTCTTACGCGAATTGAACTGTACTTTACGCTATCTGTAGTTTTTAGTACGCGATTTAAACTATACGCTATCTGTACTTTTTTAGAGATTGATGACGTCACGGAGCAGTAATTGTAACAAGGTTTCATTCCACTGTCATGGTGCGCGGCTTATACAGTCAAGGTTGAGTCAAATTCAAATCCAAGACTGCAGAGATTATATTTATATAACACCTGTGTGGGAATGCACTTTTGAACCTTGACTTGTACATAACATATCCATTGTCCCCAACGACGCGGGATTCTTCTCCCGAACAAATCCCCGTAGAGACGACAGAGGTGGTCAAAGTCCGCCGGGCGCCACTGGAAATACCTGCTTGTAACCAGAGACGCCCGACAACGGACGTTAGAGCGGCCGCGGCCAAAAATAATTTAGAATTAGATTAAATTACTAAAGCAGTGCGAACTAGGCTTAAGAGACATAATTCGCAGTTCAGGTGGTTGCCACTTCACATTAGATGTGCGCAGTCAAAAATAAGTTGGAATGCTAGATATTACTCTTCAGTAACTATTATAGCTTTAAAGTTATCAATTTGTTTTATTAAACCTTGACTTTATTTTCTCTTTTCTTTCTAATTATAATTTGTACACTATCTTTTTCATTTAATTTATTCACTATCCATCTATCTATAGGTTGTCTGGAAGTGATATGACCGCCATTTGTATTATTCTCTTTAGGAGATGACTCTTATATCTATGTCACAACATATTGTACAATAAGGTGTGTTAGATTGATTGACTCAAACGGTCCAAATGAACTCACGTGTGTGTCTCAAAGTCAAACTGGAAGAGTGCATTAGTGATCTTAGCTCCGCTCTGTCCGCTGAACACGAACATCTTGCCTCTCACCACGGCCACGGGGAAGTTGCAGCAAGTTGGGGGACACTGGCCCTTCTGTTCTATACGCTCCCATTGGTGATTCTCCCCCTGGAATATGGGTATATTTCAATCTGCCGGTGCCCTGGGGATATCCTTCCTAGGGCGTACCCGGGGCGCCCAGCAATGGACGCAAGGACAGCTTCATAAAAACAACCGACCAAGTGCTAATCAGACTCGCATTATCTGTATTAGACAGAACATTTTTGGGGTAAGTATTTTGGGGCCAACAACTGCAATAAATCATGTCTCTTATATGGGAGACCCCCTATATATTTATTTTTTATTTATGTATTTGTTGTTATAGCAGCAATAGAAATTCATCATCCGTTAAAATTTCAACTGTTTAATTATCACGGTTTATGAGATACAGTCTGGTGATAGACGAACAGCGGAGTCTTAGTAATAGAGTCCCGTTTTAACCTTTCTGTACGGAACCCTCAAAATGCAACAAACAGTAACAGTACCTACTGCTGTAATAGGTACTTACCAATAAATTTGTAGTCCACATATCATTAAGTCTTGCGTTGCCGTCGTACCCGGCGAATATCCATAACTTATCGTCGTACACAGCCGCGCCGTGAGCCGAGCGGGGCACTGGCTCTCTGTAACGTACATATTATTATGTACCCGTAAGTATATAATACATTGTAATAATAATATAATGAAAGAAAGAAAGATTATTATCTAATGTAAACACTAAAACCTGGGCCGCACTAATCCGACGCGTCCTGTCCGGACGCGACTCTCTTTAGATCCTGTTCAGATGTCATAAAGCGTGTACGTCGCATGTGAAGGATAAGTTTGCCCGTCCCTTTAGTCTATTGTCCATGCATGGGCATCCTATAGGTGTGAATAAGGCTTAACATATTACAAAAAATCTTACAATTATTACTTTGTCTGTGGTAACAGGTGACCATAAGGAGATTTTGACATTGTACCGCAGATGGCACTGGTGACATATGGCATGAAGTACCTACGTGGCAAGCTCGTGGCTACACTCTGTCGAGAATCACTCCTCTTTCCCATTGAGCTAATCTCTGAAACGGCTGTACCCATTTTAACGGGACTTTGAATTATATATATATTATACTTTTTATTCCAGGAAAGTTGGGAACCAGAAAACTATAGCACGTTGGCGGAGTCGCGGTAATTAAGTAACATTAATTTTCGGAGGCTTTAAAATGAAAATACTCACTGTCCGGTGAACTTCCACTGCACCCACTGAGCACTCGAGAACTTGTACTCGAAGAGATCGTTCTTGTTAGTCAAGTTAGAGTTGGCGAGAATGTCACCGGTGTAGCCCCCGAACACGAACATTGACGAACGATACACCTGCACATTAGGTACAATGGTAATTTTTTTGTACCACTGAAGAGACAAGTATGCAGCCAAGTCTAGGTACTACACAATTTACTTATTTGAGATGCGGAAGTGGGTACTCAACAGTGAACAATACAACGCCAAACCGTATGCGACTCATGAACGCATAGGTCCTAAAATTGATCCTGGAGCACACCAACATTGACATTTCAGAATTTTTCATTGCTTTTTTCAAAGCTTATTTATACCTGTTAGACAGAGGAATCTAGAATCCATTTTTCTAGTAGTTTATAGTTAATAATAGAAATTTGACGAAGCTTGAACTTAGTGTCTAATGGTCAACACACTCAAATGCTTTACAATTATCAAAAACTAAAAATAATAGTGACATAACTATGCCTAATCTCTTTATAGCTTTATGGTTGGTTGTACACTTTGGGTTTTAATGTAAAGCAGCATTTGATTGAAAATAATCACTAAAACCTAAGTGTTTCAGTATTTAATCTCAATTATATATTATAATTTTATGATAGCTACCAGTACTAGCATGTGATAGTATAGCTACCAGTGGAGTGACTATTTTACATTTAAGGTTGAAATTAATAATATTTTTAAATATAGTTATGCTATTATAATCTTAGTAAAAAATGTCTCACCACAGCAGAATGGTGGTACCTCGGCGCTGGTGGTACTCCCATACATCCTGTCCTTGTCCATGACATCTCTTTAATATCAAACCTTATTAGATCATTCAACATTGATTTGCCATTGTCACCTCCAAATACATAGATAGCGTTTTTGTATGCAATAGCCGTATGTTTACTTCGCCTGTAATTTAAAAAAAAAAATCTAAAAAAAAAACAATTTTTTCTATTCCTGTTTTTGCCTCATAACTTTAATGCATCATTTTCATTGCCCTATGTCATACCACAGTGCTTAAAATAATCTAAACAATTCAGGCATATGTTTATTAACTTACTTCATTTGAAAGTTACTTTGACCTAAGGATACAATCAATTTATAGGGTTACACAAGTTACCTTACCTGCTAGTAGTGCACTTGCCTACCACTGGGCGAGGCTCTCACAAACATAAAAGTTCCCAATAACTGGCAATAGGTTTGCCCCCTTTGGGATCAATAATGTCACTGGCAAAAAGTTGGTGTGTTATATCGCCCTGCCTACCCCTTCAGTCGCAAGGAAGACTAGCCAGTCACAGCATCCGATATGCATACGAATACGTCAGAAGTCGGCAAGCACCTTTTCTTTATTTTATGGCAATTTACAATTCTTTTGATAAAAGGGTCAACTAATTGTTAATTATTTGTGTACTCACTTGGCGCCAACGAATTCATAGCACTCCGTCATACGTTTCCACTTATGTACAGTCTCAAACGGTCCAAACTCCATTTTAAGGTTGATGTCCAGCTCATTTGGATTCCGTAGTTGCTCAGTTATCACTTTGCCTATATTCTGCATTTTGAAATTTTGTTCACTCTGAAATTTTGATAGAGAATGCTGTTTAAGTACTACATGGTAGTCGGAACGAACCTGTTGTCAGGCTGAGTAGCGCGTGCCAAGTCCGCTTCGAGCCACTGGAATTGGTTGATAATCAGTTTGAGTCCATATTGTATGAAGTAAATGTTCTATACTAATATTATAAAGAGGAAAGGTTTGCATTGATTAGGCTCTTTATCTATTCAACTGATTTAAAAAACTCTTTCACTGATATGTAGCTACATTATCTACTTTTTATCCTGGTGACATGTTCCTACACGAATCTAGAACGAGAAAACTATAGGTAAGTATACTTTCTATAAGCAATGGGGCGGGAGAACTCAGCTGTGTTTAAAATAATGAAACATTAATTACTAAGTTAGATAATATCAATACATATTAGCAAAACTTAAATTTGTTGCTCTATTCTTTACACATCGATACCGTGGGGAAGAAAGGTCGTAAAAGCCAAATTACAAACTTTTCAGGAGAATCAAAAAACGAAAAAAAAAAAAAAAAAACTATCATAACTTTTTTCAATCTTAGACTTAAATTCATACAGAATAGTGCAAAATATTTGTGTTTTAATGTATTTTAAAGCAAAACACGCACAATTAGAATTAACTGTGTAATTTAAAAGTAAGCTTGGAGTTACGACGTAAAAATTATGAAAAAGTAGTGGATACGCCCTATAAAATGAAATTTTTGTATTAGAGCAAGGGCATAACTACATTTATATTATTTTACTGAAGTTATTTATGGGCTTAAATAACTAAGTTAACTAAATTTAAAATAATAATAGAGCTTTAACTAATACCATAAGTGATTTATTTAGCCCGAATATTATAAATCTGAAAGTTTCTAAGGATGTATGGATGTTTGTTACTCTTTAGTAAGAGTATAGTTTCGGGGACCGTGCGGAGTATGGCCTTATACGGGGCTCCCGTATGGGCGGATAGATTGGCAGTCAAGGTGAACGCGACTCTGTTAAACAATCCTTTGCGAACCTTGGCCGTCAAAACCATACGGGGGTACCGCACGATCTCCGGAGAGTCAGTCATGTCTCTTAGCCGGGACCCCTCCATGGGACCTGGAAGCGAGAGCCCTTGCGTCATTGTTTCAATGGCACAAAGAGGCGCTGAGGAGGGACCACAGGCCTGCGACTCGAGAAATCAAGGACCAGCAGCGGTTCCAACTCCGCCAGGATCTCATGGAGACTTGGAGGGTGCGACTTGAGCAACCAAAGTGGGGAACTACCGTCATCGCGGCGGTGAGACCGATCAAGGACGAGTGGCTGCAGAGGCAGCATGGTGACCTCACGTATCGTGCGACGCAGATCGTTACCGGGCATGGATACTTCGGTAGCGAACTGTTTCGCATCCATCGTGAGGTCACACCCCGGTGTCAACACTGCGAGGTTTCCGACGACGACACCACACTCCACACGTTGGTGGAGTGCTCAGCGTGGGCGAGTCAGCGCCGGGACCTCGTAGTGGGTCTGGTCGTGGATATCCTTTCGCTGGAAACCATGATCTCCAGCGCGAGTAGGTGGAACGCCGCCGTGTTCTTCTGCGAGCAAATCATGCTCGCGAAGAAGGCGGCCGAGAGGGAAAGGGAGCGTACCCTCCCCGCTGAGTTTCGCAGTCAGAGGCCAGGGCGCCGCAGACTCATCTACGCCCAGGACCACCAACCTCCATGATCGGGGCCTGAGGACGGCGGGATAGCCACCCGCCGTCCTTACAGAGGCAGGCTAGAAGGGTTACGTGCTGCGGGGCCTTTGCCCCACAGCAAGCAAACAGATTCACTCACCGACGCGGGATAAAACCCAACCCCAACGACGCGGGATTTTCATTCCAACCAAACCCCCGAAGAGGCCACACAGCTGGCCAAAGTCCACCGGGCGCCACTGGAAATACCTTCTGGAGTCAACGGAGACGCCCACAGCAATGGACATGGGAGCGGCAGCGATCTCGAGGAATTAAAAAAAAAATTTGTATAGTCTACAATAAGATATAAGATACCTTTTAACGCAATACTCCTACGGGTATATTGGAAATGTAGTAAAAAATTTCGCAAGCAATTAAGAAGCTAGTAGCGTAAACATTTAAAGGTGTAAAAGGAATGTACTTTTAGCGAAGTCAAAACGGCGTAAAAGCTAGTTGATTATGAAATTTTCCTGTTACAGCCAAACTGTTAAAATTAGTGATACGCCCATATTACTAAAAAGATAAACTTAAAATGGTTTTAAGACATTTTTTATTTAAAAAAAATGTTTAGGATGTAAAAAGTACTGGGGTGTAAAAGACATTTTTATTAACTTTTTGAAACTTTAAATATACAGATCGATAGAGCGCGAAATTCTGAACAAGACTGCATTATTAAGTCATTTTTGCCAAAAGTGGCTTTTACGACCTTTCTTCCCCACAGTATCAACATGTATGTGTATTTTTTCAGATAATATTTTCATTTATAATATTCATTCAAGTATTCATTTACACACCTGGATCACTGAGTGATAAAATTCCTCTTATCTGTTCTTCACACTTTGATTAATTTAGTGATTTTCTTTAAATGTTGCTCATTCTGAAGTTATATAAAATTAAAATTAGTGATGTCTAATAAGAATAAAATATAGTGGAACTTTTGAGGCTCTACCAAGAATGTTGGAGCAGAATTCACACCTCGCTTACACACTAGCAGTACCATAAATTAATGAAAAACGGATGAAGCACTGGCAATTTCAAAAGTTTCTCCAAAGAGCCTCAGTAACCTCACTGTGTAACAGTGGTGGACATACAAAAAAAACACACAAAACATGTGTATCTAAAACGCCTCTGTCTATATCTCTGGCGAGGAGACGTCATTTCCTGTCTGTGTGAATTAAGTTACACATTTCCATTACACTTTACAGAAATAAAAGTTCACACACTACTACTACCTATATGTAGTGTTCTTATATCTGTAACACATAGGAAGAAATGAGAAATTAAAGAATTCTTAAAATAAACTCCATGGAAATAGGTCGGTTTAGGAGTCATTGACATCGGTAGTTTTGTTATTCGGACAATCGTGGGTCGTGGGTACTATATCATCTTTCGTATATATTTTATAATAAACTAGATCCATAGGATATTGGAAACAATACTTACATTACAATTAATTGTTAACAATACTTCTATAAAAAATAAAACAACAGTGTGATAAAATAACTTTTTTTATAGGACAATAATGATAACAAACAAACCACAACACAAACAAACCGACTGGGCGGCTGACTAGATAGATGACAGATGTCAGAGACTGTTGACAACTGACATTTTTGGCCTGTGTTGCAAGAACCACGACAATTTCTACAACTATTATTCATATAAACTATATTAAATATAAACTCTATAATATAAACCCATATAAACTCTTAAGCTTTCTGTGTTGTCCCCAAGCCCGTTTTTTTAAAGGTGAACGCTGATTGAAAGTACATTTTGGAAAAATTCATTATACAAAATGTATATTCAAGAGCGTCTACGTATCCAATTTTTTTCCAAATCAACAAGAAATTTCTGATAATATCGAAATTCCCTTTTGGCAAAGGTTAAGTACCTTGAAAAATTCTATTCTGGTTTTAAAAAGAATCCCCCGAGGTGCGAGACCCTCTGTGGCTCAATGTTTAGCCTCCTGCATTGGTCAAGTAGTCCGGGAAAATACCTTTAGCGCTTGGGAACAAATGTTAACCTTCCCTTATAGAATCCTACACGTAAAGGACATGGGCTTGCAGAGTAAGCACCCACCATCAGCAGCTGACCTCTCTTTCCCTGATCCTCCAAATAACGATACAGAAAATCTTGAGACTACTGCCAAGGATGTGCGCACAGCTGTTGACACCTTTCGTTTTGGATCAGCTGGTGGACTTGACGGTCTGACACCACAGCACCTTAAGGATCTGTTGTGTCCGAGCGCTGGGGAAGCTGGTGATGCACTTCTGAGGGAGCTAACAGCTCTAGTCAACCTCATGCTCTCAGGCAATGTGGACAGTGGCATCACAGATATTTTGTATGGGGCCAATTTATGTGCCCTTAACAAGAAGGATGGTGGCATTCGTCCCATTGCCGTAGGTAGCACTTTGCGGCGTTTGGCAGTCAAAATTTGTTGTCATTTTTATAGTACGGAGCTTACTACCAAATTTCAGCCCTTTCAAATAGGTTTTGGTTCAAAAGGAGGTTGTGAGGCCGCAATCCATGCGCTTGCAACATACCTTGACAGTAGCGAAGATGGAGAGGTCATCTTGAAAGTGGACCTGAAAAACGCCTTCAACTCTGTAAACAGGGACACCTTGCTGACACAGGCCAAATTAGAAACCCCCAAAATTTTTAACTTTCTTTGGCAATGCTATAGTCAGCCAACAAAATTAATTTATAAAGACCACCTTATGGATGACCAGCTGTTGGATGTCAGCAAGGTGATCCGTTGGGACCAGTCATCTTCAGTTTGGCCATTAACCCAATTATTCAAAAAATAAAATCAAAATTCAACATTTGGTACCTAGATGACGGGACTTTATGGGGAAAAGTAGAGACAGTTTTACAAGATTAAACCCTAACAAAGAACGAGTTTCAGTCAATTGGCTTAGAACTGAACCCAAATAAATGTGAGATTTTTATATCTGAAAATACAGATCAATTAACAACTATCTCCAATTTCAACTGTTTGGCCCCCAACATAAAAGTTTTGGACAAAACTTCTTTACGCCTCCTGGGGTCCCCGATTTTAGAAGAGGGCTTTTCCACTTTTATCGAGGAAAAAATTGAAAATTTTGATCAGGTTATTGATAGTCTATGTAATATCAGTATTCATTCAGCTTTCACTATTCTTCGTTTTTGTCTTTTCGTACCCAAATTTACACATGCCCTCCGTTCAGGACAATTTTAAAAAATGTAGAAATTTTGGGCAGACTAGACAACATAATACAAAATTCTTTGTGTAAAATTTTAAATGTAAATATTAATGACCGAGCCTGGGTCCAAGCATCTCTTTCAGTTCGCTTGGGCGGGCTAGGTATTCGTAAAGTCACAGATATCAGTCTGCCAGCATTTCTGTCGTCGGTCCATAGCACCGAAGAATTAGTCAGGAAAATTTTGTCAAATACACTGATTGATTCCGAGGTTCGATGCAAGACCGATGCCATAAATGCTTGGAGGATGTCTTGCCCCGACACTGACCTGCCCTCACGCCTAGGCTCACAGCGACTGTGGGATTTACCGCTCTGTAAATTGAGAATTAATACACTAATTGACGCTTCTGTCAATATTTCAGAACGTGCACGCCTACTAGCTGTTGGAGAATGGGAGTCAGGGTTATGGATCCAGGCACTTCCATCGCCCAACATCAGTACAATGTTGGACAAAACAACCTTCCGCATTGCCACTTGCCTTGGGCTGGGTACACCTTGTGTATCCCCGCATCATTGAACCTGTGGACTAGCCGTCGATAATCTGGGACACCATGGTCTTTCTTGTAGCAGAAGCGCAGGTCGTATACCTCGGCACGCTATTTTTAACGACATAATTCGTAGGGCTCTTTCCACCGCAGGTCTTCCGGCCGTACGTGAACCAAATGGTTTAGCACGAAGCGATGGAAAGAAACCGGACGGTATGTCGTTGCTACCGCGGAAGATGGGGCCTTTGATGTGGGACGCTACATGCGTTGACACCTTAGCACCTTCACACCTTCGAAGCACATCCGGATGTGCCGGCGCTGCTGCTGCATCGGCTGAAGACCTCAAACGGCGTAAATATGCTAACCTTGCAGGTGATTACATATTTCAGCCGTTTGGGGTTGAGACACTGGGGTCATGGGGTCCGAGTGCTCGCCCCCTTTATAGAGACATTGCTAAACGCCTAATCGGTGCTTCTCAGGACCAGAAAGCTGGCTATTTTCTGGCCCAAAGAATAAGTATCGCCATCCAACGTGGCAACACAGCCAGCATTCTGGGAACCTACCCAGTCGGCAATGACGCGGAGGATTTTTTAAACGATATTTTGTAATTTAAATATTTTTAGTATTATAATTATGTATATTTTGTACATTTTAATTCTTACTATTATTCCATTCTTCAATCAAGAAATCAAGCCATAAAATCCCAAAAAAAACTAAGTCTATTTCATTCTTCATTCAATTAATTTCATTCAATAAATAAAATAACCGAAATCGGCTTCCATCCGAAAACGAAAAGTGATGTTTGTTTTTCTGAAAACTTATAAATCTAACTGACTATATATTTAAAGCTGACTATTTTATTATAATATAATTTCTATTCATCTAACAATGTCAGCACCTGTGAGTAGAACATTGTTATTGTCTGAATATTTTTTGTGTCATGTAAATATGGATGAATAAAATATTCTTTTGTCTTTTTAGTCTGAGGAAATTGTTCGTCGCCACAGCGAAAGCGAAGGTGCTGAAACTCCAGAGCATGACCCTCATTACGAGCCCATTGTGTCTTTGCCTCTCATAGATGTGCAAACTAACGAAGAGGATGAGGAAGAGCTGGTCAGAATACGTGCTAGGCTTTACAGATACGACACAGGAGAACACGAATGGAAGGTATATTTAAAATTAGTATGTAAATTTCAGATTTTCTTATCTAACTTTAAAAAACCGATTCTTTCTCATCACATCTACTTATGATTACTTACCTTATTTTCCAGGTTAGGTAAGTACTTGATAAAGTTACAATAATTTTATTCTGCATCATTAAAATATATTCCTTTGTTTCTTTCAAGGAAAGAGGCACAGGAGACATCAAACTCCTCCGTCATAAGATCAACAACACAGTCCGAGTTGTCATGAGACGTGATAAGACACTGAAAGTGTGTGCCAATCATTTTCTTACACCGGACATTAGGATGAATGTACACTGTGGTTCAGACAAGGCTTTCAATTGGTCTGTCTTTGCTGATTTTGCTGATGAACAAATGAAGCAAGAGTTACTGGCTATTAAGTTTGGAAATATACAAAGTAAGTATGATTATTTGAACCTTTGTTAGCTGATATGATATCATAGGATTGTAAAATAACCTGCAAGTGAGAGATGGACTCGCACACAAAAGCTAAAAAAATCACATTTGTTGTATGGCAACCCCCTTAAATATTTATTATAATCTGTTTTTTTAGTATTTGTTGTTATAGAGGCAACAGAAATATATAATTTCTGTTAAAATTTCAAGTTTCTAACTATCACAGTTCAGGAGACAGCGCAAGACAGACAGATAAACGGACGGATGGACAGACGGACAGCGAAGTCTCAGTAATAGGGTTCCTGTTTTACCCTTTGGGTACAGAACCCTATGTATAAATAGTAAGATTGTAATCACATGATGGACGGAATGATTGTAGCTACTGGTAATTGGAAAAGTGTGGCCCTCAGGTTTTATTGGAAGATTATTCTCTTACAGGTCCAACTTCTAAAAACTATAAAAACTCACAGCCACTTGTTTTTTCCATTCCCCGTATTTTTTATTTATTTATTTGCATTTTATTGTGTCAGTTTTGCAAGATTGCTTGTAATCTGAGGATATTTACAATTTAATGGTGCATGTGAGTTTTCACTCTGTCAATTCAAGCAGAAATTCCAACAGCCTAGGACAGTTATTACTTATCACTAAATATAATCTGTAATTCTATGTAAGTTATGTATGTATTTAGAAATATATATGTATGTTTATCAGTCGTCTAGATCCCATAACAAGCTTATACATATATTAGCTTAATTTGGGCTAGATGACATTGTGTAAGAATGTCCAAAAATATTTAAAAAATCCTAACTATTTAGTGGGTATTGAAATGAGTCTGTGTAAGAATGGTCCCATATAATTGTATGTTATGGAGCATCTGTAGTAGGTATTCACGTTTTGGGCTGGGCGAGAGTGGGAGGGGTGTTTGCGCATCGGCATCCTCGCTCTTACCGCCATATAGAGTGGGCGCTATAGGTAGTTGAGTATGCAAAATGTGAGGACCGGCAACTATGTTCGGATTCTTATACCTGAGACCTCAAATAATTACAAAACACATCTTGCCACCAGCTGTGATGGTCCCTTCCCGCTCCCTTCACATCCCCTCTCCCAGTTAATAATAGGTATTCATTGTGTTTCGGCATCTATCGACGTAGAAACTAAACATGAATTAAAATTACCATTTTGAGAGATTGCAGTTATTAACGTTGAACAAGCTATAGTCTACACGCAATGCTGGTTCGCTCCTATTAACTCTGTTGTGGTGTTATATAGCTTATGATAATCGCTAAAAATGTAACTTTATATTTCTGACAGAAATTTTAAAATCGGTGCAGTAGTTTCTGACGTGTCACGTTGTCCCGTACAAACTTTGTCCCCCCTTTTTCACCCCTTTAGGAGTAGAATTTTGGAAAACCCTTTCTCATCGGAAGTAAACGCCATATAAAAATCACGCCTTCCAAGTTTTAGGTTTCTTTGATCAGCGGTTTAAGCTGAACGTTGAATCGTCAATCAATATTAATTACAGTTAACCATACAATATAACATGCTTTGTCCTGAATGACTGACTGCTGAGCCTAAGCCGCTGATCGTAGAAACCTAAAACTTGGAAAGCGTATTTTTTATATGGCGTATACTTCCGATCACACCAAGGTGGCAAGATGTGTTTTGTTATTATTTGGGGTCTCAGGTATGAGAATCCGACCATAGTTGCCGGTCCTCACATTTTGCATACTCAACTGCCTATAGCGCCTCCTCTAATATACGTCGATGAATAATCTACTGCACAGCTTGAAGGTCAGCGTTCTTTTCATGTGACGCGAAGTATAGGTATAGTATATTTGTATGTGTGGTGCTTACTTAAGTTATTAAATTACTTGCAGATGCAGAATTGTGGAAAACAAAATTTGCCGAAGCTCAAGAAATTGTCAGAACACAATGCAGTTTGTATACACAGGACCTATCTTCTGATGAGGATGACGACAGTAGCATCTCCAGAAGTGATGATATTGAATCATCAGAACTGAAACCTAGGTCTGCAGCTACAGTTGATGACAGAAGTGTAGATTCAAAGTCCCCCGACTTAAAACCTGTGGATCCTAATGATGATACCAAAAAGACAGTAGAAACAGATTTTGTGGTCTTACAATTGAAGAATTTAAATGTAGAAGAGAGTAATAAAACTGAATAGTTACAATATTATAAAGAAGCTCACACAAAAACAGATCTGGAGGCCGTCGTCGAATATCGCCCTGACAGTCAGTTGGTAAGGATGAAGTTTGCTACAAAATCAAGGCCTGATACACCGATCTCTGGCGACGGCCTGTAGTCTATCGTTTATTGTGTGGGGGCCCCTTAAGAAGCTGTTGTCAGACAAGTTATTTTTAAAATACAATGATGCATTTGTTTTTAATAACTATTTTCGTTTTAATTTGAGTGGATGTTAAAATTAATAATTAGAATAGGCTTGTGTCCCAAATTTCAAAAATTGATTAAATCTGTAGTTTTGAATCTATATAGTCACAAAAATGTATTATTTTGATTTAAAACAAACATTTACATAGTTTATTTTGCGATCTAAAGAATGTATTTAAATTGGTAACGAAAACGCTCCAATCTGTCATGGAACAAATCAAAATGTGTTTGACGAAGCTATCGTGACCAAATACGAACGAAGTTCGCTGCAGCGATTAAGTCATAAATTAGTCGTCTAATCGTAAATATTCAAGCGCAAGATCGCTTATTAGTTATAGTTTTTTCACGACCAAAAGGTCAAAAGCGCCGTGAAGATCATGGCGCTTACGCGTTTCCTTCAACGAATTCCAAGAACATGTCACTTGTAAGGATTATACACTATAGACTGGACACGCATAGCTTTTTACCTACGACGGAACGGATGGTATATGGGGTTTGGGGTGAGAGGATGTTTGTGCAAATACATGTTGCCATTTTTCTCCAAAACTACTGATCGGATTTTGATGCAGTTTTTAGTTATGGGTTCAGGTTTTATTGGTGCATGTTCTTAGATAAATGTTACGATGACAACTCATCAGGGGGCGCTGCAGCGAACATTATTTGTGAAAAGCAATGTTGCCAATTTTCTCAAAAACTAGTAGTCCGATTTTGATGCAGTTTTCAGTTATGAGTTTGAGTTAGATTGGTACAGGTTTCTAGATAGATGTTACGGTGACAACTCATCAGGGGGCGCTACAGCTAACATTATTTGTGATGAAAATCAATTTTGATGCGGCTTTTTTTAGGAATGGATTTATAGTTGATTAGTGAGGGTTCTTATACAGGTGTAACGACAGCAACCTACTAGAAGGCGCTCTTTTAAGAAGTTTAAAATAAAAATCAAAATTAAAAATTTTGAAAAAACCTACGACGATTAAAAAGTAATTGAAAAAAGGATAAAATAATTTAAAAACCTCCATAAAGTTATAAATAAATTGTGTTGGTTAGCCCTTTAACTTTAATATAGGTGCCTATAGTCCGGCAAGCTCGTGCGCGACCGTCCTGCGGGGTGACAGACGGTGGCGGGGACGAGGTACTAAAGATGTCAGCGGGTAGCAGGTGGTGCAGCGGGGAAGGGAAACGCGTGCAACTGCGCGTCAAATACGGCAGTCTCGGCCGCGCAGTCGAAGCGGCAACACGTGCTTGATATTCCGTACTACTTTGAGTTCGACGCACACGAGATTAAGATCTCAGGATGAGTAAGGCTATCTCAAGACAAGTTAAGGAAGTTGTACATAAAATGTACCAATTTTTTGTAAGGCGAAAATACTGCCGAGAGGTTAAGTCAATAATTTTCCTAGATGAAACCTACGTGAATAAAAATCACGTGACACAAAAATGCTGGCAGTCTAATACAGAACGCGGGGCTATGCAAAACATCGGTAAAGGACCTCGTACTGTAATTGTACACGCTGGCAGTCGCAATGGCTTTGTACCTAATGCTTTATTGATGTTCAAATCGAATTCCAAGACCGGTGATTATCATAAACAACATTGATTATCATAACAAATTTTCGAAAGTGGATCGATGAAAAACTGATACCAAACATTCCTCCGAATTCTGTTATGGTAATGGACAACGCCGCTTACCATCGATAAAAAACCTACAATGAGTACCCTGAAAAGCGAAATGCAGCAATGGTTAGAACGGCGAGGTGTTCAGTATGATAGCGCTATGCGTAAATGAGATCTAATGAAAATAATTAATGAGCAAAACACGGAGAAACAGTACAAAATTGATGAAATATTAAAGGAAAATGGACATATATCGTGCTTCGCTTACCTCCATACCATCCGGATTTAAATCCAATTGAACTCGTGTGGGGGTACGTAAAACGCGAGCTCGCAAGGACTTCCCTTGATTCGAACTTAGATAAAAAGTTAAAATATTTAGAATTGCTTTTTCTAATTATTCGGTTGAACAGTGGCGCGATTGTGATAATCATGTCATAAAAAACGAGGACGAATATTATAATTCAGATCGAGTATTTGACGATGAAATGAACAGGTACGTTATTGTTTATTAACATAATCGATTATTATTGCTTTAACTTGGCAGAGTGCTCAAGCTATAATCTCGGAATCATGTCATTGTACGTGAAGTTGTTTATTATTTCCATAGTACATTTTTGTCTTTTTAGATTCATAGTTCAACTGGGTGAAAACGACGATTATGATGACGACGAAAGTTATGAAGAAGATCAAACAGAGAGTGAACATGAAAGTGATATGGAAATTGATTTATAATAAAATCATAATTTTAGTTTTCCTAATAATTTGTCCTCAAGCATAATAAAAAAATGTAAACAATAAAAGTAGTTCTATCTTTTTATTTACTCCTATATTACGTCACAAGTAAGTACAACTTATCGCAAGATTTATCCTGGCAAACTTGTCTTCGTGTGTAGCCGTGTGCTAGAATGACGCGCTACCTCGTCCCCGCCACCGTCTGTCACCCCGCGGGACGGTCGCGCACGAAATTGCCGGACTATAGCAATATTTTGATTCAAGCGTTGTCTCGAAATGCACATCGAAATAATGCGCCAAAACTGCTTTTTGTTCAATCTACTTTTGTTAGATTTATAATAATTTAACTTTAAAATTAACAAAAAATCGTAAATTAATAAAAACGTACGAACAATTAAATTACACAGACACAACTTGAACAAGAAGTCAGTTCTTCATACATACTTACTCTATGGTGTGAGAGCGCCATCTGTGACGTCATATTTTCTGATTGGTGTTTGATGTGACGTGACTGAATGCCTAATTTTTACAAACTTATTTTCTAAAAATAATAGTAATCTTTATTCTGTCTACTAATTTATATTACTTTTTGTTGTCTATTCATTGGAAATAGTCATAAGTTAGTGGACACAAGCCTATTGGTGATTAGTTGAAAGCTGATGATGTAGTTTAATGACAGCATAATTTAGTGACAAACAGTCCTGCAATTTTTAGGGTCTGATACTTTAAAGAAACCTATTTCTAGTTATTTTATAGTAGGTAAATAGGTTCAGTATGATTTAATAATAAAGGGAAACAATATATTTTTTATCACTTCAATTAAAAAGTTGCATTCCGTTTTGTAGGCTGTATTGGGAGTAGTGGGAGGCGGGAGTGGTACCAACCGAAAAAAACAAAACTCAATTCTTTTCACTGGTAACCTCAGGATTGTGATAAAATCGCTTCATTGCCACTAGTTCCATTAACAGTTTCATGATGGTACTAGTGAGGATCCTATCTTATTTAGACATTATTGTAGTAGAGATAGGGATGTTGTGAGCGACTATGTTGTTATATACTGGTTTTATTATGAGAGTCACTTGTTTGTATTCCTGTTCCCAAAGATGTGAGACGTCACTCGATCCGGATGGTTACCGACGTATATATGACTATGATAACGACGTATATATGAACGTATATATGACGGATCGTGTGCTATCCTTAGGTAGACAGACATAAATAATTCCTGAAGGGGTAGGCAGAGGTGAGTTATAGACCCACACTTTGCCAGTAAAATTGTTAAAAGGGGGCAAGCCTATTGCTGTTAAAGGCACTATAGAAAATCCATAACATCTGTACCAAGAGCCAGGACAGATGTTACATACCACTAATTATAATCTCTGCAGGCCGAGATGATAGATGTAGGGCTGCATATATCTGTCAAAGTTAAATGCAATGAAAAAAAAATTATGGGCTGGTGTACCCACCACATATAGTTTCACTTGAGATCTTTGTTTAATTTTAAGGGGTCTATCCACTAGAATTCCCTGAATTAATCTGAGGGAACAATATGGAGTTTTTGTTCACGCCAATCCCCTATGGAATCTAGTACACATTTTCTAAATCTGTAAATGTTTGGATGCAGTTTTTGTTCTTACTAAAATCATGGTTACTAAGAACGTGTTCCTGTCTTATAGTTTCTGACTTTCCCACACTGAGCCATATGAATGTTACAGCCTATATACAATATGTAATACATATGTAATTACATTGTCATTTATTAATTAATACCTACTTTAATGTGTAAGTTATATCGGAAGCATGGACTTAAATGCTACAAGTAATTATTGAATTTAATTGAATGAATTTGCAAATTAAAATGTATGTTTCTATTCTGAGTTTTCATTACATACATATCATCACGCCTATCTCCGGGGGTAGGCAGAGATTCATTACACACTGACACTTTGCCAGCAATTTTGTTAGTCCTACATAATAAGCAATTGCTTCGGTGGTGTGGTTGGTAGTGGTGTGGTTTTAGTACTGGAATAAAATTAGAAACTTTTTTATTACACACTTTTTTTTGTGTAAATATTTTATTTGTGGAAAACATTGTGCTAAACAAACTTTACAAACATTAACTCAGTTGTGAAGTAAATATCAATAGTATTTGGAATATCTTATAATTGCGGAATAATCTGGAATGTATTCCAAGGAAATTGAATTAATCATAGTTCTGCTTTCTCGACTTTACTCTGCTTACCATCTATTTGGAATGCCATTAATATATTAATTCTATTTGCCAATTCTTTCTTCTTTTCATCTGACACTTTACTGCTCAGTACTTTTTTAACTCTATCATACTCAGATTGTACAAAGTCATCACCCTTTTCCAAAACCTTCAGCATAATGGTCTTGTAGATCTTTCCAGAAACAATGTCCTGAAAAAAAAGATTAGGTACATACATTTACTTGCAGAATGTGTGTTAAATGTTAATTAAAGAACTTAAATTAACAGCATTATGAAGTGCTTATTGCCATAGCAATAAAGTGGATTAATTAAATTGATAAAGAAACCTGATAGAACACTTATATTGGATAGCTAATCTTTATGTATGTGGTAAATTAATGTGGATTAAAAAACGACATAAATAAGGTTTAAATTATTATACAGAGCTGATAACCTAATTTAGGATAATTTTGTCCGTAGGGCTAGAAATTATGTTCAGTGAGGTAGTGACATGTCGTCGCCGCCTTTAACTTACGAGAAAAATACATTTTAAATCATACCTTAGATGATAATTTACTTTGTAGGCTCTCTATCTTAACAAATACTTTGGTTCTGTCATTCTTGTTGCCTTTCATGAATTCTACAGCAAGACCATCAAGTTCTTTCACGCAACCCGGCAAGCTCAAATATACACCGCTATTTTCCCGAATGAATAGCCGTAACGCATCAGTTGTGAATCCTTTCGAATCATCGAAGGATATTGGCTCACTTCTACCTTTGATGAACAACTTGACAACTGGGAAATTTTCCTTCGTAGCACCGTACTTCGTCGCAAGTTCTTCGTTGTCTTTTTCACCATAGTCTTTCACACCAACTTCGGCAATCAAAAGATCGTCCACATCTTTTGCATCTTTCGCAAGAGCCACAAAAGCTTCATGTTTGTCACCGTAAGGAAACGCAACATCAAATTTAACTAAAGAAACGTCGAATTTACTAGTTATTTTATTAAAAGACAGCTCGTCCAATTCTATAGAACCAGAAGGTGTTGACGCTTGATGTGCGAACGGAAATATTAAGGCAATACTAAAACAAATTATGTAAAAAATCATTGTTACTTAAAACAAGTCACAGTGGTTTACTACCAGCTATGAAGCAATACAATAAAGGGGCTCTTGATGGTAACAATTGGTAATTAAATCGAGGAATTTAATTATGCCGGTGTATACCAATACCCCAATTGACCCCAATACCGAACGCTTTTCTTTCAGTTTCCTCCTTCAAAACAAAACAATGAATGAACTCTGCTGACAAGACAACGAATAAAGTGACGTCAATTCATTCAATGACGTGACGTTGAGTGAGTGGGTTACTTGATTACCTATTTTTTTTCTTTTTTTTTTTTGAGAATTTTTGGCATGGCTTCTAAGTCCTGTGGTGCTGAGTGTTGCCTGACGTCACCTCTGTTCACACGCAATCAATGTCGCCCTTTTTCAACATTACTACTGCCGAAATGTGTGTAATCCTTTTTTCATATATTTATGTTAACATCATTGAATGTAATATAGTCATGAACGTGATTAGTGATTATGGTACATGTCATAATTATGTTCTATTGTTCCCAGTACCTACTACCCAGCGAAATTGTTCTCAACCCCGTACTCCACCCACTTCCGAGGCTTGTAAATTCAAGTGCGTTGAACGTGGAAGTAATGAAATGATACGTAAAATCTCGATACGTGGGTGTATATTTAGGTCCACATTTCGACTGTCGTGTCGACTCTGGCGTCTCAGTCTATTGCAACTGTTATTTCAAATTACTTTTGTTTTCCCCATTCTACAAGCTTTTTACCTGGCAACATCGCTTGAGAATATTGACAACAATGACAACCTATTTTTCAAGAAAATCTATTCCGTTGTACGGTGGCTGTAGGTCAAGAATTAAAAAAAAATGTTTATTTTAAAATAATTATAATGTTCTGCTATTTCATCTGTTTGAGTTTATGAGTAATTGAAAGTCGAAACGATTAAAAAAGCACTCCCTAAAAAAAACCGAAGTAAAGGTGAGGTAAAATAATGACTTGACTTGAAAAGGAATGGTTGTGTCTTTACTATTTGTGTAAACAGCTGACCGTGGGCATATGTGATTGGTCCAATATGAGATTCCGGAAATGCCGCAGTTCGGGTGAGCGACCGATTTCGTGGAGAAGTAGGACTAGGAGACACATTATGATATTGAATGGAATCAGGCGTTACCTGGCGAAAGTCCATGATAAAACAATGGGGTAAGATGTTGAATTTTTATATAATTGCCCTAATTTCGTTAAATAGAAAACATTATAAACGTCGACATATGTTTCACCTACACGACATATGAACAGCCTGTTCTCTTTGAGACAGTCTTGAGAAGAATGCCTCGTGAGTAGGTGAAACATATGTCGACGTTTATAATGTCTACTATTTAGCGAAATTAGTGTAATTATATAAAAATTCAACATCTTACCCCACACATTATGATAATTATGCAAGCACTGGATGGACATGGATCTAGCTAAGACCTAATTAACCGTAGTAGTAAAATAGTAGTAGTAAAATGTGGGGCACCTGCGAACTACGAACGAGGTTTTAGTAAAATTATAAGTAGGTAAGTAGTAGGTACTATCAAACAATATAGATATGTCCAGTCCAGCCTAAAACCTAGGTTCGAGAACTCGAGGCTCAGCGCTCCGAACTCCGCCATGGAAACATGGAAGGTGCGAATTGAGCAACCAAAGTGGGCAACCACTACCCACCACCATTGCGGCGGTGAGACCGATCATGAAGGAGTAGCTTCAGAGGCAGCTCGGTGACCTCACGTATCGTGCGACACAGATCATCACCGGGCACGGGTGCTTCGTTGAGTATTTGTTTCGCATGCATAGTAAGTAATTAAAAATAAATATGTAAACCTACATACTCGTTGTGGGTCTGGGTGTAAATACCGTCTCGCTGGAGACCATGCTACGAGCCATGGTCTCTAGCGGGACACCCCACGCACGCCTTCACTCACCGACGCGGGATAAAACCCGACCCCAAAGATGCGGGGTAAAACCAGATCAACACGCAGCGGTCATACAGGTCATTCTTTTAGTGCTTACCAGAGGCGCTCGGCAATGGGCGTAGATGCGATTGCGGGCTTCGGCTGCGTAATGAATAAAAAGAAACGCCTAATACCTACTATGAGAACTTGATACTTAATACAAATTGATGGATGTGTCACTGCCTCGGTGGCGCGTAAGTGTATGCGACTGCCATCCCTGAGGTCCCGGGTTCGATTCCCGGGTCTAATCAAATATTCGTGTGATCCACAAATGTTTGCTTCAGAGTTTGGATATTTTCTATGTATAGTACCTATGTAAAGTATGTTTAGAGATTGAAAACTCGACACAAAACCCTATTATACCAAGCCGTCCCGCCAGCGTGGTAATGTAGGCTGAATTCCCATCCCTCCCCTTTTTGGAGGTTGGCCGATGTGCCAGTCTGTACCTATTATCGTCGCCTACTAGGAGAGAACCTACGATATTCACTCTTAGCTGCTATTTTAAACGGGATTTTATAGTGATAACCGAGATATTTTTGTATTTCAAAGCAATGAGTTTGCTTAAACTATTCTTAAATAATAAATTAGTCCGAAATGACTCCGAGACGCCCAAGACTTTAATTGGCTGTGCCATAGCGGCTGGCACGTAAGATTTTGTTGCCATTTCATCGCAAGGCAACGGGTTTCAAATTTAGTTTTCAAAATTATAATATAGCTGCTTATTTTATTAAATTAATTCGGCCATTTTGGACATAACCCACTTTCTAGAGTGCGAGGTGACGGCAATAGGCTTGCCCCCTATTACGTGGGACTAAATATACTGGCAAATTGTGGGTGATTTGTGTGTGTGTGTGTAAAATATTAAGAAAGAAATTATAAATAGATCACAAAAACTGATGTCATCGACAGGACTGGAACCTACGGCCTTTCCTAGGAGGACAAAGAGCATTGGGGTGCGGAGCGGAGGACAGCGGGGCGGTGCTGTGCGGAGAACAGCGGGGCGGTCCTGTGCGGAGGACAGGGCGGCGGTGCGGAGGACAGCTTTTTCTTTTTAAACGACAACATGACGTATGGTCTTTCTGAGAGATTGAGTGTAACTGAGCGCAAACGCGATTCCAAAAGTATGCTCCGCTCCATTCCGCTCCGCTTCAGTAAAAACACTTACCACTTTTCACCGCTCTTCACCGCTCCTCTCCGCCCAACTCCGCTTCAGAGGAAACACTGACCACTTTTCACCGCTCCTCTCCGCCCAACTCCGCTTCAGTGGAAACACTGACCACTTTTCACTGCTCTTTACCGCTCCTCTCCGCCCAGCTCCGCGTCAGTGGATCCACCTACCGGAGTTCTGCCGAACTTAAATTTTTGTGATCTATTTATAATTTCTGTTTTTTTATATATTTTAAGGATAACCGAGGTTATTGAGATGTTGCTAAGGCCCTTATGCATCCAGTTTTTTATTTCAAATGAATCAATTCAGAATTGCTGTATCGCCCATATAATTTTTATGTTAAGTAAGTAAATAAGTTTTCACAATACCTACTTGTAATCAATCACTGATTATTTTGTTTAAAGTGTTTCATGTGGATTGAATATATAAGAAATGGTTTTGAAGTGTTACGGAAGCTTTATTTTATATTTTATTTTATGTTATGGTGCATTTGGAAGCCCATTTAATGGCCCGAAAGGTGGCGATTCACCCAGGGATGCTGAAAACGAAATAATATCACGAGAAGTTGAAAACTTAAAAGGACCATTGAATGGCCGGGAAGGTAGCGATTCACCCGAGCAAACACACCGCGGAGATGACGCCGTAATAGAAGGACTTAAGGGAAATCAGGGCGACAGCGGCGGTGAAATAAAAATACTTCACGGAAACCAGGACGACAGCGGCAGCGAAATAAAAATACTTCACGGAAACCAGAACGACAGCGGCGGCGAAATAAAAATACTTCACGGAAACCAGGAAAACAGCGGCGGCGAAATAGAAGTACTCCACAGCAACCAGAATGACAGCAGCGGCGAAATAGAAATACTTCACGGAAACCACGACGATAGCGGCAGCGTAATAGAAATATTTCAAGGAAACCAGAACGACAGCAGCGGCGAAATAGAAGTACTTCACGGAAACCACGACGATAGCGGCAGCGTAATAGAAATATCTCACGGAAGCCACGACCACAGCGGCAGCGTAATAGAAATATCTCACGGAAGCCACGAGGACAGCGGCAGCGTAATAGAAACACTTCACGGAAACCAGAATGACAGCAGCGGCGAAATAGAAATACTTGACGGAAACCACGACGATAGCGGCAGCGTAATAGAAATATCTCACGGAAGCCACGACCACAGCGGCAGCGTAATAGAAATATTATACGGAAACCACCACGACAGCAGCCAAACAAAAGAAACTGACGAATACCACAACGAAAACCAGTTTGTGAACCTTAAAGGTAAGCGTCCACATGTCCGCATCGTAAGGATCGGACGTATCGCATCAAACGGATTAATTTTTCACAGTGCGTCCACTGTATCACTAGCGATCGGATTTGCCGATGCAAGGACCAGCAATCGGATTGCCGATGCCATTTCATTTGGATTTTCGCTAATCAAATAAATCGCTAAACAACGCGTGTTGACAGGACGATCGTTAAATGCAAATGGCGGACGATGCATCATCGGCACGCATCGCAAAAGTTGCCTCTCGGAGCAACGCCGCCGTCGGCATTGCGGATAAGCAGATTCGTGCGATGCGTACGATACGTCTTGGTGAACGCACTTGTTTGACATTCTATACTAAGAATACTACGATGCGTTTGATGCGATGCGTCTCTTGCGTACGATGCGGACATGTGGACGCTTACCTAAAACGACCTCCGGAAATGAAAGCCTTGCAGAATATCTGAAAGACGGTAACACATTATTAATTTGTTTAGAGATACTTTATTGTAGGTACATACTAAGACTTCTATTTTCTTGAGTTTGAGTTTGAGAATTGCAATCTGGCGTTATTTTCCCCAGGGATGTTAGCCTAATTTATTTATTTTTAACCGTTTATCATCCTCTACAGAGCCTTTTCCCATCACAGTTGCCCGGTGCAGGTGCCCAGATCCGGTGTAACCGGATCCGGTGGACGTATATTGACTCTGGATCCAGTTTTCCGGATTGCAATCCCTAAACCTGTTGTCTTACAAGAAATTTTTCAAATTCTCCCGAGTTAATGGTGACTCGCGCACAACGGGTTCCGTACCAAAAAGAATAAAATAACGTTTGTAGTATGGGAGCCCCCTTAAATATTTATTATATTCTGTTTTTAGTATTTTGTTATTATAGAGGCAACAGAAATACATTATCTGGGAAAATTTCTTATTAAGACAGACGGACGAAGTCTCAGTACCTAGTCTTGGGTACGGTACCCTAAAAAGGACGAGGTTGTCAATTCCACTGTACTTTTGTTTTTTTTTTATATTGGCCACCATGGTTCGCCAAATTGACGCCGCCCGCCTGGTGGTAAGTCGTGACGACGTCTAGCGATTGTGGGCCACTCTCACAGCACACAATACTATAGAGAGTGGCCCTCAACTTGACGACCTACTGATGTGCCTCTTCACGCTCTGCTTAAAGAACCCAGGGTTATATGTGGGAGGAAACACGTGCACAGGCAGGGCGTTCCAGGCCACTATCGCTCGACAGAGAAACGACCGTTCAAAACGTTCGGTTCTCGCGAACATGCTATCCACTGTGTGGGAGTGGCATCTCTGCCCGGCACGCGTTGTTTGGGATCAGATTGAAGAGCTCTTCAGAACACTCGCCGTGGTAAATACGGTAGAATGCGGCCAAGGAAGCTATTGTTCGGCGCTGAGCTAGCGGCTCAATGCTTCCCGTTACCTCCGGACAATCTATAATACGGATAGCCCGTCGCTGCATAACGTCGAGAGCGTCCAGCAAATACTGCAGCAGGGTCTAATCTGCGTCTTGTACAGCAGACACCTCTGGTGCGGTGTAAAGAATCGTTTTACCTTATTCAGTATTCCTAGTTTCCGCGAAGCTAGTCTTGTACATCTTTCGATGTAGTTTTTATTATTGAGCTCTCGACGAACGTGTATGCCATGGATGTCAAGGTTGTCCTTCATTGGTAATAATGCATTCTGAAGAGAGGGTAGGGGAAGGAAAGGGGATTTCTTCGCTGTAAATGCACACGCCTGTGATTTGCGGGCATTGAACTCGACCAGGTTCTCGGTACCCCATTGAGAGATACAATCGAGGTTCCTGTCGAGATCAGCCACGAGTTGTTGTCTATCCTCCTCAATCTCCGAACGCCCCGCCGCCGGACGGGCCCAGTAGCTCCCGTGCAATATGCTGTCATCTGCATAACAATGAATGTTCCCGAGGGATAGCATATCATTGATATGCAGAAGGAAGAGAGTTGGTGACAGCACGGACCCCTGCGGTACCCCGGCATTCACTTGCAAAAAGCGAGAAACCTGGCCATCGCAGAGGACCCGCATTCGGCGTCCGTTCAGAAAGCTGGCCATCTAGCTGCACATTTGAGGAGGTAGACCATATGCCGGAAGCTTGGAAAGGAGCGAAGGATGCCAAACTCTATCGAAGGCGTTGGCGATGTCCAGGCTAATCGCCAAGGACTCGCCGTGCCTTTCCATACCCCACACCCCAGACATGCGTTACGAATGCCAGAAGATCACCCGTTGATAGTTTTGCCCTGAAGCCGTATTGCCGATCATTTATTAGCGAGTGACCTTCGAGGTATCGCATGAGCTGCTTGTTGATGATCAGCTCAAACACCTTGCAGATGACTGAGGTGACAGCTATGGGTCGATAGTTGCCTGGATCAGACCGATCGCCTTTCTTGGGGATCGGTTGTACGTTCGCTTCCTTCCAAACCTCCGGCACGATTGCTGTGGAGTAAGACAGGCGGTACAGACGAGTTAGTACAGGAGACAACTCAGCTGCACATTTCCGTAGTACCAGCGCCGGAATGCCGTCAGGGCCACTGGCTTTCCGCGTGTCGAGTGATCGCAGCACTGCCCGTACATCGCATTGCCTGAGTACAATGTCAGGCATAGTGTGGCCACAGTTGGCGATGGCGGGGGGCTGCAGGCCACGGTCGTCGACCCGGGAATTAGCCGCAAAGAGGTCTGCGAGCATATCCGCTTTCTCTTGGGCTTTGTGAGCCAGTGTTCCATCTGGGTAACGCAGCGGTGGCAGCGAGGGCTGACAAAAGTTAGATTGCACGGCTTTGGCCAGTTGCCAGTATCCACGGCTGCCCGTGGGATGGGAAGTGAGCTCCTGACCAAGCCGCGCGATGCGCTGGGTATCCGCTCTCTTAAAGGCCCTCTTGCTGGATTTTATAGCCCGGTTGTACGCCGCTTTGAGGTGGCCCACGTTTGGGTCGCGCACAGCCCGGGCCCTGTTCCAGGCGCGATATGCCGACTGTTTTTGTCGAACAGCTTTGGCACAATCTCGCCCAAACCAGGGACGGGCTCTGCGGATACTGGCGACATCAGTGAAAGGGATGTAATATTCCATCCCTAAACTGATCTCGCCAGCAATCGTAGAAGCGCTATCCGAAGGAGCCTTTCTTACAAAGCAGCGCTGGCTCCAAGGGACGGGAGCATAATAATCGCGTAGACCGTCCCAATCCGCTGACGAGTAGTTCCATAGACGTCGTACCATTTGTACAGCACGTGCAGGAGGTGACACCTTCATGCCAGCATGAACCACACAGTGGTCGGAACTACCCAATGGGGCTTCTACCGAAACACTGTACTGAGCTGGGCGACTCGTCAGCAGTAGATCCAGCAGAGCGGGCGCGTGATCTGACCTGTCTGGTATCCGGGTGATCCCGCATACCATCTGGGTCAGACCGTGGGAGAGAGCGAACGCGTGGGCGGCCCTACCCGCATGATCAGTCCTGAGGGACCCCAGCCATTCAATGTGATGGCCATTGAAGTCCCCCAGAAACACTAGGTCAACGTTCGGGAACCGCACCTGCGCATCATCAGCCGTCTCGCTGAGGTACTGGAAGAGCTTTGCTGTCTCAGAATCCCCTGTGTGAGAACGGTAGACGCGCACGTAGATCTGGCTCATAGAGCCATGGTCCACGTGCAGCCAAAGGACGCAGTTGGAGGGGTTCTCAAGGCAGCGCAACCGGCGGCAGCGAACATCCGCCCTAACGAACACGCGCACACCCCGGCTTTATCTCGAAATTGTTCCTCGATGACATAACCGGGGTAACACAGGTAAGACGTATCGTCATGGCGGCGTATTTGTGTCTCCGTGAGGAACATCACAGCGGGCCGTGCCGTCTCAAGGTGATGGTGGACGGCATCGAGGTTCGCATGGAGTCCACGGATGTTTGTGAACTCCACCTCGAAGAGTGAAGTTGTGGGGTTTCCTGGGGCCGCTGTGTAACGTTTATGTTTTTATGTTGCACTGCCATTGTACTCGTAGATGTGATGTAAAGAAGAAGCATGAAGACAGGGCGACATTTGGTGCAGCAGTAAGTGACAAAGCGCAGGGGCTAGCTTCGTCTAGAACCGTGTGGTTAGGACGGAGCCGACCCGCCGGACGACAGGGCTCCCAGACCCCCCTGATGCAAGGCCGCCGCTACCCCACACCGGTTACCACCCGGAGCGGCGATCCCACATCAGGATTATGCGCAACATGTGGGGCAGCCTCCTGGGGTGGTTGGTCCCAGGCGGGCCCCATGACTGTGTTGCGGGCGGCCGCGGCAACGCCGTTGCTAAGGGTCTACCTGGCCGGCGAATCGACCCACACCACCCACACTAGACTCCGCTTCACCCCCGCTGGTCCCATGCCTGCTGCACCATACATCGCCCCGGGCCTGGCGGTGCAGCTGCTGAACCCCTAACGCAACCCAGCCTGGCCTGGGTTACTTGGGGGGCTTTAGCACAGCTGCACGGTGGTACCCCCCCGGACCAACACTGTTGTACCACCTGGTACCCACGTAGGGACCGAAGCCACTTCATAGGTACCGTGAATTAACGAGCCTCGTCCGTTGATCAGCAGGTGCGCCACTAGCAGGTGAGGTCGCTGGGGCCCTAAAGATGTTGGTAGAGCCCCTTTGCACCCATCGTCCGTTGATCAGCAGGTGCGCCACTAGTAGGTGAGGTTGCTGGGGCCCTAAAGATGTTGGTAGAGCCCCTTTGCACCGTACTTTTTCTTTATGTTCGTGATGTCATTAAAATCACACCGGTTTCACTAAAGGGGAGGCACACAAAACGCCTGAGTAGAGCAGTCGAGGTTGACTTGGAGCCCTATTATCTAGATAGCGTTTCAGTTGACAGTGATTGAAGTTTGAATTGGGTATTTATAAAAATACTTAAGGGTATTCATTGTTCCATTAAAAAATAATTAAATATTTTCGGACATTTTCACACAACGTCATATAGCCAAAACTAAGCTATAAGCTTGTGCTATGGGATCTAGACCAACTGATAAACATACTTATATATTTCTAAATACATACAAAATATACATAGAAAACACCCAAACTCCGAAACAGACATTTGTGAGACTCCAGACTCGTAAGCCGATGCACTACCGACCACGCCACCAAATCATGAATATGATTTGTAGACAATAAAGAATCATGCTGTGATATAAACCCATACTCTCCTTAACCACGGATCCTCAGCCCCTTCCCTCACTGTCTCCATGATTGACTAATTGATTGATTCTTCCACCAGAGCCTGATGATAACAGCGTAATTAAACTACCGAATGACCTAGGTAAGTAAAGAACAAGTAAAGTATTCCATTAATTTATCAATAGTAATTTAAGATTTTAGGTTTCCTCTCATACGGTTTGGTTGAAATAATTGTTGCTCACCACCATGAAAAGAGAGATGAAATCCTATTTTCAAATTCATTCTCTCTACTAATGTGCCCAAGCCGAGCTTAATCTATCAGGTGAACGCCAATTAGCTTTGACGATAAGTGTGCACACAGAGAGACAAGAATGATGCACAAAGGCTTCCGTACCAAAACGGTAAAAAAATTACGTTTGTTGTATGGGAGCCCCCCGAAATATTTTTAATATTCTGTTTTTTTTAGTATTTGTTGTTATAGCGGCAACAGAAATACATCATCTGTAAAAATTTCAACTTTCTAACTATCATGGTTCATGAGTAATCATGACATACAGAGTCGAGACGGACGGAAGGACGAACGGACGGCGAAGTCTCGAAGAATTAATAAATAATAATAAATAATAAATATTTTTTTTTGGACATTCTCACACAACGTTATCTAGCCCAAACTAAGCTATAAGCTTGTGCAATGGGATCTAGACAACTGACAAACATACTTATATATTTCTAAATACATAAATACATACTTATATATTTCTAAATACATATATACATAATATACATAGAAAACACCCAAACTCCGAAACAAACATTTGTGGATCACACATATGTCTGATTCGACCCGGGAATCGAACCCAAGACTCCTGAGTCGAAAGCCGATGCCACTACCGAACACGCCACCAAACTACTTAACAATACGTAACTTTTTGCTGTCGGTGTGTCTAGTACCAGTTCCTTACGTTAATTTGCTGAAAATACGTTTTCTTATTCCCCATACATTTCACACCAGCGCCCCTAGCGGTAACGTCAAGGAACTGTGTGAAATGTATTGAGGAATACGAAAACGTATTTCGAGCAAATTAACGTAAGGCACTGGTACTAGACACCCGGATACCGCAGGTGGAAACGTTGATCTACGAAAAGTAACTGCAGTGTGGATGCACCACATGATGTTATTTTAATCCGTTGTACAAATGGGGTTAAGTTGATGATGCTTAATAAAACTTTTGGTGCCACACATATAAATTCCATATTTTAAATAGAAATTATTGTAGGTATACTACCAATTTATTTATATTTGACTTTAACACTAGCTATATACTATAAATCTAAGTAGGTACTGTAACGTTGAATAACGTTATTGTATAACTACCAGGGATCTCATCTACTGGAATCAAAAGCGTTCGGTTTCCCCGGTATCTAATATATTTAACATATATTACATTTTTACAATTCCTAATTAATTTATGACTTCTGTCGGAGCTCAGGCATCCGCCCTCGCGGTCCTGGCCCGACTCCCTTCTTCTGTTTCTTCCATCTGTTCTATTTCGTTTAAATGTTTCTTAATATTTTAAATTGTCTGATTCATATCAGCCAATACAAATTTACAATAAACTCAATGAGGTCGTATGCGAACGTGCAAGCACCTCTTCACAGTACCTACCTATACCTAATCTGACTTTCACTCCGATTTTCAGCAAAAATGGATTTCAACCAAGAGTTCTTTGATCTATTTTCCCATGGAAACATTCCGTACTACATCAATTATGACAGTTATGGTAAGTGTTTACAAAAAATAGCTATCCACCCCGTTTCAGCGTTTACCCAATCCCCACAGCACCTTATTAGGAAGAACTGCGGGCTATATAAGGTCATAATCTAAACTTAAGAAATAAGGATAAACTGGCTGTTCCTAAATTTAGGCTTCATAAAGTGAGTAATTCTTTTGCGGGGAACTTCTGACGAATCTAAATAATTTTCTGAAAATTTCAAAGATAATAAACGTTATTTTATTTTATTTTTATTTTACATTCAAATATTGTTGAAGTGAAATGAAAATGAAATAAAATTTATTCACGTAATTACACTTACATATAATATATTACTTCTGCCAAACTGTATAACAGTTTGTTGGCAGATGAAGCTCCCTGTTTACATTTTTTGGTACCTATGTACTTATTTTATTATTTGTCATATAGGTACGTATTTTGATACAATTGAGATCAATCAAAAATACTCGATAGAAATCGTTTTTATAGGTACTTACTATAGGCCATTTTGAAGAGACACCCTTAGGTGTCTCTTCAAAAAGCTAAAAAAAATATAAATAAAAAATATTTAATCAATAAATCTAAAATATTACTAAACTCAGGGATAATGTAGCCTATTTAACGCAACATACAATCAAAAATTTCCTCTTTGTAATATTAGTATAGGTTTGACATGCTTATTTTTTTGTAGATGAATCAATAGATTACCTAATACGAAAGGCAATGAACGAGATACAAGATAATTCTTGTCTTATTTTCGAGAGAATCCGTGGTAAAGACGTTAGCAAGTATGGAAAAGCATTTGTACATTTTGGTAATCCAACAAGAACTAGGGAATGTGTACATACTATAATGAGAGGTCTCAAAGAAGAACCAGTAAGATTTTTTATGTTACTAGCTGACTTTCGCGGATCCACCCGTATGAAATCGTTCTCAATTCTATTGGCAATGCACGTGACATAAATACATATTTATTTATGCCACCCTATCGTCCATTGCTGGGCGCCCCGGCGGACTCTAGCTACCAACGCGGCCTCTGTCGTGAAGTTAGGTGTCGGGTGGTGTCCCGCATCTTTGAGGTCGGGTTTTATCATCTCTATCTTTTCACTACGTTCATCAGTTTTAGGCTATCAATATCAAAATCAATAAATATTTCATTACTACATTAGTTTTTACGTTTGTCCTGAACTACAAGGACTTGTTTTGCAAAAGGTTATCCCCAGGGCGTAGATAGGTCTCTCTCCTGGCATCGATGTTGGTTTTCTTGATTATTTACTAAAATCTTTGTCTTGACAGATCGTTGTCTTAGGATATGATTGTATGAGCGAAGGACAGGTCTTACATGCGATAATGCACGTGATTGGATTCAGAGATGAGGTAACGCATCCTTATCGTGACAAATATATCACTGTATTGTGGAGCAATGTACAAAAGGGTGAGTAATAGTTCTCATAATTATCTAAACCATAGAGATTTATCGCTAGATCTAGCTCTACCAGGCCTAATGTCACTCGCCTAACAACCGCAAAAATACGTGACGTCAGCGACAACTTGAAGTTGTAAATCAGTAAGGGTTGTCTCTTGTTTGTGACACGGCATTGACCATTGAGTTGATATTGAGGTACTAACGTCATAATTATTGGTCAAATTATGCTGGTATATATTTTACTTTCCTGGACAACCCTAACGTTCGAATGTACTAACCTTGTACTTCAATATAAGATTCCGAAGTCGCCACCCTCATCTCAACACCTTCGCTCTAAAGGTTTACATAAACAACACATGCTTCTATAATAGGGTTGCCATACGTCCCGGTACGCCGGGACATGTCCCGGTTTGAAGCACGGTGTCCTGGCGTCCCGGCCGATAAGCAAATTGTCCCGATTTAAAAATCATAGTTTTATATTAGAGGGCTGGACTTGGTAAACAGTAATATACCTACAATAAACGCGACTACCTAGCAAGGCTATTAATACGTGAATAGAACGATGTAAGCGCTGACATTTGTCCGTTCACGTTTCACGAATTTACGTTAACAGTGTCAACACATTGCGGACTCTCGGCGTCGACAGAGAAAGAGCGCATGAAGACCTCCTCCGTGGACCTCAAGGCTCTCGAGAAACAGGGGAGGCTCCGGTGCAAGACCACCCGCACCGGGGCTCATCCACTCGAGGTCTCAGGCGCCTCCAGCGGCCCCAAAGCTGACGCCCTCGTGGCTAGGCTGAGAGACACGCTGGACGCAGAAGCCGTCCGCGTCTCCAGACCCACTAAATGCGCAGCAATGCGCATTTCGGGCCTGAACGACGCGGCCACGACGGATGAGCAAATCTCCGCCGTCGTGGAGGCGGGTGGCTATCCCCATGACCAGGTGAGGGCTGGGGAGATCTCCTTCAGCCCTACTGGTCATGGAACGACAGGCGCGGCGGCACTTAAAATTGCGGGCTGACGGAGCCTCCCATATGGGGATTCTTCAAGGCGCAGGTGCTCCTCCTGTGTGCCCGGGAAACCAGGTGTTTCCGGTGCATGATGGTGGGGAACGTAGGAGTGCAGTGTGCAGAATACACCGTGGGTGATCGGTGCTTCCGTTGTAGCCGGCCCGGTCACAAGTCAAAGCCTGTGACGCACCGCCTCGCTGTTATAGATGCGAAGCGGAGGGGAAGACGGCGGACCATCGGGTCGGCAGCCGTTCCTGCGCCGCTTCGAGGCCAAAGCCTCGTCCATTGCCTGAAGGCAGCGGGGGTGTCGCTACTGCGCGCCCAGATGTGATAATTTTATGTTTGTTGATTACATAGTGTGCTAATTTAAAAAATGATGACAGATACTTAATACTTTAAGTTAATGTTGATTTCGTAAAAGAATTTGTAATATTATCAGTCTCAAAAGCATGCATTTTTACAAGTTGATTAATTTATTATATTTTGTACTACCTAATTAAGAAAAAAATGCCATGCTTAGATGACGATATTACCTAGTCCAGCCATAATAAGTTTTGTTACAAATGAAAATGCAATTTAAAAAAAATTAAGTAATGTAATATTATTAAAATTTATACCTACATATTTATTAAAGTCTTAGCAAAAAATAAAAATATATTTTATTCGAAATGGCCACCTTTGGCTTTTATACAGGCCTTTAATCTGTTTGGCCACGAATCCATGGATTTACGCACTGTTTCCAAGGGAAATTTTCCCACTGCTTGCTCCAAAGATTTTTTAAGAGACTCAATGTGGCCGTGTCGTTTATAGCATTATAAAGTTTTAATTGAGACAACGCACAGTCCTATCGCGAATTTCGACATTTGAATTTCGAATTAAGAGCAGGCCATGTCCTCTAAAACTGACCATAATTTGTAGTCTAAAGGGTTGAAGTCTGGGCTAGATAAGGGCCGGTCTTCAGCTCTTATAAAAGTCCGGAACGTTGGTTTCTAGCCAGGCTTGAGTAGTTCGTGGCTTGTGACCAGGAGCAGAGTCCTGCTGGAAATTCCACGGTATATTTTTAAAAAGTGTATTGCTGAGAGGTTTCTTTTTTTTTTTTTTTTTATATATTTGGTTCGCCAAATTGACGCCGCCCGCCTGGTGGTAAGTCGTGACGACGTCTAGCGATTGTGGGCCACTCTCACAGCACACATTACTATTGAGAGTGGCCCTCAACTTGACGACCTACTGATGTGCCTCTTCACGCTCCGCTTAAAGAACCCAGGATTATATGTGGGAGGAAACATGTGCACAGGCAGGGCGTTCCAGGCCACTATCGTTCAGCAGAGAAACGAACGTTTAAAACGTTCGGTTCTCGCGAACATGCTAGCCACTGTGTGGGGGTGGCATCTCTGCCCGGCACGAGCCGTTCGGGATCGGAAGGAAGAGGGTGGGATCAGATTGAAGAGCTCTTCAGAACACTCGCCGTGGTAAATACGGTAGAATGCGGCCAAGGAAGCTATTGTTCGGCGCTGAACTAGCGGCTCAAGGCTTCCCGTTACCTCCGGACAATCTATAATACGGATAGCCCGTCGCTGCATAGCGTCGAGAGCGTCCAGCAGATACTTCGCGGAGCCGTCCCACAGGTGAGAGCAGTATTCGACGCAGGGTCTAATCTGCGTCTTGTACAGCAGACACCTCTGGTCCAGTGTAAAGAATCTCTTTACCTTATTCAGTATTCCTAGTTTCCGCGAAGCTAGCCCTAAACATCTTTCGATGTAGTTTTTATTATTGAGCTCTCGACGAACGTCTATGCCAAAATTATCAAGGTTGTCCTTCATTGGTAATAATGCATTCTGAAGAGAGGGTAGGGGAAGGAAAGGGGATTTCTTCGCAGTAAATGCACACGCCTGTGTTTTGCGGGCATTGAACTCGACCAGGTTCTCGGTACCCCATTGAGAGATACTGTCGAGGTTACGGTCGAGATCAGTCACGAGTCGTCGTCTCTCCTCCTCAATCTCAGATCGCCTCGCCGTCGGACGAACCGAGTAACTCCCGTGCAGTGTGCTGTCATCTGTATAGCAATGAATGTTCCCGAGGGATAGCATATCATTGATATGCAGAAGAAAGAGAGTTGGTGATAGTACGGACCCCTGCGGTACCCCGGCATTCACTTGCAAGAAGCGAGAAGCCTGGCCATCGCAGAGGACCCGCACTCGGCGCTCGTTTAAAAAGCTGGCAATCCAGCTGCACAGTTGAGGAGGTAGACCATATGCCGGAAGCTTGGAAAGGAGCGAAGCATGCCAGACCCTATCGAAGGCTTTGGCGATGTCCAGGCTAATAGCCAAGGACTCGCCGTGCCTTTCCATAGCCCCACCCCAGACATGCGTTACGAATGCCAGAAGATCACCCGTTGATCGCTTTGGCCTGAAGCCGTATTGTCGATCATTGATTAGCGAGTGATCCTCTAGGAATTGCATGAGCTGCTTATTTATAAGGAGCTCAAGCACCTTGCAAATGACTGAGGTGACAGCTATGGGTCGATAGTTGCCTGGATCGGACCGATCCCCTTTCTTGGGGATCGGTTGTACGTTTGCCTCCTTCCAGACCTCCGGCACGAGCCCTGAAGAGTATTACAGGCGGTACAGACGCGTTAATACTGGAGACAACTCAGCTGCACATTTTCGTAGCACCACCGCCGGAATGCCGTCAGGGCCACTGGCTTTCCGCGTGTCGAGTGACCGCAGCACTGCCCGTACATCACATTGCCTGATAACAATATCAGGCATTGTGTGGCCACAGTTGGCGATGGCGGGGGGCTGCAAGCCATGGTCGTCACAACATGATCCACGACAGTATCTTGACCGACGGCTCCATACCCACTTTGTGCTGGGCGATCATTGCGATTGCGATCCTATTTTCATTTACACCCCATTCCATATTGTAATTCGATAATGAACACGAAAAATTATGTGAAATGGCGCGAAATCGAAAGAAGTTTTTAAAATACGTGTTCCAAATTCAAAATAATTAAAATGTTGAAAAAAAACGAAAAGTTTTAATGTAACAGTATTTATGGTCAGACTATATATATTTTGTGTTAATTTAAAAAATGTACCATGTATAAACGAGAAATGATAAAATCTTTGTTAATTATATTAAATTATAATAAAAGTTCCTATTTTTGTCCCGGTCTGAGTCCCCCCACTTATGGCAACCCTATTCTATAATCCTATAGTGCGGATGTGTCGTCTGTACAACGAGCACCACCAACATAGTGATGAGATAGATGTGTTCCGCCAGGGTTCCCTATCGTTTAAGCGCAATACGAGGAAACTTATGTGTAAGCTATATAGTAGTTCAATTTTAGGAATTTTCGTTGTTTTTTTTGTTTCTATCTGTTTTTTTTTTTATTAGTACTTGGTATCTTTGATTCCACTTTAGGCTTTTCATTTCCTACATTATTGGTCATGTTGAGTTTACAAGTTTAGGAACTCAATTTGGAACTGAACCTTGTTAAGTTATGTATTTTATGAATGTTTGTATTGTTTTCTGTTTTGTGTACCTAAATAAATAAATAAATAAATAAAAAATAAATAAATGATGTTCTCTGTAAACAAAAGAATGTGCTTTAATTAACGTCGGAGTGCAAGTTCTGTATGTAAGTACTATTCCCTATTCTGTGGCTATAACTGCAATAAATTTTGTTTTGCAAAGCAATCATTTGCATTGGGCGGGAGAAATCTTATTCTATCTAGGCTTTTGATTTGGTGTCAACTTCAATTCAACACCTAATTCAGAACGTACCTCTTTTTGAAGACGTTTAATCATAACGAATGGGCTCAGCAAGAACAATAACCTTGGTCTTATGTGAGAACAAAAAAAACGGTCAAGTGCGAGACGGACTCGCGCACAAAGGGTTCCGTACCAAAACGTCAAAAAAATCACGTTTGTTGTTTTGGAGTCGACTTTTTATTTTTTATTTAATATTTTTTTTTTAGTATTTAGTGTTTGTTGTTATTGAGGGAATAGAGGGGCTCGTGGTCTAGTGGTAACCGACAATGTAGTCAGGCCGGTTTTAGGATGGGTGACCATCTCTTAAGAAATTGAGAGCCCTCTTTTAATTTTTTTTATTTATAAAGTGATGATATTAAGCAAAAAATTGTTTACAAATTACGTTAATATTTACGATAATCGCAGTTAGCCTGGAAAGCCGACCCCAACTGCGTTGGGAAAAGGCTCGGTGGATGATTAAATATACGGTGTAGGTACACAGTGTAAGTTCGGTGCTTTAATGTACTCATTTATCATCCACCGAGCCTTGTCCCAACCTAGTCAGGGTCGGCTTTCGATGCGGTCGAACTTTAATGTTTTCCGTGAAGCGCTATCAAACCTCCACAACCCATGGGCGATATTTATCTGTAGTTAGACCAGTCAGATTTTGTGCCACTGGAAATACCTTCTGGTGCATACCAGAGACCCGGCAATGGACGTAAGAGCGGCCGCGGCCGTGGACTTAAAAAAAAGTCAGATTTTGTTTTATACCTTAAGGATTAACGTGCTCTCGAAAACACGGATAAACTTACCTAAATATATTTCCGAATACATACTAAATATACATAGAGAATACCCACACTCCGAAACAAACATTTATGGATCTCAAAAATATTTTATTCGTCTCAAGAATCGAACCCGGGTTGAACCCTGAACCTACTATAATACTCGTAGCAAGTAAGTATTTTATAATTGTTTCATAACCAACCTTTTATTTTTTTTAAAGATCATAAACATTTATTTGATTTTGACTCGAAGTGGTTCCTTCGGGGGGAACTGCAATACGACTACCGGAGTATCATGCACTTCCAAGAGACGGAGTTTTCCGCCAATGGTGGCAATACGGTAGTAACCGTAGTAAGTACAACATTATACACAGCTGTACAAAAACAATTACAAACTACTCGTAGATACAAACAAGTTTTAGGTTTCTACGATAAGCGGTTTAGTCTGAACGTTGAATCGTCAATCAATTTTAATTACAATTAACTATACAATATAACATGCTTTGTCCTGAATGACTAATCTAAACCGCTTACGTAAACCTAAAACTTGGAGGGAGTTATTACCTGTATATGGCGTATACTTCCGATAAGAAAGGATTTTCCAAAATTCTGTTCCTAAAGGGGTGAAAAAGGGGGACAAAGTTTGTACGGGAAAACGTGACTCCTCAGAAACTACAAACTGAACCGATTTTAAAATTTCTTTCGGTAATATAAAGCAAAATTTTTAGCAAGTAACATAGGCTATATAACATCACGACAGAGTTAATAGGAGCGGGCCAGCATTGTGTGTAGACTATAGCTTGTTGGACGTTAATAACCTCAATCTCTCAGAAATGGTAATTCCTAGGAAAAAGTTGTAAGGTAATTTTTGCTATTTCTTTTCCTATTTGATTTATAATGGTGTACTTAAGACCTGCACCAATTTGTAGCTCTATACGAATTAATGCAACCTTACAATTTTGTTCCGAATATTTTAACTGGATTACTCTGTTAGCTACCTGAATAGAGTTTTTGTTTTTGAAATAGGTGTAGGACTCGATAAAATAAAGCTACTTACGAAAAATAAGCTTGCTGTTAATCAATAAGTTTTAATGTTCTAGGGCCCATGTACTATGGACTCCGTTTCTTTGTATAAATCTGTTTTCTATTATGTTTTTTACCTCATATCTTTGGACTGGGGAACCGATATTGATTTTTTTAAATTGAAAACTACTAGGTACCTACTTCCTAAGTGGTGCCATTGCAATTTGGTCCCATTACGGTAATTATTTGGTCCCATTTCGGTGATTTGAAGCCGGCTTTAGTGTCAATATTTCACGTGTTTTTTTAGGATAAAAATAATATGATAAGGCCTTCAAACACACTATCTGAAATAGACAAAAAGAGACTTCGTAGAACTTTTGAACAGAGGTGTTATGTCCGAAATTTGAGAAATTGCAAACAAGATCTGAAGAATAATCTCAGCCAAAAACTCAAGGGATATAGTAATGAGACTTTGAAAGACGTCTGTTCCTACTATGAAATTATGAAGAAAAAACTACCTATATATAATCAAAGGAAAAAATCTATATTCCGCCCGAGTGATGAAGATATGTAAACAAGCTCCCAGGATAAAAAGTATATTGTGTTTTAATTAAGAAGATGATCTATTTATATACTAATTTTCGTCCATATCTGTTCGACGGTTGACACGTGATTGAGTAACAAACATCTAACATACTATTTATTATTATTAGCAAGATTTATTCATGAAACATTACCAAATAGTCACAACAGAGTAAGATTAAGTTATTGTAATTACAGAGACACCAGAAGAAACAATTTTGGTGATAAAAATCACCAGATTATATTTAAAAATATAATGATGGTAACATCGATCTATACTTATAATATATGATGGTAACATCTATCTATTATATATAAAATCTATCTATAGGTACTTATAATAAATCTGTAGAAGTGAAAATTCTGTACATTGAAAATATCAAAAAAATAGATGGCAGGGGGTGTTACTAGACCGACACCGAACCCAAAACTGTGATTAAAAAATTTTTGTCTGTCTGTCTGTCTGGCTGTCTGTTTGTTCAGGCATCACGCAAAAACTACCGGTTCGATTACGATGAAACTTGGTATAATTATTCTTTAATATCCTGGGCACCACACTGGGTACTTTTTATCCCGGTATAAATATAAAAAATATACTTTTTTATATTTATACCGGGATAAAAAGTACCTACCTAAAAACTACCTACAATAAAAAACAAACTTAATTTTACGATTCGATCCCTAGACCCGATTACTGTACCAACCGCAAATAATAAGTTTGTCGTAGGTTTTTTTTTTATATTGGAATCGCCAAATTGACGCCGCCCACCTGGTGGTAAGTCGGGACCACGCACAGTGGATTGTTAGGGTCTGTTGCTGATCATAAATCTATAACTTTTTTGTTTTTTGAGATTTATCTCTGAAATTTTGCATGGGTATACTACATTAGTTGATAAATAAGGTCAATATAAATATATAGGTTTTTTATTATTACTTTATTAGGAAAAACATAATTAAAAAAAAAATATATATTCTGGTAGCGCAGAACGTAAAAAATTAATGAAATACTAAGTATAAATTACTATTCAATACCTACAGTGAAAATATACTTTTTTTTTTTTTACGGATATACTTCGTTGATATGACGATCTTTTAAAATATTGGATGAAAACAGGCGTTACCTGGCGAAAATCCATGACAAAGTAATGGTAAGTAAGATGTTAAAACCTTTTTTAAAACGTTTTTGCGAAAATAATGCTATTATATTTTGAAAAGTTTTAACATCTTACTTATCATTACTTTGATCTTTTAAAAGTTGTAGTGTTTCTACGTCAAGTTCCATGACTTTTTTTATGTGGTTTTCTAATTGATGTTATATAAGGGTCGGATGTATAAAGTAATGTGTGAAATACATCCTCGTTAGTAGCAGAACTTGAACATTTACGAGCATGATGCAGTCTAAATTTTCGGTAGTCTTTATTGCGACATTCCGGAAAGTTGTTTCGGAAAGTTGGCCAATTGGTAACACAGCAAATTGTTTAATGATCCTCTGTCCATGAATTAAAATTTTATGTACAGATGACGGCATATAATACCAGTTATATTTACTAACGTATAATCTAGCCGTCTCCAAAGCATATTCACCAAATTTCTGAGAGTCGATCATAAAACCGGATGATAAGGTTTGTAATATAACATAGAACTGCTTCGTCGTTTTCTCCACTCGACCGTAATCCTTGAACTTATGCATTGTATTTGTGATCAAAACCATGTTCGCTCAAGATTGATGTATTCTTTCGTCTCTTACTAGACTCTGCGGAATCCTCGTATGGCACACACGGTCTTCCTCTCTTTCCATCAGATATAGACGGCCTGGAATCAGTCGGTATGTCGCAATCTTGAGCTGGTAAAATTACAGAATACTCCATGTCCAACCAAGCACGATTTTTTTTAAGGAAATCATCTTTTCTACGCGAAGCCTGTATCCAACGTGAACTTATTTGGCTAATCATTTTTTTTTTGGAAATCGGAGATAAATATCTGTTTGTTTCTTTAGGAAAGATGGTAATTTTCACTTAAAAAAGGACTCTGACTCAAAACTTTTTTTTCACCGTCAATGTAAGCAAGGACTAGTTCGCGTCTCAAACATTTAAAAGTAGACATTATCGTATTTGTTGTTATTTAAGAAATTGAAACAAAAGTAATAATACTCGTATGTACCTACATGTAGGTACTCAATGAAAAAGTTTATGTTAAATAACAAATTGTTAGGAACTTATACCTATACCATTCAGTCATCATTCACTGAGCCTTTTTCCCAACTCAGTTGGGGTCGGCTTTCCAGTCTAACTGCGATTCGGCTGAACTTCGATATTTTCCGTGAAGCGACTGCCATCTGACCTCCACAACCCATGGGCAATATCGAAGTTCTGTAGTTAGATCGGTCGGATTTTTGATTTAGGGCTCCAACTACCCCTAACGACTGCCATATGTTAGTATGACAACCGGGACCGACGGCTTAACGTGCTCTCCGAGGCACGGAGGGGTCTCAATGTCTTAAGAAATGGTCACCCATCCTAAGACCGGCCTGAGTCGATGTTGCTAACCTTTGCAATGTGTTAACATTGTCGGTTACCACTAGACCACGAGCCCCTCATATATACCTATACCATTCAGTATTTGCATAAAAACGTGTGCAATAAAATATCAAAAGGAAACCACAATGATTAGTGCAAAACATTATCAATAATAATGCATTGTCTAACACAAAACCAATCATTTTATCAACAATATCAAATACCATGATAACAGCGAAATCAACAAATTGTACGATAGCGTGATTTTTTTGCATCACTTCGCACACTTCATTGTCTCGTAACTACCAAGCAGCTAAATTTTATTAATATTATTAATGAATACCTAAGCTACAAAATAATTTTAAATTGAGACCTTAGGCAAGCTTTGATGACCATTAAAACTCTATTCGAAAAAAAAGAAGACCGAAAATTGACCGGGTAAGCTTTACTGGCAATTATTTATTAAATAAATAATTTATTTATATGTTTCAAACATGTTTTCAAATCTTTATTAGACTACCTTTTCAGAAACATGTAACATTGTATAACAAAATACCAAAAAAAGTGGTTAATAAGCCCGTGAACATGAAAGAAATGTAGCGCAAAAACAAGCGGTTTCAAAAGTGATTACTTTGGACTGATTTTACATTTATTCAGAGCAAATAAATGAAAAAATAATATTAAATTAATAAAATATAATATCCGTACTACAGAATAAAATGAAAGAAAATCCCAAAATATGATTTTCGTGAAAACCATTTATGATCAGCAGTTGTTCTAGGGCGATCCATAGTGCGACGCTCGTCTAGCGATTGTGGGCCACTCACACAGCACCCATACTATACGAGAGTGGCCCTCAACTTGACGACCTACTGATGTGCCTCTTCACGCTCCGCTTAAAAAACCCCAGGACTAAATGTGGGAGGAAACACGTGCACAGGCAGGGCGTTCCAGGCCACTATCGTTCGGCAGAGAAACGTTCGTTTCTCGCGAACATGCTTTCCACTGTGTGGGAGTGGCATGTCTGCCCGGCACGCGTTGTTCGGGATCGGAAGGAAGAGGGTGGGATCAGATTGAAGAGCTCTTCAGAACAGGTTACGTCACCCGCAGTGGAGTTCACTAAGGGGCGCTGCACACGGCTAAGATACTATAATATTTAAACTTAAGATACAATATCGGTCGCCATACAATTCAATGGACTATGACACGACGACAACACACGACGAAGATAATAAATAATATTTCATATTTTCGTATCTTAAGATGAATTTTTATGGTATAATAGAGAATATAATAGAAGATATAATAGAAAAAATATTGTAGGGGGGCTTTATGAACGCAATAAAACCCAAAACAATGATTTTTAGAACTTTTGTCTGTTTGTCTGAATGTTTGAACACGCTAATTTCAGAAACGGCTATTAACCGATTTGAATTTTTGATTTGAATTTGCGGATTGGTTTTCAATCGCTTCATAAATAAAAAAGTTATGTAGATCTAAAGTAACACGCAAGCGGAGCTGCGGGCAACAGCTAGTATTGCATAAATATGTTTAGAATAAAGCTTAGTTTCTCTTTAATCTATCTTTATTATAATAAAAGAGTAGTATTGTACAATAGCTGTTGCCTGCAGCTCCGCCTGCGTGTTATACTGCCGTCCTTATTAAAAACAACGCACTTGCTTGGCGGTAACTTTCGAGTAAATGGCGCCTAAAGTTTTTTTTCTTATTTTTGTTGTCCCTATAAAAGTAACACAAATATTACAAATATTTTTGTTTTGTTTCGTGCCTTTTTATGTGAACTTTGCATCTGTGATCCTATATTTACATATTTAGTTAAGTTAAATAAATTTAAAAACGAAAAATTGTTTAAGACTAGAAAACATGGACTGCAATAATATTAATTTACCAGGCATAAGTGCATGTGTGGCAAGTGAGTGGTTATGTCTAGAAAAATGCATTTGTGATGTTTATGTCTAACAAAGGGTAATGGAATTACTTACATGTAAATTCACCTTTATAACGTATATGTTGCAAATACGTTTATCATGACTAGCAAAGAATGCTAAGAGCAGCTCACATGCGTATAGTTTTATGCAACTGTACAAAAAATAAAACTTCTTTCAAGGTACATCATACCAAATATTTATTAGAAAAACAAAAATGAAATAAATAGCTAGCCGGGACCCCTCCATGGGACCTGGAAGCGAGAGCCCTTGCGTCATTGTTACAATGGCGCAAGCAGGTGCTGAAGCGGGACCACAGGCCAACGGTCCCAACTCCGCCAGGATCTCATGGAGTCATGGAGGGTGCGACTTGAGCAACCCAAGTGGGGTACCACCATCATCGCGGCGCCGGTGAGACAGATCATGGACGACTGGCTGCAGAGGCAGCATGGTGACCTCACCTATCGTGCAACTCAGGTCGTTACCGGGCATGGATGCTTCGGTGGCTATCTGTTTCGCATCCATCGTGAGGTCACACCCCGGTGTCAACACTGCGAAGTTTCTGACGACGACACCGCACTCACACGCCCTCACACTCCCACGCTGAGCACTCCACACGTTGGTGGAGAGCTCAGCGTGGGTGAGTCAGCGCCGGGACCTCATAGTGGGCCTGGGCGTGAATACCCTCTCGCTGGAGACCATGCTTCAAGCGATGGTCTCCAGCGGGAGTAGGTGGAACGTGGCCGTGTCCTTCTGCGAGCAAGTCATCCTCGCGAATGAGGTAGCCGAGAGGAAGAGGGAGCGTACCCTCCCCGCCGAGTTCCGTAGTCAGCGGCGAGGGCGCCGCAGACTCATCTACGCCCAAGAAAATCGACCTCCATGATCGGGGCCTGAGGACGGCGGGGTCGCCACCCGCCGTCCTTACAGGAGCAGGCTAGAAGGGTTGCGTGCTGCGGGCCCTTTGCCCAGCAGAAAAGTTAGCAATGCCCAGTTTACAACGTCACTAGTAGGTACCTACCGAATGCGTTATTTATGATTAGTATTTTCATATTCATATTTTCATCTAAATTCTGACTAGCATAGTAAAAAAAAACGCATAGTTGCTTACGATGCTTATTACTAGTAGATATATATAGAATATTAGGTTATAATTGTTCACAGCAATGTTTATTACGATGCTTATGACTAGTAATAAGTTTAGATGGATCTAATACGCTGTTTATAAATAACAAAAAAACTAATATTATAAAAGATATTAAAAAATGAGTGATTGATCCGGGTAGACCTCGTTTCCGTAATTCCGAATATACTAATAAGTCAATTTCGTAAAAAATGTCGATTGCGTTGTTTTGATAAGGACGGCAGTATAGTTTTCTTGATCACCAATTACTGATTTATTATGTATAGCTGTTGCCCGCAGCTCCGTCTGCGTGTTACTTTGAATCGACACAACTTTTTTATTTATGAACCGATTGAAATAAAACACCTTAAATGTTAAGTTGAATAAACCACAACGCATTACTGAACTGCATTTAAATCGGTTAAGCCGTTTCTGAGATTAGCGTGTTCAAATATTCAGACAAACAGACAAAAATTCTAAAAACCATTGTTATGGGTTCTATCGCGTTCATAATACCCCCCTACATACATGGTTAGATAGATGTCGCGTCTTACACGTAATTTTGATATCCTACTAATATTATAAATGCGAAAGTTTGTAAAGATGTATGGATGTTTGTTACTCTTTCATGTAAAAACTACTGAACGGATTTTGACGAAACTTTACAATAATATAGCTTATACATCGAGAATAACACATAGGCTACAATTTATAAAGATACGGCGACGGGAACAATAATCACGCGGACGAATTCGCGGGCGACCACTAGTAGTGTTCATAAATCCCTAGATAGGACCTCCTTCTTCCTTCTTCCTCCTTTTTCAATTGCACAAGGAGGCGCTGAAGCGTGACCTTGATATGACACAGGAGCTAAGTGCATTACACAAAATTTTGTTGATCTCACGGATTAGGGGACAAGCAAGCCTAATTATACCCGTTACCTACAATAGAAAACCTATACTATTCTGTTAAATGCGCATATAAATTCCATCAGCCATGCAGGACCTATGTATATATGTATATACATGAATACGGGTTGTTTTTGCACCGTTTTTCATTGCTACTTTGCTTCTATTGATCGTAGCGTGATGTTATATTATAGCCTCTGCCTTCCTCTATAGACTATTGAATTTTTGAATTCGAGTCAGTAGCTCCCGAGATGAAGATCTGAGCTGGACTGAAGAACAAAAAGCTGAAACGTCAAACAAACTTTTCACCTATAATAGGTGATGTATTCTAATGAATACATCTAAGTATACATACCTTTTCACGTTTTCATAGTAGTATTAAAATAAAAACACTAGATAAAGAAGCGGCTTTTGTATTTCTCATTTTATCAGCGTATTTCATTGGTACATTGTAAGATTAGTCAGGTATACGTGTCTTGCCATAATTTCATTAATATAATTTATAAGTAACATACAACTCTTTATATTAAATTATGCACACATTAATGCACGATTAATATACATAACTTATATTATCACATACGTATAAATAACCATAGTTATACATTGTGATAAAAGATATGAATACAGATTTATAACAATATAATTTATATAAACAAGTGAACAATTTTGAACCGTGTCAGAAATAACTAGAATTTTTTTTATTAATTATAGATACAATGTCCAAGATATTTTTTAAACATACATATAATTATAATATAATGTAGATATGTAGCGGTGCTTAGCTAAAACATTTGGAACAAGGGTATTTATGATTATGTACACTCTGATAATTACATAGGTTATACATTGCGTTTGACTACACAGTGGCGATTTATACTTTACGATGGAATAACACTATGAATTTGTAAGCTAATACTGGCATTGTAAAGTGAAAAATGTTTGAATACATGAGAACAAGAACCTTTTTGGATAGATACGAAGCTATATAAAGGACTTATTAGAGAAACCCTTGTACGAAGTGAGCAATCTCGAAGTAGCCTACAATATATACAACAACAATCTTAAGTTATATAGACTCTTCACCATAGGGCTCCATTGGTACCTAAGTATATAATATATGGATATATAAGGGTTAGATCAGTTTGTTTATTATTATTTATTATTTAAATATACGAATTAGGTAATGTTATATCAGTTTTCAATTAACACGATTGTTTACAGACCGCAAAGGTATTAAGTATGCAGACCTACATTGAGAAGGTATTTAGTTATTGAATAAAGAATTCCAAAAGAGTTAAATTGCATTATTGTATTAGATTAATAATCTACCCTGTACTAGACGTAGATTATTAGACTGTTTGTGAGTATTAGTGCTTGCTTAATACCATTACGCTCTGAACGTGTCGTAATGAAGTATATATATTATAATAAATTTAACAACATCTAGGTATATAATTTCTAAATTAATAATATTTCATGCAAGCAGTCTTTTGTGAGGTTTGCAACAACGGTAGATTATATAATGGAGATATCCACACACAAATGGTACGGCTGAAAGAGCGATTCGACACGTAAAAACTCCACACTAATGAGAATATTTTAATACTTAGTTTAAAAAACAATTATAGCGGCAATGAGATGCCTGGAAAGGTACCTACCTACTGTAAGTATTACTTTAATCAACGTTTAAGTAAGATGATAAATGATGGTGGTTTATTATAATTAAGATTGTTGACGATGGTATCACGTCTACTATCACAGAGTATTATTATTTCGAGAATAATTACAGTGTGTAATTCCTCCATACATTTTACACAGTTCCCTGACGTTGGTGTGAAATGTATGGGGAATACGAAAACGTATTTCAAGCAAATTAACGTAAGGAAATGGGACTAGACAAACAGAATAAAAGCCTATAAATTTCATACGATTACATACTATTGTGTCTATTTAATTTATAATTAAAGAAAAGTCTGAGTTTAAGTTGGGTTTTAGTTACAAAAGCTATAGCAAATCTATGCAATACTTTTTTTTTAATAAATACACGTTTTTGGTAATAATAGATTCATTTTAGTTGCTACACGTATTTTCGGTAGGTTTAATATTATGCTGGATATTAAATCGAAGAAAATCTTAATTGTTTATTACTTTGATATATAATTTTGAAGAAATAGGAAAAAGTAAGTTTTTTTTGGTCAGTGGGACGGTTGCATCAATATTTACTTAAACGGTGCCGACAATAATGATCAACCATTGTATTTAAGACTCCTTTACCAACAGTTATGTAAGACAATTTATAATGAATTATATCTATTTGACAAGGTTGGTCACAAGATACTCACTATTATATTTAGATACAGGTGACACTCGACTAGCTATTGGAAACGTAACGTAGAAAATCACAATAGTTCTATGCCAGAATCTTGCAGCTATTAATAACTATTTAATGCTAAAACATTGTAACTACATGTGTATATGAAATAATACAGTTTCAATAACGTTAAAATCAATTCACTCAATAGGTAAGTACCATATAATCTAATACTAACAGACAAACGTGAGTCCGAGATACAGAAAGCATCAGATTATACAACTAACCAAGTGTTCGGGTGTCCAATTTCAACCGTGGATGTCATTGAAACAGCATAATACTCAAATATTCACTAGACTGTGCGTTTATTGAAATCTTATTATGTACAACGTTCCGTTAATGCGGTATCCTTGTACCGGCACGTCTAGCCGCCTAAACCAGAAAAGAAAACATACAGAACCCAGCCGAATCCCACATGAAACCGCAGCAGAATTACACATGACACGTCTTGGAGGTCCTGGAGGCTGGTCGGCGGCCGGCCGCCATCCTCCGGCGAGCCCGCGCGCGCCGGGGAGCGGGGGCGCGCCGGCCGCCCCGCCGCCATTATTTGCCACCGAGGCCAAACTTCATAAATATTAACTCCTTTCCTTTGCTGAGTATATCCCCCCCGGGTGCAGTCATCTCTGAGAACTTTTGCATGAGGTTGGGTTGCGAGACGGGTGTAGCTTGCGAGGGCATCGGTTGCGAAGTAGGCGCGGGGACAACCGCAGGACCGCCACGGCGAGCCGGCGAGGCCTGGGTCGGTGCGCTGATGGCAGCGTTGGTGGTGATGCCGAGTCCAGGTCCCGCCGCCGTGCCGGGCGACTGCACCGGAGTGCCGCCTGGGTTACCACCGATCGTGCGAGCGATCGTGCTCACTGGCTGCGCGATCGCTACGCCTCTCGACCTCGCCTGTACGTTACAATACAATTATTACTTACTTTCAACGATTTCTACTTGTATGTGAGAATTTTTGATTAAAGAGAAGCCTGTTCAATGTGACAATTATCTAGAAGTGGCTATCGGTTTACTTTTGAAATGAAAGTGGTCAGCCAAATATATCGATACTAGCGAGGATGGCAGATGATGAATAATAAAGGTAGGTACAATTTTGGCAAAAAAACTCAATTTAAAAATTTGGTACTGGAGCATCTTCGTTGGTTATGTAGTTTACCGAAGGGTTAATAATAATGATCCAAAAATGAAGAAATATCAAATAGTGGGGAACATTAATAACTATTATGGCCCGCACATAATTAATATTAAAACACAACTTACATACTTCTAATAAACTCGGTACATTTCATGCTATACAATACAAATTAACATATTAATTAGAATAGGTATGTACATATATAGGTATTATATAACAGTAGTACATGTACAATCACGAATTTAAATTTCTGCTTCATACATACATTAGATAAAAAAATATAGTGTTTATTAAAAATTATACGAAGAAGTGCCTAATAAATTTAAAAAGGCAACAACTTTTTTTTATGCCTGCGTCTTGTTCAAATAGTGCAGGCGTTCACATCGTTTAATTTTTAATAAACGCTTTTTTTTTATCTAATGTATGTATGAAGCAGAAATTTAAATTCGTGATTGTAGTAATTAGTAAGCAATTATTCATATAACATACTTTTAGAAATTTTGCGTCCTTTATTCTGAACACGGTGGCAACCAGCCATCCTGACGTCAGAATGGCTGCTCAAAAAAATATTGGTATTTCTCCGAATGTATTATATGTAGCAATTATGCAAATATAAGCAATTGGATAGCAATTCCTGAATATAGTTTCAGAGCCGCTTGTTATAGGCAACCAGCCATTCTGACGCTAACCAATCTATGCAACAAAAACATGCATTGCCATAAACAAAGCTGGTACACCAGGAGTCATTACACACGAACCCAACTATTGACACAGAAAGGAGTCATCCACATTCATCATGCTTTATAAACTTAAAACTACAACAAAAAGCTCGATTCTGTTATGTTACTATTCGATTACGGTCATTATAATACCCTAAGCAATGTAATCCAGCCCGATGGTGAGTTTAGAAGTCCAGAAAGTAAGGTTTACTAAGTAGCCCTCACATTGAAGGTCTTCAAAGAGTTTGAATTCGATAATGCCTCTATGCATAGTAATCGTTTAGTAAAAGAGCAGATAAACAGGCCTCAGAGATTGCAGTTACAAATATGGTGAATGGGTTCATGGTATCTGCTGATGTGAGTGAAGTACGCCGGTGTATGTATTGTACTAGTCTCTGTATGAACTGGTCCGGTATGCAATGACAACTAATGATGTGTACATAATAGTAACTAGGAACGGTATAACCGCGTATAACGTAGATTGTCTGCGCTGGTTTTGAAAACTGTGCAACCACGGACGGTCACACCACCAGACGCGGGATGACCCTGTCTGTAGACTGAGCGCAATAATGAAACTCAAGGTTAATATAGAAAAAGAAATAAATGAAGAAAAGGACATAGTGGAAATTATAATATCTAAAGATAATGAAGTGACCATTGAACAAAAAACGTCTATAGTATTGTTGCATAGTAAATTTGAAGGTATTCTTGTGGGTTTACAAATGGTATTTTTACCTGAGAATTCGCCTGTTCTGGATTACTGGCGCATGTGTTGTGGTCTAACTGAGAAGGGGGAAGAGGGCAGGCATCTAGCAAACAGACAATACACACAACATATATAGTGACCACAGACAATCACTTTAATCTTGGATCACACCTCACGCGCACCTCGTGGGTTCTGTGCGAGATTATGTTGCGTGTATTTGTACGAGCGGACTACCCCCCCGCCGCCGCCGTGCCCGACTATTTGCCACGTATATTGTATATGATAAATGTATATCGGTATATACCTACTTCAACCATGTCATAAACAAAATATAACAATAGGACAGATAGTTGGATAGATGAAAATAACATAAAAATATTGTCAACAGCCAAAATTTGTCGGTATCTGAATAAAGTGCTATCCAATTGTGTGGTTAGATGTAGATAAGTTATTAATATAATTGTTAAATATGTTGCAAACTTTGTATTGAATTAGAACCTCTTTCGAACGATGTTTGTGATTGTGTAATCCAAGATAGGTAGTGTTCATTAGCAAAGTATACACCAAGAGTCTTTGTGCTCCCAGATTGCAACCGGACTAGCATACAATCTTCCGTTTTACCGCCAATGACTTTTTGCTGAACGAATGGTTTAAAAATTGGCTCATTAAATTATCCGTCATATACCATGTTGTTAAAATGTGAAAAAGAGTCAGTGAGGCAAAACGGAACCCAAAATCTAAATCACAAACTCGCAAAGCGAGTCCTGTCGCAATCGCAAGTGTACAAGGAAAGATGATAGAGGGTACCAGAGCGAAATAGCTAGCGTCTCTCAGTAGTCACATAGCAAGTCCAAGGTGCAAACATGAAACACTCAAAGCTCTCAGTGAACGGTACCGACCCGTGTCGTCACCGAACTTACCTAAGTATAAGGAAGGTCAACTCGTCAATATCTATAACATCATTTATTATAATATCTATCAGTTTTACTTTATTCAAAGTCATTAAAATAAAAGATGCAAAATTAAAGTGAAAAAAAAAACAAGCAAGAAAAGAAAATATAATCTTAGAAAAGATCTGGTTATAGATTAACAAATTGACGAGCCGGCCGTCCTTACTATTGATTCAGGAGCAGAAAGGAAATGGGATTGAGGATTAGTCTTTAGTACTGAGTTACGAGAATTAGTTTGAATCCCTCACCTGGCTTTCGCTGTTGGTTGCGAGGTGCGGGAGCGACATTGTCTCTAGGGGGCGGTGGAGGTCCACGTGCCCCTGGCCCGGGCAAGTTGGGCCCAGTAATGACCCCCGCACCTCGTCCGCGACTAGTGCCGCGTGACCCTTGCCCTGCTGGCCCTCCAGTTACATTTGATGCGCCTGCATTCAATACATTTACCGGTTTTTTTTTTCTAACTAGAGTTAAGGTGTCGAACTTGTGATCAGAAGGATCAACTGTGACAGGGGTCTGGGATTTGGTGACGTGATTTCTATTATTATTCCGAAGAAAATATCAAAATTTTGGTTTATAAAATGAGGTAAGTAAGGTACCATTTTATCTCTTATCTTTGCTACCTGATATCTCCGGATGTAACGACAACCGACACTTCATACTTATTGACCGTTCTCACCTGTGTTGGGAACATGCTCTGAGAAATTTCCAGCCTTTATAACGTGAGGTACGTCTGTCAGTCAAAGGCTCTTGGTAAATAAATGTAGTTATCCCAAGTAAATAGCGGCATGATGTCAAACATACCTTGCTGCTGCCCCACGATAGACGATTGGTCGTTTAGCTCACTAAGGAAGTTGCTTGGTACCAAGCCGCGGGCCCCATTGATTTCTGCCATATAAAACCCATCGTCGTCCATTTCACCATAAACGAGGATGATTTGCCCCGTTGGGAAGCTCAACTCCGCCTGGACATAATGACCCTGACATAATTTTTCAGTACGTAACTATTAAGGAAGTTTTACAATCAAATAATAACTAAACTAAAGAATATAGAAGTAGGTAGGTCATATGGTTATGAAAGAGAGGGAAGAGATTTAGAAAAGAGGGAAGACTGTTTTGTAATACTTAGCATGGATTACAGTACCTGCGTTTAGGTCCATGTATATGAGACTTTTATGAAAAACTTTTATGCGTTGTGCAATAAATGACAACTTTATATCCATGTAGTGCTGTTACCAATTGAATCTCTTTACATACATACGTAGGCAGGCATGACTGTTTCTCGAAAAAGGTAAGCAGACGAATATTGTAACGTACTTGGGACGAACCTATTTCACGAAATCCGTTTGACTTAAAATATTTTAGACCTGCATATGCACATTGTTTTAGGACATTTTTTCGATTGTGCATTTTTGACCAGGCCGCGTGCGGATCTCGTCGGAAAAGTTGGTCAATGTCAAACGTAGTATTGTATTCTCTTTGAATGTCAACGTTAAATCCGTTCGCGACTAGCCCCGTAACTATAGCAACCGATATGAATTGTATGAAATTTGACATTGACATCGACACGCATTTTTTTTCAAGGAACAAGGACAAGCTCGTGTCCGTTGCTTCAGGAGCCCTTAGTCACTATCGGGAGTTCGGGACGCGCCCTATTTATTTGTGCTTCTTGATGCGTCAGGTCAGTTTTGTCAACGAAGTACATCAGTCAATTTAATGTAGAATCGAGGGACAAACGGACTTCATGAAATAAAATATCTATACAACTACAACTAATAAAGCTACTTACATCAGCATCGACGTTGGGGCTTAGTTCTTGAGGATCATAATCGTACATCGCGATCATTCTCCTGACAGGTTGGTTGGCATACGTGTCTACCCAGCGGTCTTTCTTCGCGGCATGAATAGCTTCCTGCTCAGAACATTCCTCGACCATATTGTTGGGGATGTAACCTCTACGACCTCTACACTCGCCCCAGAAAAAGCCATCAGCGTCTTTATCACCCCAAACCTAAAAAAAGTGATTATACAACTATATCTTTAAAAAAAAAATGTGTTAGTTTGGTCACGAAATTGAAATAAACCCCCGAAGAGGCCACACAGGTGGCCAAATTCCGCCGGGCGCCATTGGAAATACCTCCTGGTGTCACCAGAGACGCCCGCAGCAATGGACATGGGAGCGGTCGCGGTCTCGCGGAATTAAAAAAAACGAGATTGTTATTCTTAGTATGTTATTATTATTGGTTGAATATGTTGATCGACTGAAGTCAACAAACGATACTGCCATGCTCTGTAGAGCTGGTAAAACTATGGAGACGCACACACACACACACACATATCACGCCTATATCCTCGAAGGGGTAGGCAGAGGTGCATTGCATTACTATGGACAAAAAGTTGTACAAGTAGTCAGTGGGCCACATCTTTTAAGGAACTTTAAAAAGTTGATAGTCGCCATCCGTGTCTGCTGCTAATACACGGTGATACTAGTCGCGAAACTTGTCACTGTTATCCTTACTTCAAATCCATCGACCAAACCTCCACTTACCTTGATATGGTCACCTTCGACGAAAGCCAGTTCTTCATCACAACTTTCAGGGTTTGGACTCTCAGTAGGGGGATCATAGTCATATCTTGCCCGAAAGTAGCGGCATTTCTTGGGCTGCGGCTGTCCCTGCCCGTGCCTGCCTAACGCGAGTGGACCTCGGGGCCCGGCTGGGGCCGCCCCGCGACCTGTGTACAGGTGCGTGTTGCCGCTCTGCTGACCTTGTTGCTAATATAATCATTTCATTAATTAAGTAATTACATGTAACTTTTCGTAATTTGGGCACCCTCAGAATCGTTTACTTGAGAAACTTCACCTGTAATCTGATTTGTGCCGTATAACGTTAAGTAAGTGACAAATGCACGTGGTTAATGGCAATATATCAGTATTGATATTGCCTACAACTGCACCAAAGTGAACATAATTATAATGGGTCCTTTATAATTGGTACCTACCGACATAGAACTTGGATGAAACTGACAGCTGTTATACTGACCATTGTGTATGACCTTCGTGGATTTCCTCCCAAGGTGATGATTGGATGTTATAAAAAGTATATTCTAAGGAATGTTATCTTGTATTCGTCTTCAGCTGTATAGTGAGTAATTGCAGCATTGAATAAACTTACAACTTGATGTGGGTTAGGAGGGCGGCCGCGCTCGTGGTGATTCCTCGGCGGTGGGTTTTGGTAGAGGGGCTGCGCGCCGGGGTAAGCCGCCGGCGCGTTACTTGGGAGCTGGCCGGCTGGTGGAAATGGGGGTTGCTGCGTGCCATGGTAGGGTTGTGTACTCTGGTACTGCTGACCCGATGGCTGCTGCGACGCTCCCACTGCTTGGGACGGTTGCTGCTGACGTCCGTACGTACCAACACATTAATAAGGTTAGATTTTCCATAACAAAGCCAATAGCAATCGATTAAGCTCATAGCCATTAACTTTATTGGCGATGCGTTTCAAAGCGATATAAATGTTACCTTATCCTCGGATGATAATATTAAAACGCGACATTCCATCGGAGCTAGTCAACCCCCATGCACAACGAAAGCTAGCGTGCAGCACTTTGAACCACATCATTCATAGCAGATATCATAAACAAACTGTTCCAAATGTGCTCTTGTCAGAATCAGACGTATCAAAACATACATTCAACTCGTTTACTCTATTATCATATTTTACCGAGGTCCCTTTACATATTAACGGTATGTCTCTAATAATCTAGTAACATAGATCAGTATTCGCGATGGGTGTGTACAAGAGGAGTGAGTGTACGGGATTAGTATTGTTACGAATCTAAGCCAAGACAGCATGCAGGAACAATCAATCATACAAACACGCGCGGACATGCTCGAGTGTTGGTTCTGTATCGAGTGCTCTGTGGGACTCAACCGCCTATCTAACTCTCGGTTTCAGGCAAACCGGGTCACGTGACTTGACGTGCGTGTGTCAGGACTGGATATGATATCGTGAGTCGCGGATCCGTGTAGAGTGAGCGGACATCGAGGACGGTACAGTAAGTGAAGATGACAACACAAAAACACCGAGAAGTGGAAAATCGTGACGGGAGGTCGTATAGTTACAGAGTTGAGAGAAAGAGAGCAAAAGTGAGTAGTGCTAGCACATCGAGAGCACATCGATGACAGCTTAGAGAGATCGCAGACCTGCGGGCGGCGACGCGACGCCTCCTCGTCCTCGCTACACAGCTCCGTGGCACCCTCTTTAGTGATTTCGATGGCCGGTATCCCCGATTGCTAATACCACACGGTCATTCAATATTTTAGCATTACACATTTGTATTTAAACGACACAAAACATAGTGAGATGATAGTAGTGCTGGCATGAGCGATGCTGATGACGTTATGTGCTCGGTTACTGACTGTCGTGTTATCGATTAAGCGACAGCACGTTCTCTTGTCAATTATCAAAATTATTCAAGCAGTAAGAGATACAAAAGACGAAATTTAGAGTTGAAGCGATTAGAGTTGAAGCTTTTTGAAGTGAGCACGAAATACCTCAAATAGTTGTTATAGATATTGCTTATCAGGCATTGAGAGCATGTGAAGCCTGTACAGGAAAGCTGAAGTAAAATATCACAAGTTCACTGCCGTTTCAAACCGCTTTCAATATCGCTTCAAGCGACTTTGCTTGTTCGATCGAATAACCTCTAATTTGATAAAATGTTCATGTTGATTGGTAATTGTTTTATGTATGAGTTGTGAATGACACCTAACAGTAATGTATGAAAGTAACAAACAGTAGAAAATTATCACAGTTTAATTAATTTAGACCTACATCCTGCTAGCAGCTAGACAACTAAATCATTAAGTATAACATACGAGTATTAACTGCCAATTTTGAACAACTAAATGAAATTTATTGAGATCCTAGTTGCTTTTTATATAATATATATGCATTTTTCTAATTACATTGGTTACTACAAAATATTTGTCGTCTACTTTCTGATAAAAAAGCGTAATTACTCAAAAGTAAATATTGTTTTCATATGCTGATTATATGGCTACAATATTATGTATTTATGATACTATTTTTATATAAGGGCACACTGTGTCATAATAAAAATAAAAACAAATGATAAAACCAAATTAAATTACATAACTAATTAGAAATTACAATTCCAAAAACAAAATATTAGTTCGCTAAATAAAGTCGTATGTGAGTAAATTTCAAAATGTAAATATAAGTAAATTATGATAATAAATATAAAAAGACGTGTTAAAATTCCTTACCGATGGGGTTATTTTGTCGAATATACTCTTTAGGAGGCCTGTGCCGAATCCAGTCGTAGGCTATGAAAAGGTGTATAACAGTTATGTGAGAGCTAGGTAAGGTTATACTAAGTGGCATGATTACAACTCATGGGCGGTAATTGTCTGTGTCACAAAGTACAAGCTCTTTATCTGTTCTAATGTATAATCTGTAAGGTGTCGTGCGTTGTCGGGTATCGGCCAATAGCACTAGAGACTACGGATCTAGTTGCAAGCAGTATGCATTTTAATTTTGAACGATTGAGCCGAGTGCAGCTAGAGTTCGATGGCGCGGTGGTCGTGTGATACCGTCGGCAGAGAACTAAATACTGGACATTGAGAAGATACCAGCGACAGAATCACAGGAGATAGAATAAAGAGTGCAGTTTGCAACACCGATATCACGCTACAAACTGTTCACTGATCAATAGCAAACAGTAAATCAACAATCATAATTTTTATAAGAAAACGTTTCCAAATAATCAATAAATTATTAAATTGAATATTTATTACAGCAAACAATTTGTGGCGTAAGAAGAGAGCATAATGACACTGATCGTTATAATGATAGCTAAGAAGACACAGACGAAGAAATTATCACAGATCAAAAGAAATAAGAAGCACATAAATAATTAAATACTGACTTAACATGTTAAACAAAAAACTGGCGAAATGAAACTCGAGGTTACACACAAAATGTACAACATTGATTTGCAAACGAAATACAGAGAAGTGCTACTCCGACAACACTCAGTCAGACATTACGAAGAACTAAATATTGATTTGATTCAATTCGTGTTCATATTTTAATGGTAACAGCAAAATAAAACACAAGACTTCTTAACAATTTCTTTTAAAAAGCTATTTAATTTTGAATAATAATTTCAATATGTTAGATAGTTAATTTTAGAAAGAATTTAATTGCTTTAAGGACTCCATTAAAAATTAAGTACATAATAAATGTTTGGTCACCTGAACAGCGTGCGGATCGTGACGGTTTACTCCCGTAGACGGGAAGATCTCTTTGTCAGATAGATTCTCATCATGCTCTATTACTTGCTGATGTTGTTGGTATGGTTGAGGTCGTTGTACCCCCGGACCCCTAAACCCAGGATGACCAGCTTGATTAGGCCCAGGCATAGGCCCTCGCGGCATCCGTGATACCACCCCACGAAGTACCGCTGGTGGAATTGGTGTAGGAGCACTGTCGCTGGACTGACTGTCACGCGATTTTGTACGTACCTGTAAAAGACATTCCAATATAACAGTATAGTAAAATCAATGAAGCATCAGAATACTACTCGACACGTGTCTTGTCAATAAAAATTGTATCGCTAACATTGCGTTATCATAGCCAAGTCAAGCTCTATACATCTAATACTTACGGTGACACATTTAGGATTGAGGCCGATCAGTTTGCCAATGTCTATGAGAGCGTGGTCACCAGTTGGAGAATCCACATCCGTCACTTTCTTGCCGTCGGCGTAAACTGCATACCCAGTGACGGGGCCCGACGCGGGTGGACGCAGAACCGGCTGCCATGTCACCAGGAGAGTGCCATCTTGTGGTCCCGCTTCCACCTGCGACACCGCACCAATCACCACCAACAATCCAGCCGAACATAAGAGAGCAAGCCAATTGGGTTTTGACATTTTGATAAAATTATGAGCCAACGTCGCACTAAGCCACATCGAGGGAAGGTATGATGTTACAGATGAGGGTCGCTAAGCCAACAACATTGGGCGTTGGGAATATCAATAATTTTCTTGGAGCTGGATTTATGGTTGCGATTGACGCGACTTCCTCGAGACGTGCTGTGTGCTTTGAGGTTGTGAATTATTTGAAAGGTATTGGGGTGTATCAGTTTGTATCTTTGTGAGTAGTTATGTTGTAACATCACACATTTTGTGGAAGATTGGAAAACTACCTTGTGCGTGCTTATAACGCCACATAGCTTACTGCTTGGGAAATCGTAAGTAAATACTTGCACTTTTAATCTTTTATTAAGTTGCTTTTTCCATTATCCACAGTGTGATTGTAATAAAATTAGAATTAATCCTGGCGAACATTTAATACATCAGCGAGCAAGGAATGTGAGTGTACCATGTATAATTTGGATCATTAAAAGCATGCTCAATTCACCTCATGCTTAGTTGGATGCTATACAGTACGTACCATTATCTCATTCGGAGGATCTGGCAATCCTTTAGGTAGCGTCCTGAAATCTGTGTAAGCACCAGGGGCTTCTTCAATTGGGATACCCGACGGTGGGCCGGCTCTTAAGTGTTTTGCTCTTACAGTTACTCTATATTGGGTACTTGGTGATAAGCCTGTTATAGTGTGACGGTATACTCCTGGTTTGACGGTTCGAACCTGCAATTTAGGCTTCATGAAACTTTTATCCTTGTTAAGAGACGCTATCAAATGTGCTAAGGGACATACACATTTCTCTTAGGCCCAAATTATCTTCACCTGTACGTAGTTCATCTGCTGATAAAATATATCCAAAGTGTCCGAAAACGGAAATGGGCTGCCAATAGTCTGGCAATTAAAATGTCGGCAAAAAACGGGCTTGTAACTAATCAATGTGTTTAGTGTAAGAGTAAGTTTACCTCAACGTTGTTAACACAGACGACATGCTGATGATTAGAATTGGCCGGTAACCAGGATATGATTGCCTGAGAACATGTGACTCCACTGGCTCTTACACAAGTTGGGCCCATATTGGCTGTGTCTCTTCCAATCACCATAGTGCAAGCTGCGTCCCTGGATGTGCGGCGAGACTGTGTCACCGAGCGCACGCTGATACGATGTGGCTTTTTGGAACAGAATTATATGTTATTTATGTCATGAAATTCAACATTACAAAGTGCTACTCAATATTGAAATTATCATGGCAATAAATATCTTGTAACAAACTGAACAGACTCTTCATCCTGACTAAACTGTCGTTAAGTTTTCTCGAATTTTCTAACGTCCATCCATCCGCCAAACTTTCTTAATTTTCACAACAACCTTTTGGACAATAAGTAATATCACAAAAATAATTAATCTCAAACCAAAAACTTTCATGAATGGCCAATAGATTTAGCATATTGAATACATATATAAAAATATATTACATATACTCGTATAAACAACGAGCTGTATCTATAAATGGGTGGTTGGGAGCAAAGTTATGTTCAACTGCACGTGTAGTCTAGCTTTCTGGGACAAAGTGACTGGCGAAATTTGGGTGAAATAAACGCTTCTGGTGGTTACTAAGGTTCTGAGGGGTTGAAAGAAGACTTAACAGACTTAGCCATGTGTATGTGTTAGTAAAAATGACTTACCCGATTAGAGTCAACTCCTTCGACCAGAGCTCTCGTACGTTCCGACGCCTTGACTGTAGTCTTAAGTACTCCATCTACGTACACGTGGTAGCTCTCAATGTTCGCTTGCTGCACCCCTTCCGGAGCCGTCCAACCGATGAGCACTGATTTGTTCAGCTGCCTCTCCAAGGTCAGTTGTCTCGGCGCTGGCACTAGTGATGAGAAAAACAGCTCTGCTGTTCAGGTCCGAGAACAGATTGAGTGGAGTGCAGCCAGGCAGGCGAAGTGCGTGAGTTATGCGACATAGCGTGCAGCGAAGTCCGAAGGATTGGGAGAGGAAAGGATTGAAAGGAACAACTATAGAACTATTTCTAGATAATGATCATTCACAAATGAGGTTAGTTGTGTGATGTTTATGTTGCTAGTATTTACTTATCAAAAGCATTTGAGCGATTTTCCTGTAAGTTGCTTTTAGTAAGTTCATAATGAATCTGTGGATAGTGATTCTAAACTGGACTTAATCGTGTTAATTTTAAAGATTCTTTTGTTGGTATAAATTATTCCGATAATTTATACCAACAATGTGGCTTAATCGTGATGACATTAGCGGTATCTCCGGATCTCCGGATACCGCTAATGTCATCACGATAAAGCCACGTTTAAATATTATTATAATATTAGTAGTGAAATTCTTGAAAGTTTAATAATTAGAATCCCTAGATTTTATATTTTAGAAAATTAAATAGCTTTGAAATTGCCAATAAGTCTGAAGTGTCTCTATTACAAGAAGTACTTTCTAGGTCCTAATGAACCCTGGGATTATCATAAGAAAGACGTACCCGGCAATGGACTTTAAGGCGAACAGTAAAAAAATGTCCACAAGGATAAGTTTGAAGTGTCATTTATTAAGATTATTGTCCTCAGTATTCTCTTAGACTTAGCTTAAGAAGCTAAGCTCTTAAATTACAAATTACTGGAAAATCACAATTTATCTAAGCTTTTAGTGTGGTGTGCTTTATTTATGCGTTTAGATCAAGCATGCTCAATTTAAAATCTTCTATGATTAGTACTTCAATTTCTGACTAGGTAGTTGAAAATTTTGCTAAAATAAAATCCGCTAATTAATTATTATCAACAACATTATTAATCATAGTTTGTCACTCAAATATAACCAAAATAAATGTACAAAAATATAGATGAATACTAATTTCTGGAATATAGGTAGGTACTATTACTTAATTGCAAATATTTGTGAGTGTTTGTTTTGTAAATGGTTGTGTCTATAGGCTCACCGTTGTCATCGTCTTCAGGTCCTTCACTCAACTCTGCTACTTCGCTAAGACGAGCCACATCTCTACTCAGAGACAATTCACTCACAGCTGTTGTAGCTGTTTCATCGGTATCCCGTAATGTTGACACGACCGCCTGATAACAATTATACTTCGAGTAAGTCCAGTTTAATCTAGGAGGAACGTTCTTGTCCGCCGGGCGCCACTGGAAATACGTTCTGCTTGTAACCAGAGACGCCCGGCAACGGATGTTAGAGCGGACGCGGCCTTAGGCCGCGGAACTAAAAAAAAAAAAAGGAGGAACGTTCTACCGACTGACCAAGACACCACTAGCCCAAGACCTCTAGTATTGCGATTACTATATTGTATTAATATCGCGACTTATGGCATCGCCAGAACGCCATCTATCAGCAGTTGAGGAACTAACCACTATGGTAGGCTGTGCATAATGTTGCAATTAGGTTGAAACACAGGTAGAGCTCTCTGATGCCAATCAATGAACATAATTATATTTTTATAAGCAATTACCTAAGTCTAGTGTAGATTGACGACGTCTTAAAAGGTATGATTAGTTGCACTCCAATGCTGCCCGAGGTACAAATGTTAATAAATACTTTGTCGTTGATATGCAAAAATCCATTATCGATTAGCGCCTTACCTGGTGAAATTCTAACAGGTCATCTCCAATCAATCGTTGGACGAAGTTAGCGGGAACTAGCCCTCTGCGTCCATCTAATAATTCAGCGTCTAACATGGAAGCATTAGAGTCTGGTGGACCCCACACTAATAAATAATCACCAGCACAAACGGAAAGCTCCCCTTCGGCGGTTTCAATCCTAAAATCATTAAGGACATTAATCAAGTACCACTTTTGAATTGAGTCATCTTGGGGACTACTTACTCTGGTGGTTCGTAGGAGTAACGAGCAATGTAAACGCAACAGCGACCTTTGCCTGGTATATCCAACATATCGACTTGCCCTTCAGGAGGTGCACATCCATTCATATAATGTGAATTTCGACCTGAAAACATTTCCTTGTTTAACATTGTAGGTATATTGTCAGAATACGGTATGACAGAAATAAACACTGTTACCTACCGTCTATGTCCAATCCGGCATTAGGCATGATCCTCGATAAAGTCCTCGCGTTCCGATCGTGGCTATAACTCGTGTCTACTAAGCCTCCTAGTCTATCAGTTCCAAATTGGCTATCTAATCCTAAGTTCCACGCGGGTTGGTGTGGCGTGACCGGAGTCGCCACGCGCCCTACGCCCGAAGTGTTCGTTGGATATCTACCCATACCCAAGTCTATTTCGTCTAGAGGTTTCAGTTTAATATTCATAGCATTCGATCCTAGATTGCCTGAGAGAAGTGGATTTGTGTACGTCCCTGAGCCGCTTCCATAAGCGTTGGTAGCCGTATAGCTTGTGTTTATGCCTCCCAGTTGTGTACCACCAGTCAAATTGGAGAGGGCATTGCTAAGCCCACTTGTCAACGTCGACTGTAATCCTCCAAGTGTACTTGTCAATCCACCCGCTAAACTTGTTTGTGGATTGTTCAAACTTGTCAGTCCAGTTCCTGCTAAGGTTCCTGTCATGCCGGGTGCACTCATACCGCCACTCAAGCCTATACCTGCCACGTTACTGCCATAACTCTGTAGGTTACTCTGAAGTCCACATAATGCATTAGATATTTGTCCCATGTTGCTCACGAGAGGAGCCGTGACTGGGTTTGTGAATGTAACCTGGTGTGTGTTTGGAAGGCCATACGAACTTGTAGAATACGCGGAAACGGGGTTGGAGTACGAAGTGGGATTTTGCGCACTCATGGAGTATGCCACTGAGTTGGAGTTGGGGGCTGTGAACTGTCCAGCGTGCAGCGAGGAAAGGGTTGGCATGGTGCTGCTCTGGCAAATGGTCACGTGTCCAGCCGTGCTCGTGTACGAGTGTGGCAACGGCGATGGTGACGGAGAGTGGAACTCTCCCAATGCCTGATTAGATCCGCTAGCTTGGATTCCTGCGAAACCAGTGACGTCTGAGATATTCCTGTCGGGGTAATACCCGTGTCTGCTCCGGCTAGTAGGTATATTACCGTGGGTGGTGGAGCGGGGGTGCTCAAGTTCAGCGAGGATGCGGTTGTCCTGTTCAATTTTGGCCATGATACGCTCTATTTCTGACGCCGGCTGCGGGGCCTGAGAGGACCAGGTCATTCCGCCCCCGGACGCACCACGTGCTCTCAGCGCCGATGACAACTCCAATTGAAGTTCCTCACAACGTACCGTTTCTAACGCAGCCTGTAAGAAAAGCAAAAGAAATGAGTATACTTTTAGCATAAGACCTTTTTTTTTTTCAGTTCCGCGGCCCAAGGCCGGGGCCACTCTAACGTCCGTTGCCGGGCGTCTCTGGTTACAAGCAGAACGTATTTCCAGTGGCGCCCGGCGGACTTGGACCACCTCTGTGGTCTCTGCGGGGGTTGGGTCGGGATGAGAATCCCGCGTCGTTGGGGTAGGGTTTTATCCCGCGTCAGTGAGTGAATCTGGTTGCGTGCTATGGGGCAAAGGCCCCGCAGCACGCAACCCTTCTAGCCTGCTTCTGTAAGGACCCGATCATGGAGGTCGATGGTCTTGGGTGTAGATGAGTCTGCGGCGCCCTCGACGTTGACTACGGAACTCGGCGGGGAGGGTACGCACCCTCTCCCTCTCGGCCTCCTCCTTCGCGAGCACGACTTGCTCGCAGAAGGACACGGCCGCGTTCCACCTACTCCCGCTGGAGACCATGGCTCGCAGCATGGTCTCCAGCGAGATGGTATCCACACCCAGACCCACTATGAGGTCCCGGCGCTGACTCGCCCATGCTGAGCACTCCACCAACGTGTGGAGTGCGGTGTCGTCGTCGGAAACCTCGCAGTGTGGCTTTTGTTAACTGTCTAAGGTTACGTCATGTTTCGCCGGATGGATCACGGCATGCAAATATTAAATTATTATTATTATTATTTTTTAACATTCTACAATTATTACAATATTATTGAATTACCATTATGTCATTCCTAAAACTATATTAATACAAAATGTCACCTATTAATTATTATTATACTGTAATGTAGCATTATTATGTCAAATTTGTCAGAAAGAAAATGTCATTTCACATTGTTTCTTTTACCTTTTTCTCGAGTTCTCTGGCCCTGGACTGCAGTTGCTCGACGTTGTGTGCGTCTACTGGCGAGCGCTGAGCGGAGCGGAGCTGCGCGAGCGCGTCAGCGTGCGCGCGCTCTGCGTCCGCGCGCGCCCTCTCCGCGTCGCGCAGGCGTCGGCTCAGCGCGTCCGTGTCGCACATCACACCCCCGCCGTACCCGCTCATGCTCATATTCTATACCAAACATAAAGGCATCTCATAAAAAGTACCTATAATAACTTAAATAGCGCCAAACCTGCTTAAAGAGTTACCCTGAGTGCCAGCAGGGTCTATAATAGACGACTGGACAACGTCAATATATTATATTACTAGTGGTCGCCCGCGACTTCGTCCGCGTGGTAATTTGGATTTTTTCCCGTTCCCGTCGCGCCGCGTTATCGTCGCTTCCTACTTACTTGACACTTATCGTCATAAATATTGGATAGAAACAGGCGTTACCTGGCGAAAATCCATGACAAAGTAATGGTAAGTAAGATGTTAAAAACTTATTAAATCTCAAAGAGAACAGCCCAGTTGGCTGTTCTCTTTGAGACAGTCTTGATAATGCCTCGTTTAGAGGCGAAACAATTGTCGACGTTTTGTTGTCTTTTTTAACTCTGCGAAAAATAATGCTATTATAATTTTAATAAGTTTTTAACATCTTACTTACCATTACTTATCGTCATATTTTGAACAATTCACACAATTTCTTTATAAATTGTAGCCTATGTGTTATTCTGATATATAAGCTATATTATTGTAAAGTTTCATTAAAATCCATTCAGTAGTTTTTACGTGAAAGAGTAACAAACATCCATCCATCCATACATACTTACACACTCACAAATTTTCGCTTTTGTAATATTAGTAGGATTAAGTTAGTAAGATACAACAGCAGATACATATAGGTGTTCACCGGCAATACGTCAATTTGGGTTCCGTTCATGGAAGGTCGGCTGTGGACTACATCTGTACCTACTTCCAAATTAAACCTCTGGCTATCATTTTTGGAAGATGTCCTCTATATGGATTAATAGACGTATCGTTAGGGGGTAACATGTATCTACTGCGATTATGAATAACCTCACTTTGCCCGCAACTAAAATACTCGTATACTTACCTATTAAAGTCTCTAATAATTCCAAGCCAATTGAATGATCAATAATTCGAAAACTGCCTAAACTGAACCTATTCAATATATGTACATAGTCATGTATCGATTACTGTTTTGGGGTTATTTCAAACTAAGACTATTGGCAGCTGTTCAGGTTATTATAACTTCAGTGACGAAGCAGTTTTTGTGCGTACAGTAGGTACAATCGATAAGTAGGTATGGTTGCGTTCAATCTTTCCGCCGGGTCATTTACATAAGGACCAAATTGTGTTATTATTATGTAGGTATATGTAGTCAGTTTATCGATAAGGCGAATCAGGCAACTGCATAGGGGCTAAGATAAAAAAAATATGTTCACCGAGCGATTTATTTATTGAAAATTTGCATACTTCCCCAATACTGAGTTATACCTATGTTTTTCGGCGCATGTTGTCATAAAAAAATACTGAACACATAGTAGACCTAAAAATTTAAAGAGGTCCCTGGTTTATCCAGCTCTAACGCTATGACCGTTGTTTTGACGTTTGTCCATCTTGAAGCATCGTACAAAATATTTAAAGGCCCACTGACGAATCGTCTATTTGGATTACGTCCATGAATGGTCGACAACGGGAGCCGTCTTTCATTCAAATGGAAGATCTGCCTGTCATTTTTGGAAGACGTCCATTCCATTTGGGTAGATGTAGGTACCTATCTTCAGTGGGAACCATTATACTATGTTTGAGGAGCACATTTTCTTGTACCATAGTGCAGTGCATAAAACTCGATATTTTATGTATTTCGAATTTGTAAATGTTATTATATAATATTGTCAGAAATAGGATCCAATACGCAACTTGCGTAATCTATATATTATTGTTGCATTAGGCTACGATTCTTTCTTCTAGGTATATAAACATACGTTGTTAGCGAGTAATATAGGCTATATAACATCACGCTACGGCCATTAGGACCGGAGTAGCAAAGAAAAACTATGTAAAACCCACGTTTTCCTGCGGACGAGGTCGCGAGCATCCACTGCTTAGTAAAAAACAAAAAGCTTACAACCGCAACAAGTACTGAAATAGGTACTCACCTTATCCATTATCTCGTTAATCAATAGATTACATTTATCAAACTTTCATATCTATCTACTTAGTATGATATGTGACAGGTGCCTGTTCAACTCACAGTAGATGTGCACAGACGAGGGACTTTTGTCCGCAGAAGTTTTGTCCATCGATAATAGATCTGTTAGAAGTTGCACCGAATAACGGAGGAAGGAATTACCCCGTAAGTTAGTATAAAGATCTTTATCGACGGAGTTTTGTTATTCCCAAATCCCACGGGAACATTTATAACCCCGAGCTTAAAGCATCCTATGAATTCCTATGTATCAATGTCATAGATCTATGATACGCGTGATTGAGTCAACGCACTTCCTCACTGAATTTCATTCTAAAATAGGCTAAGGTTGGAAAACGGCTTTCTGCCGTCCACACTCTTGTCTCCAAAGGGTAGTTCCGGTAGAATTCCCATTGCCCAAATTTGCCCTTGCATTTTTGGTTCATATCATATTCATAATTTCTAGATCGCGCTATTAAGGTGAGCGTGATTCGATGTTGTCGGTATTGGTCATCGTAGCTGAGTGGTCAGAGCATTTCCCCTGTTAGGAAAGGCCGTGGGTTCGAGACCTGCGATGACATCAGTTTTTGTGGTCTATTTATAATTTATTTCTTAATATTTTAAGAATAGTTTAAGCAAACTCATTGCTTTGAAATACAAAAACATGCAAAAAGAATTACCTAAATCGCACGTACCGTTTTCTAGATATGGGTGTGCGGACGGACAGAAATCGAGAAATAATAGTCTCCCTTTCAGACACAAAAACGATACTACTTTACAATAATCATGTCTCTATCCCTGAATTGGTAGATAGGGATATTGAATTCGCGTATGGTTTTAAATACGGAGTAATGCGACATATTCTACTGCCAAACTGTCTCAGAGTCGTGAGGGGAAGTGAATGGAATTAGGTCAGCGTACTTAGTCTTACGTACGGAGCGAGAGATCTGCATGCGTGGCCGAGTCTATTTTACTTTAAGGAATACGCCCCAGTTGCATCCAATGTTGTAATTTTATAGAGCTGCTGTAATTTTACGCTACATCTAGGATTTTACGTAAATAATAGTATTATTGGACAAAATCACTTGTATTTCCACTTGTTTTTATTAATTTCTTCTTGAAACCAGCTGGTTTCGTCTCACGGCATACTCAGAGACCTTATTAAAATTACATCTCATAAAAATTTGCATTTTATTTAAATTGTTTAAAGTGTTTAAATTTAGCATTAATAAGTGAGATTCCTTAAAGTGTTTAAATTTAGCATTCCTTAGTGAGCTGTAATTTTAATAAGGTCTCTGAGTATGCCGTGAGGCGAAACCGGTAAGAAGAATTAAATAAAAAACCCGGTCATGTGCGTATCGGACCACACATAGAATAGAGTTCCGTAGTCACCCATATTAGGATCTCTAACTCCAGAACTTTTTCAGAAGATTTGGATGCAAAGGGGCTCTACCAACATCTTTAGGGCCCCAGCGACCTCACCTGCTAGTGGCGCACCTGCTGATGAGGACGAGGCTCGTTAATTTACGGTACCTATGGAGTGGCTTCGGCCCCTACGTGGGTACCAGGTGGTACAACAGTGTTGGTCCGGGGGGGTACCACCGTGCAGCTGTGCTAAAGCCCCCCAAGTAACCCAGCCCAGGCTGGGTTGCGTTAGGGGTTCAGCAGCTGCACCGCCGGGCCCGGGGCGATGTATGGTGCAGCAGGCATGGGATCAGTGGGGGCGAAACGGAGTTTAGTGTGGGTGGTGTGGGTCGATTCGCCGGCCAGGGAGACCCTTAGCAACGGCGTTGCCGCGGCCGCCCGCAACACAGTCATGGGGCCCGCCTGGGGCCAACCACCCCAGGAGGCTGCCCCACATGTTGCGCATAATCCTGATGTGGGATCGCCGCTCCGGGTGGTAACCGGTGTGGGGTAGCGGCGGCCTTGCATCAGGGGGGTTTGGGAGCTCTTCCGTCCGGCGAGTCGGCTCCGACCTAACCACACGGTTCTAGACAAAGCTAGCCCCTGCGCTTGTCACTTACTGCTGCACCAAATGTCGCCCTGTCTTCACGCTTCTTCTTCAAAATCTACAATGGCAGTGCAACAAAAAGAAATAAACGTTACACAGCGGCCCTAGGAAACCCCACAACTTCACATTTCGAGGTGGAGTTCACTAACGTCCGTGGACTCCATACGAACCTCGATACCATCCACCACCACCTTGAGACGGCACGGCCCGCTGTGATGTTCCTCACGGAGACACAAATACGCCGCCCTGACGACACGTCTTACCTGTGTTACCCCGGCTATGTCATCGAGGAACAATTTCGAGATTAATTGTAAATTAATTAATTGTGCGTGTTCGTTAGGGCGGATGTTTGCTGCCGCCGGTAGCGCTGCCTAGAGAACCCCTCCAATTCCGTCCTTTGGCTGCACGTAGACCATGGCTCTATGAGCCAGATCTACGTGTGCGTCTACCGATCCCACACAGGGGATTCTGAGACAACAAAGCTCTTCCAGTACCTCAGCGAGACGGCTGATGAAGCGCAGGTGCGGTTCCCGAACGCTGACCTAGTATTTCTGGGGGACTTCAATGGCCATCACATTGAATGGCTGGGGTCCCTCAGGACTGATCATGCGGGTAGAGCCGCCCATGCGTTCGCTCTCTCCCACGGTCTGACCCAGATGGTATGCGGGATCACCCGGATACCAGACAGGTCAGATCACGCGCCCGCTCTGCTGGATCTACTGCTGACGAGTCGCCCAGCCCAGTACAGTGTTTCGGTAGGAGCCCCACTGGGTAGTTCCGACCACTGTGTTGTCCACGCTGGCATGAAGGTGTCACCTCCTGCACGTCCTGTACAAACGTCACGACGACTATGGCACTACTCGTCAGCGGATTGGGACGGTCTACGCGATTATTATGCGTCCGTCCCATGGAGCCAGCGCTGCTTTGTAGGAAAGGCTCCTTCGGATAGTGCTTCTGCTATTGCTGGCGAGATCAGTTTAGGGATGGATTATTACATCCCTTTCACTGATGTCGCCAGTATCCGCAGAGCCCGTCCCTGGTTCGGGCGAGATTCTGCCAAAGCTGTTCGACAAAAACGGCTGTGCGCGACCCAAACGTGGGCCACCTCAAAGCAGCGTACAACCGGGCCACAAAGTCGAGTAAGAGGGCCTTTAAGAGAGCGGATGCCCAGCGCGTCGCGCGGCTTGGTCAGGAGCTCACTTCCCATCCCACGGGCAGCCGTGGATTCTGGCAACTGGCCAAAACCGTGCAATCTAACTTTTGTCAGCCCTCGCTGCCACCGCTGCGTTACCCAGATGGAACACTGGCTCACAAAGCCCAAGAGAAAGCGGATATGCTCGCAGACCTCTTTGCGGCTAATTCCCGGGTCGACGACCGTGGCCTGCAGCCCCCCGCCATCGCCAACTGTGGCCACACAATGCCTGATATTGTTATCAGGCAATGTGATGTACGGGCAGTGCTGCGGTCACTCGACACGCGGAAAGCCAGTGGCCCTGACGGCATTCCGGCGGTGGTGCTACGAAAATGTGCAGCTGAGTTGTCTCCAGTATTAACGCGTCTGTACCGCCTGTTATACTCTTCAGGGCTCGTGCCGGAGGTCTGGAGGGAGGCGAACGTACAACCGATCCCCAAGAAAGGGGATCGGTCCGATCCAGTCAACTATCGACCCATAGCTGTCACCTCAGTCATTTGCAAGGTGCTTGAGCTCCTTATAAATAAGCAGCTCATGCAATTCCTAGAGGATCACTCGCTAATCAATGATCGACAATACGGCTTCAGGCCAAAGCGATCAACGGGTGATCTTCTGGCATTCGTAACGCATGTCTGGGGTGGGGCTATGGAAAGGCACGGCGAGTCCTTGGTTATTAGCCTGGACATCGCCAAAGCCTTCGATAGGGTCTGGCATGCTTCGCTCCTTTCCAAGCTTCCGGCATATGGTCTACCTCCTCAACTGTGCAGCTGGATTGCCAGCTTTTTAAACGAGCGCCGAGTGCAGGTCCTCTGCGATGGCCAGGCTTCTCGCTTCTTGCAAGTGAATGCCGGGGTACCGCAGGGGTCCGTACTATCACCAACTCTCTTTCTTCTGCATATCAATGATATGCTATCCCTCGGGAACATTCATTGCTATGCAGATGACAGCACACTGCACGGGAGTTACTCGGTTCGTCCGACGGTGGGGCGATCTGAGATTGAGGAGGAGAGATGACGACTCGTGGCTGATCTCGACCGTAACCTCGACAGTATCTCTCAATGGGGTACCGAGAACCTGGTCGAGTTCAATGCCCGCAAAACACAGGCGTGTGCATTTACTGCGAAGAAATCCCCTTTCCTTCCCCTACCCTCTCTTCAGAATGCATTATTACCAATGAAGGACAACCTTGATATCCTTGGCATAGACGTTCGTCGAGAGCTCAATAATAAAAACTACATCGAAAGATGTATAGGGCTAGCTTCGCGGAAACTAGGAATACTGAATAAGGTAAAGAGATTCTTTACACCGGACCAGAGGTGTCTGTTGTACAAGACGCAGATTAGACCCTGCGTCGAATACTGCTCTCACCTCTGGGACGGCTCCGCGAAGTATCTGCTGGACGCTCTCGACGCTATGCAGCGACGGGCTATCCGTATTATAGATTGTCCGGAGGTAACGGGAAGCCTTGAGCCGCTAGTTCAGCGCCGAACAATAGCTTCCTTGGCCGCATTCTACCGTATTTACCACGGCGAGTGTTCTGAAGAGCTCTTCAATCTGATCCCACCCTCTTCCTTCCGATCCCGAACGACTCGTGCCGGGCAGGGATGCCACCCCCACACAGTGGATAGCATGTTCGCGAGGACCGAACGTTTTAAACGTTCGTTTCTCTGCCGAACAATAGTGGCCTGGAACGCCCTGCCTGTGCACGTGTTTCCTCCCACATATAATCCTGGGTTCTTTAAGCGGAGCGTGAAGAGGCACATCAGTAGGTCGTCAAGTTGAGGGCCACTCTCAATAGTAATGTGTGCTGTGAGAGTGTCCCACAATCGCTAGACGTCGTCACGACTTACCACCAGGCGGGCGGCGTCAATTTGGCGAACCAAATATAAAAAAAAAAAAAAGAACAAACAAAGTTGTCTAATCCGTTATAGTTTTCTTTGAAAGTTCATTAAATGGTCTACCGTATAAAGAACTTCTAATCAATATTTTTTTTTTTTTTTCATGTTTGTTACCTCATATCTATGGACTGGGTGAGCCGATTTTAAAAACTTTTTTTTAATTGCAAGCTACTACTTTCCATTTCATTTTGGTCCCATTTCGATGATTTTGTAATAATACACTACAATAAGTACAGTAAGTACATCTATTGGGATTTTGGTCCAAGCGTCTCTTCCAGTTCGCTTGGGAGGGCTAGGTATTCGTAAAGTCACAGATGTCAGTCTGCCAGCATTTCTGTCGTCGGTCCATAGCACCGAAGAATTAGTCAGGAAAATTTTGTCAAATACACTGATTGATTCCGAGGTTCGATGCAAGACCGATGCCATAAATGCTTGGAGGATGTCTTGCCCCGACACTGACATGCCCTCACGCCTAGGCTCACAGCGACTGTGGGATTTGCCGCTCTGTAAATTGAGAATTAATACACTAATTGACACTTCTGTCAATATTTCAGAACGTGCACGCCTACTAGCTGTTGGAGAATGGGAGTCAGGGTTATGGATCCAGGCGCTCCCATCGCCCAACATCGGTACAATGTTGGACGACACAACCTTCCGCATTGCCACTTGCCTTCGGCTGGGTACACCTTGTGTATCCCCGAAACATTGCGCCTGTGGAGTAGCCGTCGATAATCTGGGACACCATGGTCTTTCTTGTAGCAGAAGCGCAGGTCGTATACCTCGGCACGCTATTCTAAACGACATAATTCGTAGGGCTCTTTCCACCGCAGGTCTTCCGGCCGTACGTGAACCAAATGGTTTAGCACGAAGCGATGGAAAAAGACCGGACGGTATGTCGTTGCTATCGTGGAAGATGGGAAGGCCTTTGGTGTGGGACGCTACATGCGTTGACACCTTAGCACCTTCACACCTTCCAAGCACATCCGGAGGTGCCGGCGCTGCTGCTGCATCGGATGAAGACCTCATACGGCGTAAATATGCTAACCTAGCAGGTGATTACATATTTGAGCCGTTTGGGGTTGAGACACTGGGGTCATGAGGTCCGAGTGCTCGCCGCCTTTATAGAGACATTGCTAAACGCCTAATCGATGCTTCTCAGGACCAGAAGGCTGGCTATTTTCTGGCCCAAAGAATAAGTATCGCCATCAAACGTGGCAACACAGCCAGCATTCTGGGAACCTTCCCAGTCGGCAATGACGCGGAGGATTTTTTAAACGATATTTTATAATGTAAATATTTTTAGTACCTATATAATTATGTATGTATATTTTGTACATTTTAATTCTTATTGTGAATATATGTCATTCTCGATAAGTCTCGAGTAAGAACGGTCACATTTCTTTCTAATACGTAGGTCACACTATAAGTTTTGCGTAACTTAAAAAAACAATATGTTAAAACCAAAATATTATGTTTATTGCTTTTCAAAATACTACCTTTACATTTTAAACATTTTTTCATGCGATCGAACCATTTTTTAAAACTGGAGGACCACAGATCTGAAGGCATGTTTTCTACATGCTGATTGAACGCTATCACTGCCTCTTCGGAGTTGGTAAAAGTGAAACCTCTCATCAAATCTTTGATTTTGGGGAAAATACAGAAATCACAGGGTACTAGGCCGGGGCTATGCGCAGGATGGGTGACGAGTTGTACTTTTTCTGAAGCTAAAAATGACTTTGTTTTGTTGGCCGTGTGTGAAGAAGCGTTGTCATGATGTAGGAGAACGCGGCTTTTGGGTCGTTTTCGCGAACTTTTTCCAACACTCTGGGTAAACAAATGGTAGAATACCACTCGGCATTAACACTCTTTTGATCTTCAAGTGGAATTGTACAGGTGGGACCCGTAGCTGAGAAAAAAAACGCGATCATTTTTTTACCAACGTTTCTCGCCCGCCTCACTTTTGTTGGCTTGTTCTCATTTTCAAATACCCATTCACAAGATTGCTGTTTTTTTCGGGTTCAAAACAATAAATCCACGTTTCGTCTCCTGTGACAATGTCATAAACAGCATTAGAATGTCCGTGGTCGTACTTCAGTAGCATCTGTGAGCACCATTCCACGCGAGCCCGCTTCTGCTCCGCTGTCAGTTCATGAGGGATCCAACGACAACAAAGTACCGAACTTTCAATTCTTCGTGTAAAATTTTCTGGATTTGACTCATACCAATCCCCAATAGTCCTCGAATTGTCTCATAGGTAATCCACGGGTTTTCTTCAATTAACCGCTTAACAGTAGCCACATTGCAATGGTAAGTAGCATTAATGCTATTATAAATTTTAAAAAGTTTTTTCTTAAAAACATTTTACTTACCATTGCTTTGTCATGGATTTTCGCCAAGTAACGCCTGTTTCTATCCAATATTTAGTATTTTCGTTGACGGCAGTTGAAGGCCGCCCTTCACGAAATTCGTCATGTAAAGAAACTCGACCTCTCTCAAATTCAGCAAACCATCGCCTCACGGTGCTCAAACAAGGTGCTTCTCTCCCAAAAGCATTTTGAAGACGAGCGGCACAGTCTAGCGGAGAGAGAGAACTTTTAAAATCATAAAAATCATCGCTCTAAAATCTTTTCGACTTAATTCCATTTTCGTTGCATACGTAGAACTTTGATGTGTGATAAAAAACAATTGACAAATGATTTCCCGCCAATTGTTTTTTTTATTACTAAGAAGGTTGCAACGTTTAAAAAAATATAACATTCAAAATTTAAATAGTTCCGATTAGCTAGAAGTGCAAAACTTTTAGTGTGCCCCATGTATTAGGGCAAAATTGGGCAGTCTCCTTTAATTCCATAGATGTGTGATATTATTTCAGCAATATTTCCTTATTGCTGCATATTTTAGCCAACAGAAACACAAAGATGCCAAGATAATGAACAAATTCGTTGTCTAGACAGGAGGTCGCATCGAGTTGATCGCGGCTGTAGCCTTGAACTAGTAAAATATGATGTGATTTATGTTCCGTATCAGCTATTATAGCTATGAAATGAGTGTTCGTTCTAATAGCAATAGTCCATTCTTGAATTGGATAATTCCTTTGTCTCTTATCCCGAATAAAACGTTCTACTCAAGCCTGTGAAACTGAAACTCCATAACCGTACACCTTCGAAAGGATAGCCCCAGGATTTTAGCCACTTTAGCCACCTTGTCGTACTCTTCGATGTTTCTGTGCTATCCTGGATCTTCAGGGGCGGATTCTAACAAGTAAGAGTGAGTGAGGGCGTGCGTCAGTGGAAACCACACGCTGCCCTCCTAACCTTAGGTAGATACTTGTCTGAGCGGACGATAAGTATTATACATAGATGGATACAATCACGACTGTTACTCCGAGGGAGGAGACCAGATATCTTCCCTTAGCTTACAACACCGCTCAAGTCTAAAATTGGCGGTTTTTTGGCCATTAGATAGAGCTGCTCATTGCGCGTCTAACCATTGGTCACATGAAATAGATTTCCCTCTCAACATCGTACATTTCGTTAGTCTGTCATACTTTTCTCGTAAAAATACTTCGCGCTCGGGGAATATTATATTTTTATGTGAGTTCTATCGCCGAAAGGATATGCATGGAATAGGAAAAATATTAATAGGTAAGCCATATAATTATAGTATTATAGACAATTATAGACAGGTGTGTGGTAACCGACAATGTTAACACATTGCAAAGGTTAAGCAACATCGAGTCAGGCCGGTCTTAGGATGGGTGACCATTTCTTAAGACACTGAGACCCCTCCGTGCCTCGGAGAGCACGTTAAGCTGTCGGTCCCGGTTGTCATACAAACATCTATGGCAGTCGTTAGGGGTAGTTGGAGCCCTAAATCAAAAATCCGACCTGTCTAACTACAGAACTTCGATGTCGTCCATGGGTTGTGGAGGTCAGATGGCAGTCACTTCACGGAAAATATCGATGTTTAGCCGAATCGCAGTTAGACTGGAAAGCCGACCACAACTCAGTTGGGAAAAGGCTCCGTGAATGATGAGACAATTATAGACAGATTTTTCGTCCCTGTGAAGTTGGTAAAAATGACTTATGCGGTGTTGTAAGATAAGGTACGAAATATTATACACCCAATTTTTATGGGAGTGGGAGCTCTAAAAAACCGACTGGTCTAACTACAGAACTTTGATATCCCCAATGGGTTGTGGAGGTCAGATGGCAGTCGCTGTATAGAAAATATCGCTGTTGTTCAGTAGACTGAAAAGCCGACCCCAACTGGTTGCCCCTTATCAAGGATTATCAACGTCCTATATCAGTACTACAAATAGAATTTGAAGTGAGAAAGTTCACAAACTAAAGAAAGCATCGCTCACAAACTTCAATATCTTATAAAATCGTTATTAAATTGATCGTGTAACTCGGCAGGATGATCCCACCATTCATCAGAAACCTTCGCGATGTGTTAGCGTCCATCCATCAACACTCTAGACATCGCCGCTAATGGCCCCTCGTCGTTGTACCTACGCAACATGATAGGTTTTTCCGATGTTCTGTTTAAGACGTTGGTTGTAAGTATTATATATATATTAGACTGAAATATGATCTAAAAGTGGAAAAGGCAAAGAAATAACTTAATATGATGTCGATCATCTAAGTATATGTAGGTAGACTGTAATAAAACGGTGGAAATAAGAACAATAAATTAACTTAAATAAAAAAAAAGTAATATAATAAAGCAATGGTAAGTATAATGGTCAAACTTTTTCAAATAATAGCATTATTTTCGCTAAAATAGAAGACGTTAAAACGTCTACATATGTTTCACCTCTACACGAGGCATTCTCAAGACTGTCTCAGAGAGAACAGCTGTTCTCTCCGAGACAATAGCGAAAATAATGCTATTATTTAAAAAAGTTTGAACATCATACTTACCATTGCTTTGTCATGGACTTTCGCCAGGTAACGCCTGATTCTATCCAATATTTGTAATATAATAATTTTATTTCAGACATTTTCCATGTTGGTACAGTTTTCAATTTAAAACTTAAGCAAAAAGTCTTAAAATTACAGCAATGGGACCAAATAAATATCGGAAAGGGACCAAATTGAAATGGAATCCCATGAGAAGCGAAAGCTTTTTCAATATAATGTTCTAAATCGGTTCACCCCCTTGAGATATACTCGTACTCGAAATCACATATGGGATATATGTGATTTCGAGTAAGGCCCCGTTTCCACAGCGATTTTTAACGCGCGTAAGAATTGCCTAGTATTTGTTCACACGGCAGCGGATTTAAAACGCGACGGTTTTTTTCATTTTAAGCGCTGGGCGTTGAGTGTAAAATTTATTTCCCGCTGGCGTTAAAAATACATAGCGGTTTATAAACGCCCGTGGAAACGGGGCCTAAAAAGTTTACACTTTGTTGGTCCGGTTGGTATTGCCGGGTCCGGGCACTTTGGGTCTCTTGCCAGAGCCTCGTGCTTCTAAGGACGTTGATACCTTGAAGATTTTGATAGGTCTCCTTAGCATACATATAATGTTAAAATATGACAGTTTATGTAACATAAAATCACGCAACCCAGCAAATACCACAAATAAAAGAATATGTATATTGTTCCAAAAGCCTAAATGTCAGCAAATATGCCACAAATGCCTCCATCATTGGCAATCCTTTCAGAAATCGAGATACCACAAACAAAACCTTCATCCTCTACGGTAAACAAATACGAGAAGGCTATATGCGATTCACTAACTTAGATTATTAGTATTATTACACAATTTTTAGGGGTCGCGTGTTCTCTTGAATATTTCAGGGACGGCCGCCCTCCCCTCTGCGAAGGCTGATTTCATATCGGGTATTTTGATTCTAATTTTATGTAACTCATGCCTAAGCCAGAATAAATACCACTAGAAATATTATTATAGCAAATGTTTGTATGGATCGCCTTAGTTATTGTGATTTCCTTATTGCTTTAAAAAATAATGTAGGTACTTTGGCAGAATTCGGGTAGGTGAGTCCAACGCTAGATCTAGAAATTATAGTATAAACAAATATTGAATGATGTCGGTATTAGTCATCGTAGCTCAGTGGTCAGAGCATTCCCTTTGTTAGGGAAATCCTGTTTGTCCGTATCCTGCTGATGATATTTCAGTTTTTGCTATTTATAATTTCTATTTAAATATTAAAATATGCTTATTTATTATTTTGGTATTTTTCGAGTTGTAATTGGATCAAAATCACGTATGTAATCTGGTTTCGAACGGCAATGTTTGCTTTCACGTAAAAACTACTGAACAGATTTTAATGAAACTTTACAATAATATAGATCATACATCAGAATAACACATATACTAGTTTTAATCCCAGTAATGAGTTCCCGTGAGAATTGGGAGCGAGGAAACTATTTATCCTCGGGTTACAACAATAGTATATTAAGTAGATATACGTTATTATGAAATCTGTAAATTGGAACCATAGCCTGGCTATTGCATAACGATTCCGATTTTATTTCTACACGATTCACTAGTCCACAACCCATAACGACTGCTGTAAATGTTCGTATGGCAATCAAACTGGATCGAACGGGTTTAGTTTACGTACTCTCTGAGGTACAGACTTCTTAACACACTAAAAATCACAACACCCTCATATTTTATCAACGACAAAGTTACAAGAAATAAAAGTTTTGAGACTGAACTGATTGCCTTAGTTCTTCTGCGGGCTATACATCCCAGCCGCTGCCTGGTTAGGGCCGGTTGGCGTCATGCCAGAAACTATAACAATCGGGGGGCGTGGTGTACGTTCGCTTCAACCGATCCAACTTAAGTAGGTACCTAGTGAATGAATAAACAATTCTAAGTTATAACGCTATTAGCTTGACTGAAAGGTTTTTGAACTGTGAGAGTGGCTGACGTCAAGACATTTTAATTTGGAGGTTCACAAAGAAAGTGGGGGTACCCCACACGTAGCTTACACCTAACTACGTTCGCTTTATTTTCAGTTATGGCGATTCGTACCTATATTTTGGTTTATATTAGCGACCTTTTAAATTACTTTTCCTATAACTCTACATGGTAAAACAACGAGAAGTTGTAAATTTTAATATTTTTTTTTGTAATGATAATACGAGTATGTAAATGTAATCCTGAATGCCAATTATAACGGCCAATATAAACGATATTTGGTGTCGGACTGGCGCAAGCTTAAGTAGATAACCTTAAACCTTTATAATATTGGAATTGTGGTCTTCTGTTGTGATAAATAACGTAAAAAAATCACGTTTGTTGTATGGGAGTCCCGTTAATTTCTGTTTTTTAGTATGTGTAATAAAGGCAACTGAAATACATACTTCGTGAAAATTTCAACTTTCCAAATATCACGGTTCATGACATACAGCCCAAGACAGACAGACGGTTGAATGGACTAATAATAGAGCTCCTATTTTACCCTTCGGGTACCGAAGCCTAAAAAGGTAAGTAAAATTGAGGCATACCGAATACTATTCCCTATTCTGTGGTTTTATCTCTTTAGGTACATAGGCATAGGTAGTTATTCACTAGCGTAAGCGGGATCCTGCTGGGTCAGAGGTCTATGGTATGCACGCACAGTCACAACTTCTTGTTCTTCATGTAAAATAAGCCGAAAATTTTCCAAAAATACTAACTTAAGTGCCTTATTGACAGAGGGAGCGAAGCGACCGAAGTCTCCGTTTCAACTTGCAGACTGGGGAGAATTTCTTTCGTCTGTACCTCTACATCTCTACATCTACGGGTTCTGTCAGATCATGTTTGAGGCCGTATTTATCAACCAATTTGCATGAAACTTTACACACACACTCCTTCCTTACAATGAATAACATTTGAAAGATATTTTTTGGATTGGATGACAAATGAAAGAGTAATAAAGAAAATTGAAAAAGAAATTTTCTAAACAAAGCCGCTCCTAAAGTTTACGGTTCACAGAACCACTAGTTTATAATGCGACAAGCTATACTTAAAGAGGCTTATCTAATAATAACCCTTTATTTAGTCCACACACATATCACGACTTCTTCCCCGAAGGGGTAGGCAGAGGCGCATTACACACCCACAATTTGCCGGTATTTTTAGTCCCACGTAATAGGGGGCAAGCCTATTGCCGTCACCGGGCACTCTATAAAGTGGGTTATGTCCAAAATGGCCGATAATAAGCAGCGATATTATAATTTTGAAAACTCAATTTGAAACCCGTTGCTTTACGATGAAATGTTGATGAAAAGCAACAAAATCTTACGTGCCAGCCGCTATGGCACAGCCAATTAAACTCCTTGGCGTCTCGTACTCAACTATTTAGTCCTTATGTCCTTCTGTTTTTATAATATTCGTTTTTCTATAGAAAGCTAAACATAGATATCTTAATCTTATCTTAACATAGTATAAAACAAAGTCGTTTCCCCTCTGTCTGGCACTATGTAAGCTTAGATTTTTAAAACAACGCAACGAGATTTGATGCGGTTTTTTAATGTATAGAGTGGTTTTTGAAGATCAATCATCATGAGGAACGAGCTTGTAAATAAATAAAATTTAAGTGTCTGTTTGTAATCCCAAAAAAAGAGCTTTCACAAAATGCATAATTAAAGCATTTACAGAACTTATAATTTATAAAAAAATATGTATCTGTTTTTTCCGTCAAATATCTGAAATGGATTGACCGATTTAACAGGAATTGCTCTGGCAGATAATTGATGTTCAAAGGAGTAACTTAGTCTACTTTTTATCCAGTGGGAATGTGGAACACGAAAACTATTCACGAAGCCGTGGGTATCAACTAACGGTACATAAATTCTCTATGAAAAAAAATCATTAAAAACATCAAGATGATAAATCAATAGAATCGTTCCGACAAACGAAATTCTTTTCATTCAATAGGTACATTGTACGGAGACCCCGGTCTATGTAAATGGTACTACAATGTCCAACAATGTCTAAGGGCCACTAAACGCTCGTTATTTTCACATTAACCCTGCAAATCAAACCTTCTTTTATCCCAGCAATGTATTACAAAAACTGTTTTCAGTCGACGACGATCGATAAACGCGAAACTTGACTACGATTAAAGTGCAGCCTTTACAATCGCTTTGTTAATACTACTTGTATTGCATATTAAAAGGGTTTATACAGTACATAGTGTGGGTAATATAGATGGGTGTACTCACAGTGCAGGTGAATGGTATCGAGATTTACATGGGTCTTGAGTCTTGAGGCACACACGGGGAATGTTTCTTTTTACATTAAAATCACCTCGTCCAGGCCACTCTCCGCTCAATTTGCGTAACATTTATATTTCGAACACCACGATGCTTTTACTTCGGATAGAGGCGGGAGTCCGCTCCCTTTTAGAGCCCCTCGTCTGCCATCTTGGTTGGCAGTCGCATGTGGAGGGTTGACGGAACCCAGACAAGGTTGCTCACGTTCGCGAACGGGTTTTTAAGTTATAATAAGAGATGTGCCAGCGGTGGTTACGTTAAAATAAAAAAGTTTAAATGTCGGGTGGAGCGGTCGGCCGGCTGCGAGAGGCACATGCCGCTCGATAGTGACGCGCATGCGTGAGGCGCGGTGCTTGTGACGTCACGTGGACATGCGCCCAACCCCGGACCGCTTCAATGGGCCATCGCTGGTTCAACCACTCAACCATGTTCATTATTTGGCTCTCAGTCTCTCAGACTCTATACTCTAATGAAGGCTGTGACATCGTCCAATTAATAATGTCACACCGTCACATTTAGATTCAACAATCTGTTATGTATGAAGTATGTGATAGTCAAGGGTTCTATGACATCGTTCGGGATGGTTATAGGCGAAGTTATTTAACTTCTTTGAATTATCGAATCGGTGATAGATGTCAATTTTGACAGGTGATTAATGCACATAAGGTAGTAACACTGAAGATTTCTAAACTTGTAATACAAAACGTGTAATCTTCAACAAAGTTGATGGCGATTGTCCGCTTTTAAACAACGCAGGGACTGCAATTTTCAGTAATAGATAAGATTGATAAAAGAGAAAGGTTTATATACACGACATAATACGCATGCAAAGAAAAATTCGGGCAAGTGCGAGTCAGACTCACGCACAAAAGATTCGGTACCAAAAAAGAAAAAAATCACGTTTGTTGTATGGGGATCCCATACAACAAACGTGATTTTTTAAATATTTATTATATTATGTTTTTTTAGTATTTGTTGTTATAGAGTCAAATATCATCTGTGAAAATTTCAACTTTCTCACGGTTATGAGATACAGCCCAAGACAGACGGACGGTCAGTAAAGTCTCAGTAATATAGTTCCCGTTTTACACTCTGGGTATGGGACCCTTAAAAGGAAGGTTTATGCACGACATTGCATACGTTCAAAGAAGAAAACTTACGAAAATAAACAGATTTAGCCGAAAATGTACAACCTTTCAAAGTCCGCTACGAACACTACCCTCTAGGCCTCTACGGCGTAGAGGCCGTAGAGGTAAGGGTACCGAGTAGCGGCTACGGCTGGGTACGGGCGTAGAGGCCGCGTGGCATAGAGTAAAATAATTTTCCCCCTGTGTCCACCTACTTCCATACTAAATTTTATCAAACTTGGTCGAGCAGTTTGTGAAAACAAATGTACCAACGCTCATATTTAGAAACTTTTTCTATAATTGACCGATCGAACGAAGTCAGCGCAGCGTCTATATTTCGAGAGTAGACAATTTTGCTTTCGTCCGTCTGTCTGTATATGTGTTAGCTGGCGGTCTCATTTTTTTCGATCTCAAGCGAAGTGAAAAGAAAACCCCAGAAGTGAATGTTGTGGCGTTCGTTGGGGGAGCCCTATGCCTAAAAGTGCAGCAGGGCTAAGATGGATTATAATGATATGGTTATAAATATGCTCACATTTATCTGATGCAATTCTACTGTAGAGTTGTCATCTTCAAGATCACTAGAGCTGTCCTTCAGAACTTCAGAACTTCTATATTTTTCTTCATACATTTTGATATAAAATATACTACACTGCTCCCTGTAATCTATTGCATTAGTCCAATTATCGGACACTATTTCTTTATTTGATCTGGCAATATTACAGAGTTTAGTTTCTTGTATAACTAGTACACATATTGATGTCAATTCACGGAGATATTTAAATAAAATCTTAGTTAAAATATCTTTTAAACACATAGTTGGAAATACCGTGATCACTGTTCAGAATACAACATTCTGATCGAAATGTCGGGAGCAATCACGTATAGGATATACCTATCGTGAAGGTTTAAAATGAAATATTTTTAAAGATTATAATTTTTAGATATATGTATGTAATTTTGGTATATAGGTACCTAATTTTTGTGTAAATAGTAGTTATGTACGTATATTGTATTCAGGTATATTTTTAATAAGATGAATAATGATTAAATATCAAAATATAAAGCTTATTGCAAAATTAATATAGTTGGTAAGCTTATTCGAATGTATTTCACGAAATGATTGAATTAATAAATTATTCTTATCTACTTAATTAAAAAGCTTAGATATATTTTATTAACTCTACTATCTACTTAATTAAAAAGCTTAGGTATATTTTATCTCTTTACGTTTAATTAGATATTAGTTTGATAAGCTATTTTCTGCAATAGCATCGGTTGAAGAGATGGTAGAGTAGACGGGACTGAAGCGACTGTCATGCTCTTAAGAAGTATGATGTGTTTCTCTGGGGATTGGAAACGATACACAGATTTTCTTTCTCCATGATTGGTACCATACTTAATATTTAATTCATACACATACACATATAGCACCATAGAGGTGTATTAAACGCCCACAATTTGTCTGTATTTTAGTCCCACGTAATAGGGGGCAAGCCTATTGCCGTCACCGGGCATATTTATAATGGGTTATGTCCAAAACGGTCGAATTAATTTAAAAAAGTAGCAGCTACATTGTAATTCTGAAAAACTAATTTGAAATCCGTTGCCTTGCGATGAAATGTTAATGAAAGGCAACAAAATTTTATGTGCCGCTGTGGTACAGCCAATTAAGGTCCTGGGCGTCTCAAAAATTGGTGATTTTTGATTGATTTTAAGGTTCTAAGTCCCCTAGAGGGGGCAGAGGGTATCCACAGTGCCTCGCCATCCCATACGATCTTGAGCTTCGCGTTTTATTTCGTGTGTGCCTAAATTTAGATTTTTTTGATGAGATTTTAATTTGGTAAATTTGTGCTTTCGATTGTCGACACTTGGTGGAACTTATTATATTAAATTTTTTGAAATAAACTCACTTAAACAGTTACACAATCAAAAGTCGACTAATAATAGCTGTGGATAGCTTAAAGATGAATTTCTTGACTTACTTGACGTAATGTCCTAAATCCCCTAGATGGGGCAGAGGACGTCCACAGTGCATCGCCATCCCGTTCGATCTTGAGCTTCGCGCTTTATTTCGCTCCAAGTCTTCCCTAATGCACTCACTTCTGGAGCAATAGTCCGCCACCAGGTCTGTTTCGGACGACCACGTTTGCGCTTTCCTTGGGGGTTCCAGTCGAGAGCTTGCCTCGGTATGTGATTCTGGTCCCTTCGGAGAGTATGGCCAATCCAACTCCACTTGCGGCGTTTTATTTGTTGGTCGATCGGAGTCTCACTGCAGCGTTCCCAGAGGTTCAAGTTGGAGATTTTCTCGGGTCAGTATAAACCGAGAATCCTGCGAAGGCATCGGTTGATAACGACCTGCAACTGGCGCGTGATGTCCTTTGTGACCGTCCACGTCTCGCATCCGTACAGCAATACGGTTTTTACATTGGACCGGAATATCTCGAGCTTAACTCTCCGTGTCAATTTACGTGATTGCCATAAGGGGCGGAGCTCTGCGAAGGTAGCTCGAGCTTTGGCGATCCTAGAAGCGATGTCCTCTTCAGTTCCTCCAGTCTCTGACACGACACTTCCGAGGTATGTAAATTTGTGGACTCGCTCCACAGCCTCTGTGTCAATAAGAAGCGGCAAAGAACTTGTCGCTCCACATCTCACCTCCTGGGTCTTCCGGGTGTTAATCTTTAGTCCCATGTTCTTAGCCTCTCTCTGCAAGTCGTTCAATTTGGTCTGCATGTCAGCGCGAGTGTGGCTCAGCAGGCATAAGTCATCGGCGTAATCCAGGTCCTCCAAGGCGCTGGATAGTCCCCACTCTATGCCGCGGCGCGTTGTAGATGTCGTGTGATGCATGAATTTCTTAAGTATAATAATATAATGAGTTATAAAATACTAACAGACAGTGAATGTAGTATTGGGAATTAATAGGAATACCTCTGATGATGTCATAAGACGAAACCGGTGAGGTTTAATAAAATAAAAAGAATTGTGGAACTGTACAAATGAGTTTATTTCAAATAAATTAAAACTAAAAATTTCGAGTTGGCTCTTGGAAAGCCCTTTCATTTGATACATATTGTAGAAGTGCATTAAATATTATTATTCCACCATCTTGTATGCGCCACCTTGTTGGATTTAGAATGACGTTACAAGGTTAACCATGTATTGTCATCCAAACCGAATGTCTATACAAAATTTCAGCTCTATCGGTTAAGAAAATCTGCTTCAAAATTGAGTTGCCAGATTCCACCCGAACAAACATATTGTATACAAACATTGCAAGTTAAATAAAAGCTCGTAAAAATGTATTTTAATTTGGAACATGAATCTAACATAGGTAGTAATCGAATGCAAATGGTACTGAGGGGTGCGCCAAAGTTCACCTAAATTTTCAACTCCGATAATTGGAAATCCGAAAATGTTCTTCCTAAAATTTTTCATCCTAACAATCACAATTCCTAACTACTCTGTCTCTAATGTTCATAATTTCGAAGCATTCAACTTCATAATGTCAGTAGCAATAAACATCTATTATACTTTTATTTGTTTTCCTATATTTTTTCAATATAACCATCTTTTACACTATTATTCAAAGTCATATCTTTTTTGTTTAGATTTTGGTTAGGTTAGAACTGTGCCAGAACCGAATCGGTCCTAATTATTATGTTTACGGATAATAAAAGCGTTATGATAAAAAACAGTAGGAGTTTAAATATATTTACATTAATGATATTATTAATTACAATTTTCGGAAACATGAGTGTTATGAACATCGCCGGTAGCACTACAAATAGTATGAATGAAAACTTTAGGTTGAAAAATTTTAGCAAGAGAGCTAGATCATTCGGATTACAAATTATTAGAAAGAACAATTTCGGGCAAAGAACTTTAGGTGAGCCAATATGGACCCGGTACTGAGTTATCGGCTTGTATGTGTTGGAAACGCACAAATTATTTTCCCCGGTAGTATCTACGTTTTTTCATAGAAGGCGATGAAAAGTAATATTTAAGTTTCTAGAGTAAAATTATTTTTCTCTCAGGCAATGTAGGTACTCTGAATCCCTCGCTACGTTCAGGATTTTACTTGAGAATCTTTCGTTTTACTCTGGATTCAAAATAGCGCCTTGGGCAACAATATATCATTTTACTCTCTTGTCATGGTATCTACTATTTTATCTTCTTCATGGTGTACAAAGGCATGGTATCTATCAACATCTTCAGGGCACAAGTCAACGTCACCTGCATGAGGTATAATTGCTGTCAGACGGATGAGGCTCTGGGAAATATACCCGGCAATATTAGTACGCAATATTACCAACCGGCAAATTTTATAGGCATCATTAAATATGTGTTAGTATGTTCTTCAGGCTATCGCAAAGCTACAAAAACAACAAACAAATTAGGATGTGGCATTTTTAACCGAATTCAAAAAAGGAGGATGTTCTGTATTTTTTTTTGTTTTTTACCTCATAAATTTCAACTGGGTGTACCGATTTTGATGTTTTTTTTAAATTGAATGTTGGTAACCTTTTTTTTTTGTCTTAAATTATTATATAGGTATAACAAAACAATTTACCTATAGATAATACAATATTATATTTCACTATTTACAATATTATAAAATAACAAATATAATAATGATTTGTCTAGTTAAATTGTTTACATTTTACACAAGAATATAACAAATATGTTTTTTTAATAGAATAAAAAAAACATTACATAAAAATTGCTACTTAACTAATAATATAATATAATTAAACATAGCCTTAGCGCTGTATATTTGAAAAGGCTTTAATATTTACAAAGCGCCAGTCACATATAACGGTAACTTATAATAAAATTCACGTTTCACGTATAAAAGGTAAAAAAAAAAATTAAAAAATATCTTGAAATTTATTTACAATCAAAAAATAGTAATGGACCCTGAACCAATTTTTTTTTCTAAAATTAAATATGCATTAAATATAATGTACATTCAATATTATAGTATTCCTAAATTGAGCAATTTTCGTCAAAATTCATAATAAAAAAATTTAAATGTCAAACATTCAATAAAAAAAAAACAATCTTAAACTGACATAGCTTGCACAACAACCCACTTTTGAAGCGATGTCGAAAGTATAAGGTTATATATTGACTTATTAGTTTATATTAAAAAAAAAATGAATGCTTACTATTGTCCATTAATGTTAGACCCACATTCTCATTTTATCCAAAGAAATATTTAAAACTTTAAAACCAGGAAATTTTCCAACGATATTCTTAATAATGGTACGTCTGTCGGTACATGATATCTTAATATATAATAAATAAGAGAAGAGAAGAATATAATATATAGAAGAGAAGATAAGAGACAAGCCAAAATAAAATAAAAGCCAGCTTGCATTAGATTAGAAATTTCAGCAGACTTTTTGATCTCCCTACCGCCAAACTGCGCAGTTTTTTTTAGAAAGTATTTTAAGAAATATACTTAAACTTGTCTATTAAACGTAAACCAAATTAGAAAAGGTATGACGAAGAATAGTGCAATATTACAAACTATGAAAATTTATAAACGAGATTGTTTTTTTTCCCATAACTCAACATATTTTTCAATGTAAATATTATTTAGTATTTTCAATAACATTAAAACAGCCAGAGGATAATACATCAATCTTTACAAAAATATTGTCTTTGTCATACATTAATACTACTTTTACTTAGCTAACTTTTTTAATTTGGTATAAAATATAGGTATACAAACATTGGACCGACACGTTTCAAGAAAAAAAAGTTAGTTTTAATCTGCCACTGTCACTACAGTAACTGGTATTGCAAACAGGATATTTTCGCAAGTTCGATATTGTGAGCATATTCAGCCGGTATCTGAATTGAGAATTTTAAGTTGAGCATCCACTGAGTACGCCAAATGTCAAAATTCAGGAACAAATTTTGACATTTGACGTGCTCAACGGATACTTAACTTCAAATTCTTATTCAGAAACCGGCCGATTGTGTTGCAATCGAGATCGAGTTAGACATGAGAATGAAACCAGTGGTTATGATCAATTGCAGCATAAACATCGAACGAGGGTAGATCGATATAGTTTCATTCACATGTCTCTGATTCTGAAAATTACTTTTGACAAACGGTTTTCTGAGGTTCCCAGCATACGGACCACAACGTCAAGTCAACCACATAAGATCGCAGCGTCATAAAGTGGCACGTGTGCTTTAGACCTAACGAATGACCCGCCCGACAGAAAATTCTGTTTCTTTTGTTAGAACGATTAATTCATCAGTGAATCCATGATAGAATATTTTCACATAATTGTGCGTTCGTAGTGTAAAGATTCTGTAATAACAATTGATTTATATAAATGAGTTATCAAAGCGAGAGTATTCAGCAGAAATCGGTGGTCGGAAGTAAGTTTTAGAGTGCATGACTCTTGTAATACTCAATGCTGAAATATCATACTCTCGAACATAGCATGGTAAATACCCCGTTGTCTATTATAAAATTAGCTAAAAATTGTCTAGAAAACGTCAAAATGGAAAAACGAACAGAAACTCAGGTCCCTAGTGCGTCACATTCATGCCTATATCAGTCAATATCTAGGCTTTTGAAACTACTAGTAAAGCTAGCGAACATTCCCCTACTAGGCTTCTTAATTCTTTTCTTTTCATCTGCTTTGAAAATTTCAGTCTCAATCAACCAGTCTCTGTAATTATTTTCCATATTCTTGCGTTGTTCTTCGTGTAGTTGTTTTACAGATGGTAGTGGGCCTCCGAAGTCTTCGGGAAGAAGTTCTTTGTCAACTACAGACTCTGGGCCTTCGGAGGAGAAGTTGAGTAGGTTGAGAAGGTTGGAGTGAATGAGAGGTTTAACGAGACACATGACTTGGTTGATGAAGGAGACAGTGTGGACGACGTGGATCTTCTTGAGCCGAGCTGGGTGAGCGTTCTGGAACATTATTAAAACGATGTAAACACGTGTGATTTGTGTTAAGGGACAGTGGGGTAACTACGAACACCTAAGGCAATATTGAAATACAATAGAAGATAATTGACAAAGACTTAACACGTAACAACTTTAGGAATCAATATTAATATTTTATAAATAAAAGGTAACGTTTGAGATAAAAGAAAAACTAAACCTTTAGTGTTCGGATTTACCCGTGGGGCAATAACGAAACTAACATTAATCATCTTTAATCAGGCTTCAATTAGGTACGACAAATCACATTTGTACTCTGCTGACGTTAATTGGTCGGCAGGACCTGGTTACAAAGTGACATTATAATAAATATTTAATCAATCTTCTATAACGACTACCGATCTCAACTTGCATTGCGTGCGACAGACGCCGCGGGCACGTGAAGCTTGAAGGCTCCTTCACAAAATAGGGAATGCTGCGTTTAGAAGACAATCTGAACTATTCTGAACGCAGCCTTATCAAGTTCCATCTATATATCAGTTTACTAACCTGAATATAATGCATGAACGCCCTCAGCGCCGGCAGCGTTACTCTAGTCAAGTGTCCGAGGCTGCATCCCTTCATATCAAAGATGACGATATACCCTTCAGCCTGGCCCAGATCTTCCGATAACTTCATGTCGTTAAACATACAGAAAACTCTGACGGCGTCTGCGAAGTTCAGTTTGCTGTAATCGAAGTCTGAGAGCCTGTACAGCAGGACGTGAAATCCTTCCGACGTCTTGTTGGGGAATGCTACCATTTGCCTGAGAAAACCATAGGTAATTAAAATAAATTATTTGGATGTCCTGCTTAGAACTTTGCGTACTTCTCCGGGTAATGTGTTGACGTCGATATTGGGAATGATTTCAAGCGGGCACAACAGCGACCAATACAACTAAGTAACTACTTAGTTATATGCAAAATGTGCGAATATTATAATCTATGAAGCAAAATCAATTCGCAGTTCAATTTGTGTACTCTATCGAGCTGTGCTCATGGCTGGTGTACAGGCTACACATAACTACGCCATTTATACTGATAATGAGAAATGCAACAGTTAGAAAGTCTCTTTGAAATGATCACATGTAGAGTTTTTTTGTCTGTTTTCCCAATTATAGGCAGGCCCAAGTCTTTCCACCTTACCGTCTTGTCTTGCGTAGCTACATGTAGAAGTGCACGGAAAAGAAAAAAAGATTTCTCTTCCGTGTGGAAGTGTGACTTGAATGCTATTTTTTTTGTATATCAGGTACGTCATATTGACGTCGCCCGCCTGATGGTAAGTTGTGATGACGTCTAGCGATTGTGGGCCACTCTCACAGCCCACAATACTTTAGAGAAATATAGAAATATAAAATATATTTAATAATATGCACTATTAAACTTACAGTGGCATACGAAATATTAGTCTAGCACGCAAAACACAGCTGATCATCATAACTAAGTATACAACAAACCGCCGGGCGCCACTGGAAATACGTTCTGCTTGTAACCAGAGACGCCCGGCAACGGACGTTAGAGCGGCCGCGGCCTTGGACCGCGGAATTAAATAAAACCGGGGCGGTGTATGGTGCGGCAGGCCAACGGGGGCGAAGTGGAGTCTAGTGTGGGCGGTGTGGGTCGATTCGCCGGCCAGGGAGACCCTTAGCAACGGCGTTGCCGCGGCCGCCTGCAACATAGTCATAGGGCCCGCCTGGGACCAACCACCCCAGTAGGCTGCCCCACATGTTGCACATAATCCTGTTGTGGGGTCGCCGCTCCGGGTGGTAACCGGTGTGGGGTAGCGGCGGCCTTGCATCAGGGGGGTTTGGGAGCCCTTCCGTCCGGCGGGTCGGCTCCGACCTAACCACACGGTTCTAGACGAAGCTAGTCTCTGCACTTTGTCACTTACTACCGCACCAAATATCGCCCTGTCTTCACGCTTCCCCATATCTCATTATGACAGTGCAACAATTTAATAGACGGTACACAGCGGCCCCTAGAAACCCCACAAATTTGACTTCGTTTGAGGTGGAGTTCACGAATATCCGCGGACTCCATGCGAACCTCGATACCGTCCACCATCACCTGGAGACGGCACGGCCTTCTGTGATGTTCCTAACGGAGACACAGATACGCCGCCCTGACGACACGTCATACCTGTGTTACCCGGGCTATATAATTGAGGAACAATTCCGCGATACAGCCGGGGTGTGCGTGTTCGTTAGGGCGGATGTTTGTTGCCGCCGGTTGCGCTGTCTGGAGAACCCCTCCTACTCCGTCCTTTGGCTGCACGTGGATCATGACTCCATGAACCAGATCTACGTGTGCGTCTACCGCTCCCACACAGGGGACACTGGGACAACAAGGCTTTTCGAATACCTCAGCGAGATGGCTGACGACGCGCAGGTGCGGTTCCCTAATGCTGACCTGGTTTTCCTGGGAGACTTTAACGGTCATCACGTTGAGTGGCTGGGGTCCCTTAGGACAGATCATGCTGGACGAACCACCCATGCATTCGCTCTCTCCCACGGGCTGACCCAGATGGTACAGGGGATCACCCGGATACCTGACAGGTCAGACCACACACCCGCCTTGCTGGATCTACTGCTGACGAGTCGCCCAGCCCATTACAGTGTGTTGGTACGCGCCCCACTGGGTACTTCCGACCACTGTGTGGTGCATGCCAGCTTGAAAGTGCCACCTCCTGCTTGTGCTGATCAAATGACTCGACGATTATGGCACTACTCGTCGGCAGACTGGGACGGTCTCCGCGATTACTTTGCGTCCGTCCCGTGGAGCCTGCGCTACTTTGTAGGAAAGGCGCCTTCGGATAGCGCTGCTGCCGTTGCTGGTGAGATCAGTCTAGGGATAGAATCCCATACACTGATGTCGCCAGCATCCGTAAATCTCGCCCCTGGTTCGGGCGTGAATGTGCCGAAGCGGTCCAGAAAAAACAGTCGGCATATCGCGCCTGGGTCAGGGCTCGGGCGGCACGTGACCCGAACGTGGGCCGCCTCAAAGCAGCGTACAATAGGGCCACTAGGTTCAGCAAGCGGGCCTTCAAGAGAGCGGATGCCCAGCGCGTCGCGCGGCTTGGTCAGGAGCTCACATCCCATCCCACGGGCAGCCGTGGATACTGGCAACTGGCCAAAGCCGTGCAGTCCAATTTTTGCCAACCCTCACTGCCACCACTGCGTCTTCCTGATGGATCACTGGGTCACAAAGCCCAAGAGAAGGCGGACATGCTCGCAGACCTCTTTGCGGCTAATTCCCGGGTCGACGACCGTGGCCTGCAGCCCCCCGCCATCGTCAACTGTGGCCACACTATGCCTGATATTGTTATCAGGCAATGTGATGTACGGGCAGTGCTGCGGTCACTCGACACGCGGAAAGCCAGTGGCCCTGACGGCATTCCGGCGGTGGTGCTTCGAAAATGTGCTGCTGAGTTGTCTCCAGTATTAACGCGTCTGTACCGCCTGTCATACTCTACAGGCCTCGTGCCGGAGGTCTGGAAAGAGGCGAACGTACAACCGATCCCCTAGAAGGGTGATCGATCCGATCCAGGCAACTATCGACCCATAGCTGTCACCTCAGTCCTTTGCAAAGTGCTTGAACTCCTTATCAATAAGCAGCTCATGCGATACCTGGAGGATCACTCGCTAATCAATGATCGGCAATATGGCTTCAGGCCAAAACGATCAACGGGTGACCTCCTGGCATTCGTCACGCATGTAGTGGGTGAGGCTATGGAAAGGTACGGCGAGTCCTTTTAGCCTGGACATCGCCAAAGCTTTCGATAGGGTCTGGCACGCTTCGCTCCTTTCCGAGCTTCCGGCATATGGTCTACCTCCTCAACTGTGCAGTTGGATTGCCAGCTTTTTAAACGAGCGCCGAGTGCGGGTCCTCTGCCATGGCCAGGCTTCTCGCTTCTTGCAAGTGAATGCCGGGGTACCGCAGGGGTCCGTACTATCACCAACTCTCTTTCTTCTGCATATCAATGATATGCTATCCCTAGGGAACATTCATTGCTATGCAGATGACAGCACACTGCACGGGAGTTACTCGGTTCGTCCAACGGCGGGGCGATCTGAGATTGAGGAGGAGAGACGACGACTCGTGGTTGATCTCGACCGTAACCTCGACAGTATCTCCCAATGGGGTGCCGAGAACTTGGTCGAGTTCAATGCCCACAAAACACAGGCGTGTGCATTTACTGCGAAAAAATCCCCTTTCCTTACCCTACCCACTCTTCAGAATGCAATATTACCAATGAAGGACAATCTAGACATTCTTGGCATAGACGTTCGTCGAGAGCTCAATAACACAAACTACATTGAGAGATGTATTGGGCTAGCTTCGCGGAAATTAGGAATACTGAACAAGGTAAAGCGATTCTTTACACCGTACCAGAGGTGTCTGTTGTACAAAACGCAGATTGGACCCTGCGTCGAATACTGCTCTCACCTCTGGGACGGCTCCGCGAAGTATTTGCTGGACGCTCTCGATGCTCTCGATGCAGCGACGCGCTTGTCGCATTATAGACTGTCCGGAGGTAACGGGAAGCCTTGAGCCACTAGCTCAGCGCAGAACAATCGCTTCCTTGGCCGCGTTCTACAGTATTTACCACGGTGAGTGTTCTGAAGAGCTCTTCAACCTGATCCCACCCTCTCCCTTCCGATCCCGAACAACCCGCGCCGGGCAGAGATGTCACTCTCATACCGTGGAAACCATCTTCGCAAGAACCGAACGTTTTAAACGTTCGTTTCTCTGCCGAACGATAGTGGCTTGGAACGCCAAAATCAAAATCAAAATATCTTTATTAATGTAGGTTACAAAGTAACACTTATGAACGTCAAAAAAAGAAAATGCTTGTACATTTACATTTACCGCCAGATTCGCAAGGAAATAGGTAGAGCCTGTGAGGAAAGAACCTGGCAAGAAAAACTCACGGCCACTCTTTTTATTCGCCAGTAAATACAATGATTCTGTTACAACAATAAAAAGAGGGCAAGGGCAGTACGTGACCATGTGTGGACCAAGTGAACTTAAAAATTATGAATCTCTGTTATTCACAAAAAAAAAAGTCAAATACTAGTTAAAGGTGCCACATAATCTCAAAGTACCCATACCTTACAATATCATAATAATAATAATTTAACAATAATAAGTGAGTTTCAGCAATAAAACAACATTTCAAACAGAACGCCCTGCCTGCGCACGTGTTTCCTCCAACATATAACCCTGGGTTCTTTAAGCGAAGCGTGAAGAGGCACATCACTGGGTCTTCAAGTTGAGGGCCACTTTCCATAGTATTCCAGTGTACTGTGAGAGTCGCCCACAACCGCCAGACGTCACCACAGCTTACCATCAGGCGGGTGGCGTCAATTTGTCGACACAAATATTAAAAAAAAAATATATATATATATATATATATATATATATATATATATATATATATATATATATATATATATATACAACAAAGTCGCTCCGATCCATACGAATGCATAGATCTTTAAAATTACGCAACGGATTTTGATGCGGTTTTCACCAATTGATAGAGTGGTTCTCGAGGAAGGTTTTTGTGAATATATTTTGTCAAGCGGTCGATGCCGCGGGCGTCTAAATAAAATGCACACAAGTATCTAAATAAAATGCATTCCACCAGGTAAAGAACACTTACGTGATATCCAAAATAGCCTTATTCTTTGGTGCCAGTGGGTCTCTGTTGGTAAAGAGGTCAGCTCCACTGTTCGCTCGCAGCGTGAAGTAGTGCTCTATAGTTTGCTTTGTCTCCGGGGCCTTGAAGTAGTTGGAATGGAGGAACAGGAATATGTATTCGTCTGATATATACGGCAGGTGCGGTTGGCTTTTCATCCTGGAAAATAATACATGTTGTATTAGTGTGTGGTTTAGACTAGCTTAGTCTGGAATAGTTTTACAAATCACTATTCCTACAGAAACACATTACCGAGAACAAATAATGCCTCTATTACCGGATTACCGTTGTATAATGTCGCTACATATCAGTGAAACCATTTTTTGAATATTAATATATTTTATAAGCATTGCAAGTATGCTAACTTTTTTTTATATAATTTTATTATATATGAATCACAAAAACTATACTCTTGGGCTGGACTGGAATCAGCGACTGATCCCTTTCCAGGAGGAACGGTCTACTAACTGACCAGTTGGTAGAACGTTCCTCCTCGAAAGGGATCAGTCGCTGGTTTGAATAGGTATAATATATAATAATAAGTAATAATAAGAGGGGCTCATGGTCTAGTGGTAACCGACAATGTTAACACATTGCAAAGGTTAAGCGACATCGAGTCAGGCCGGTCTTAGGATGGGTGACCATTTCTTAAGAAACTGAGGCTGAGATTCATAAACGGCACTAAGCCTTTACTTTGTAGCAAAGTCGCACTTTCACTCAAAATAATGTTTCATAGTCAAGCCTAAGGCCAGTCTTTACTTTGGGAAACCCTACTTTACTTAGTAAAGTACTAGTGCACGATATCGTAGACTTTACGTTTCAAAGTAAACTTTGAATGATTATACTACTAATTTTAATAGTCTTGTGCCTCGTGCAAAATTTATAATATATTGGTCTATTTAATCTGACCGGGTTATGAGCTCATAATTGTCAATGTCATTCCTGTGATCTGTTTGTTTGACATGAATAAACAGATTATACAGAAAGGCTCAAAATTACGTTTCTTTACTACATATTGAATATTTCAGTAACGCAGTTTTATGTTAATATAATATAAATATGTAGTCGCGATGCAGTGACAATCATTTTTATGAGCTAATGTTTTCAAAATATTTAATTTTTTTACGAAAAATCTAGCATGATTAATTAATTTAAGCGTGTTAAGTAATACAAACTTTGCGTAGAACGAATTGCTGTTGTAGTTTACTTTGGTTTTACTAAGCTACAGCAGCTACAGCGTAGAGCAGCACTTTCCTTAGTAAAGTCCGAGTGCAGACTATGAAATTGAAATCCGCCATAGTAAACTTTGAGATTTGAAAGTACACTTTCGGAAGTCTACTTTGATACGAAGTAAAGTTCTGTTTATGAATCTCAGCCTGAGACCTCTCCGTGCCTCAGAGAGCACGTTAAGCCGGCGGTCCCGGTTGTCATACAAACATCTATGGCAGTCGTTAGGGGTAGTTGGAGCCCTAAATCAAAAATTCGACCGGTCTAACTACAGAACTTCGATATCGCCCATGAGTTGTGGAGGTCAGATGGCAGTCGCTTCACGGAAAATATCGATGTTCAGCCGAATCGCAGTTAGACTGGAAAGCCGACCCCAACTCAGTTGGGAAAAGGCTCGGTGAATGATGACTGTCTACCTCTGTTGTGGCGAGATTTTTGACACCACTTCTAGCCTTATAATACAAGAGGCACACTAAAAGTTTTGCACTTCTAGCTAATCGGAACTATTTGAATTTCGAATGTTATATTTTTTTAAACGTTGCAGCCTTATCTCTATATATAAAAATTAATCCCTATTTCCCTTGGTCACGACATCACGCGTGAATGGCTGGACTGATTTGGATAATTTGGGTCTTAAAATATTCGTGGAGGTTCAGGGAAGGTTCATAAGCAAAATTTCAGGCGGTACGAAGTTCGCCGGGACCACTACTTAGTAATAAAAAAATCAATTGGCGGGAAATCATTTGTCAATTGTTTTTTATCCTGCACCAAAGTTCTACGTATGCAACGAAATGGAATTAATTCGTAAAGATTTTAGAGCGATGATTTTTTTATGATTTTAAAAGTTCTCTCTCTACCCGCAAGACTGTGCCGCTCGTCTTCAAAATGCTTTTGGGAGAGAAGCACCTTGTTTGAGCACCGTGAGGCGATGATTTGCTGAATTTGAGAGAGGTCGAGTTTCTTTACATGACGAATTTCGTGAAGGGCGGATTTCAACTGCCGTCAACGAAAATAATGTGGCTACTGTTAAGAGGATAATTGAAGAAAACCCGCGGATTACCTATGAGACAATTCGAGGACTATTGGGGATTGGTATGAGTCAAATCCAGAAAATTATACACGAAGAATTGAAAGTTCGGAAACTTTGTTGTCGTTGGATCCCTCATGAACTGACAGCGGAGCAGAAGCGGGCTCGCGTGGAATGGTGCTCACAGATGCTACTGAAGTATGACCACGGACATTCTAATGTTGTTTATGACATTGTCACAGGAGACGAAACATGGATTTATTGTTTTGAACCCCAAAAAAAACCGCAATCTTGTGAATGGGTGTTTGAAAATGAGAACAAGCCAACAAAAGTGAGGCAGGCGAGAAACATTGGTAAAAAAATGATCGCGTTTTTTTTCTCAGTTACGGGTCCCATTTGTACAATTCCACTTGGAGATCAAAAAAGTGTTAATGCCGAGTGGTATTCTACCATTTGTTTACCCAGGGTGTTAGAAAAATTTCGCAAAAGACGACCCAAAAGCCGCGTTCTCCTACATCATGACAACGCTTCTTCACACACGGCCAACAAAACAAAGTCATTTTTAACTTCCGAAAAAGTACAACTCGTTACCCATCCTGCGCATAGCCCCTACCTAGCACCCTGTGATTTCTGTATTTTCCCCAAAATCAAAGATTTGATGAGAGGTTTCACTTTTACCAACTCTGAAGAGGCAGTTCAATCAGCACGTAGAAAACATGCCTTCAAATCTGTGGTCCTCTTGTTTTAAAAAATGGTTCGATCGCATGAAAAAATTTTTAAAATGTAAAAGATAGTAGGTATTTTGAAAAGCAATAAACATAATATTTTGGTTTTAACATGTTGTTTTTTAAGTTACGCAAAAATTATAGTGTGACCTACGTACATTTCTAAGAAAATTGTTCTTAATACACAATTATGAATGCCACCAGTTCGATTGAAATGACCTTAGAATAAGAATAGGTCGTTTCGGTGCTTCGAACTCGAACGTTGTTCATTGTTTCTTAAGGCTGAACTGTCATACTAATTGATACCCGTGGCTCCGCCCACATGGAATAATTTTCTCATTCCTAACGCCAACGGGTATTGGGATATCTAATTTAATTAACTTAGTCGATAGCCCAAATGTCGGGAAACGCGTGCATGCGTTGTAACGACTAATGAAGTTAACTTGGTCGACAGCCCGCATGCCGCTTACGGGCGTTAACGATTGTAGGTAACCCAGCATGCGAGTGTTATGGCATGCGTTTTAGAAATCTCCCGCAATATAAGTAAATGAACCATATGGTCGTTAAGTTTGTTTATATTTTTTCTTTAGAACCTTATCCTGACAATTACAGAATACCTAAGCTAAATTAGTCCACTCGTTCATACGACCAAGGGAAATAGGAATTGATTAATTCTCGTGGTGGCATTTGTGGCTGTCACGTCTGATCCATAAAAGAAACGATGGTTGTTTTTACAGATTAATGGCGAATTTTACTACTAGGCAGAAAAACGAAAAATATGTTTATTCTCAGACCTTATTACTTACAGGTTTTGTGATTAATACACCTATTCTATCTTTTCACAGTGCTTAGGTACTTATTTCGCTGACATTATTTTATATTTAAACAATATTTGTAGTCCTTATACGACGCAGTCGGCTAATTATAACTGTTCGCAGAATATTCTAAGGTATGCACATTAACATTTGTGCTTAGGTGTTTAGTCATAATCTCGCACGCGGTAAACTTGCTAACAGACAGACAAGGCTCTGGTAAATATACCCAAAGAGCCTGTAAACGGCAAGGCTGGGCCCCTATTCTGTGAGGGGTCGGGCTACAAATCCATATAAAGAATACCTACTAACCGCACGAGGTGAGGCCACAGGCAAGAGAGGAATTTCTATTGCTCTCTAGGCTGTGTGTTTCATTTTTGTACTAGGACCGCAGCGCAGCCGCAGGTCCGAAATTCGGATGCTTTGTGTTTTTATACCGCACTAGTCTATGGCAGGCGGTGCGGGTCGGGTCAGGGTGACTCTAATGACAATGAGCTATCTGTGACCTTTGGATACCAGTTGTGAGTGAAAATAGTCAAAAGATTAATTGCATGAGATTGTTATTTAATTATCTTCAATTATCTTGTTGCTACAATTATCCAGATTGTATCATAATTATTAGACTTATTTTATAAATACTAACTGGCTTGACCGGTTTTTTTCTCGAAGGCCGATGTAGGTTTTTATTGTAATTTTCCTTTACATCAATAATTAAACATAAATAAATGATGTTCCTCGTAGGGGTAGACATGCATATTACACGCCCACCTTTCACCAGTGGGGTTTGTAGGGGTCGACCCCTAAAAGCCCTCGTAGGCTCGAGCCTATTGCCGCTTTTCGGGCACTTTTATATTCGCTAGAGCCTTTGCCGTAGTCGACAAAACCGCCACTTGCAGGTGAGGTGAGCTAGGGCCTCTAAAATGTTAGACATCTATGCTGCTTCGCTTAATGCCCTTAATTTCAATAGTAGCAAAAAAACTGTGCAGAGGTGAGGTTCTGGCCAGAGTTGAGGAGCGAGAGGAGAGTACAACTACATATTCCAAGTAATTTTGTTGCTTCCATGGCGGCGGCAAGCCTATTGCCGATACCATACACTTTAATGTAAATAATAGAATATCAGTAACCCAAACAGCCAGACCCCATGTAACCTTTAATCTCTGCAGTCCGGGCAGAATGCTGACAGCATTGCCACGTTGTATATCAATGCTAATTCTCTGAGGCAGAAAGTTATCTGCCAGGTCCTGAGTTAGGCTGACGTCAAAACAGTGACATTTATTTAAGCATGAGTTTCGGGAAATGAGTTTGCGCTGCACGTAATGCATTCAGTTTCATACTAGTCATGTTTGCCGGCGGAGATGCAAAATGATGACAACTCAGTTTCTGGAATAAGTTCCAGAAAATGAGTTGTCATAATTTTGCGTCGCCGCTGTAAGCAGCTCAAAAAATAAAGTCTATTGGCCTCGCCCTTAGTGTAAGCACTTACCATTCTCTGACTTGTTGTAGTTCATTTTCGTTATCCTCTGGTAGAGCTTTCAAACCGCGCAAGAATGGGTGCAGGAACTTGGTCGCTGACATTGTCTACCGGCTGCGGCCTTCTGTCAGTTTCTGAAACAAAAAGGTTTTGCTTAACATTTATTATCCCTAGCGGCTTTGCAGTCTAAAGTGCCAAGAATTGAAACTCGGTATTTGGACCTCCATAACTTGTGGAAGTCAGATAGCAGTCGCTTCATGGAAAATATCGAAGTTCAGCCGCGGATCAGTTAGACTGACCGTTCCCAACAGGTTTGGGAAAAGGCTCTGTGGATCATGAAGATGATGCAGTGGTTATGAATCAGGATCAGCAACGTGTGCGTGCTTCAAAACATAAACCTCCTGCAAGTAATGAGTTCACAAATTCAAACCTGTTATTACTTAAAAGTAAGTACTTATTCCGCCATGTTACAGCATTGTTCAGTGGTGCGTACTAAAAGTGGTATAACATCTTAAGTCACGGCATACGATATTGAGGATAATTAGGTGAAATTCAGGTCGATGCAATCGTTATTTGAAAACTATCATTATTGTACTAAATTCATAAGCGTGTTATTGTTTACATAGAAGAACTAACTAATGGCTCAACCTATAACTTAAACTACCTCGGTGGTGCAGTGGTATTTGTATACGACTGCCGTCCCTGAGATCCAATATTTGTGGGATCCACAAATGTTTGTTTCAGAGTTTGGGTATTTTGTATGTTTATTTAGTATGCATTTAGAAATACATAAGTATGTTTAGAGAAGGAAAACTGGAGACAAAACCCTGTACCAACCCTATGCCAGAGTGGTATATGTAGGCTGAATTCCCCTTCTCCTTGGGGGAGGCCTATGTCCAGCCGTAGGCGTCAAATGAGCTGAGATGATGATGATAACTGGCTAACCTGGCTAACCTGGCTAACCAAGTTACGAGAACTCTCACATACATATCATAAATAAATGTTTTTGGACATTCTCACACAACGTCATCTAGCCCAAACTAAGCTATAAGCTTGTGCTATGGGATCTAGACAACTGATAAACATACTTAATTTCTAAATACATACATAATATAGGTACATAGAAAACACCCAACCTCCGAAACAAACATTTGTGGATCACACAAATATTAGATTCGAACTGGGAATCGAACCCGACTCCAGAGTCGAAAGCCGATGCACTACCGACCACGCCACCGGAGCAGTTCATCATACTATAGAACAGTAGGTTACTACAAATCAAGTGTCTGTATTTAAAGAAAAATATTGCAGATGATATAAAAACCGGCCAAGTGAGGGTCGAACTCGCGTACAAAGGGTTCCGTAGCAAAAAAAAAAAAAATACCACATTTGTTGTATGGGAGCGGGCTCTTAAGAATTTATTTTATTCTGTTTTTTAGTATTTGTTGTTAAAGAGGTAAGATTAAAAATTAAAAATTGTAAATATAAAAAAAAATATATAAAATATAGGTATATAAAGAAAAAAAAATATTATTATATATTTTAATATTTCATGCACATGTATGTAAATTGAAAAACGCGACGGACGGACAGACAGACAGACAAATTGTCGTATTAAATATATAGATATAACAACACCAAATTCAGCTTCGACCTTTACCGGTACGAGTCCATTAAACCCACTTTAATTATAAGTCGCGGATCATGTCCATATAGGTAATACCCGTAAGTTAATAATCAGAAATTTATTTAAAAAAAGTTTAACGGACTTCCAAATTATAAGACGCAATAAAAAACTAGTTTTTTTAGACATAGATTAATCTGAAATGCTAATAAAATATTATAACCCACTGCTGATTTATCTGTTTGGTTACCGGTATACCTAACCGGTATTATAATGATGACAGATGTTTCCTATTGGTCGGCTTTTTTGTCGATTTTGCAAAAACTGCACCATGAATTTTGGGACGTATTATGACCCTTTTAAACAAAACAATATATTAAAAAAAATTACGCACAATTTATTATTCGACATAAAACGTTTTACTTTTGCAGAGGCGGCATGGTGAAAAAAAAAATAAAAAGCCAAGTCTAAAGTTCACAAAAACGGTGACTTGCGAAAAACTAAAATAATGTCAAAAATAAAATTCTCAAATATAGTTTACCATATTCTTTTTTTATTCTTTATTATTATTATAGAGGTACAGGTATATTATGGGTATGTTACAGTTTAACAGATACAAATTGCAAAATTACACTTATTACTCGTACCATGTGTTTAGAACTTAGTTCGAGCTAAGCCAAGTCAGACTATAAATTCCAAATCAAAGATTGTACTTAGCATATGCTTAGCTAAGATTTTGCTTAGCCGAGCTTGAGTTAAGTCCAAGCACGCTCTACGTAATAGGTCACACTATAAGTTTTGCGTAACTTAAAAAAACAACATGTTAAAACCAAAATATTATGTTTATTACTTTTCAAAATACTCTATATTTTTTCATGCGATCGATCCTTTTTTTAAAACAGGAGGACCTCAGATCTGAAGGCATGTTTTCTACGTGCTGATTGAACGCTATCACTGCCTCTTAGGAGTTGGTAAAAGTGAAACCTCTCATCAAATCTTTGATTTTGGGGAAAATACAGAAATCACAGGGTGCTAGGTCGGGGCTATGCGCAGGATGGGTGACGAGTTGTACTTTTTCGGAAGCTAAAAATGACTTTGTTTTGTTGGCCGTGTGTGAAGAAGCGTTGTCATAATGTAGGAGAGCGCGGCTTTTGGGTCGTCTTTCGCGAACTTTTTCTAACACCATGGGTAAACAAATGGTAGAATACCACTCGGCATTAACACTCTTTTTATCTTCAAGTGGAATTGTACAGATGGGACCCGTAGCTGAGAAAAAAAACGCGATCATTTTTTTACCAACGTTTCTCGTCTGCCTCACTTTTGTCGGCTTGTTCTCATTTTCAAACACCCATTCACAAGATTGCTGTTTTTTTTCGGGTTCAAAACAATAAATCCACGTTTCGTCTCCTGTGACAATGTCATAAACAGCATTAGAATGTCCGTGGTCGTACTTCAGTAGCATCTGTGAGCACCATTCCACACGAGCCCGCTTCTGCTCCGCTGTCGGTTCATGAGGGATCCAACGACAACAAAGTTTCCGAACTTTCAATTCTTCGTGTAAAATTTTCTGGATTTGACTCATACCAATCCCCAATAGTCCTCGAATTGTCTCATAGGTAATCCGCGGGTTTTCTTCAATTAACCGCTTAACAGTAGCCACATTATTTTCGTTGACGGCAGTTGAAGACCGCCCTTCACGAAATTCGTCATGTAAAGAAACTCGACCTCTCTCAAATTCAGCAAACCATCGCCTCACGGTGCTCAAACAAGGTGCTTCTCTCCCAAAAGCATTTTGAAGACGAGCGGCACAGTCTTGCGGAGAGAGAGAACTTTTAAAATCATAAAAAATCATCGCTCTAATAATTCCATTGTCGTTGCATACGTAGAACTTTGATGTGTGATAAAAAACAATTGACAAATGATTTCCCGCCAATTGTTTTTTTTTATTAATAAGAAGGTTGCAACGTTTAAAAAAATATAACATTCGAAATTCAAATAGTTCCCATTAGCTAGAAGTGCAAAACTTTTAGTGTGCCCCATGTATAAATCTCACTCTTAGTACCCAGACAATAAACAAAACTCATAATAAGCACTACTTACCTAAGGTAACTGTGTAATTATATTACATACCACCTTTAAACCCACAGTTACAAGACTTAGGTAGGTACTTATGGGTCAGTGAACTGTGACATTTAGGACTAAGTAGAGGTTAAAGGTACCTACGTATATTTTTTATGACTATGACTATGACTATTCACAAAAACAAAAAAATCGGCAAAGATGCGGTTGATTGTAAATAAGTAGGTACTACAACATGTTATTTCATCCTACATCCCAGAAGTGAACAGAGGTGTATTATACTACAGTAATTAGTTTTTTTAACCGTCTACAAAAAGGAGGTTATCAGTTCGACAGATTTGTTTTAGTTATGTTTGTTATTGACCGAGCGAGCGAAGCGTCTCAGTTTTAACTCGAGGACTGGCCGATTTGGCGTTGTTGGTATGTGTGTCAGTTCCGGTCTACAGGCCGCATTTTTCATCCGATTTTCATGAAATTTGGCACAAGTGTTCTTTGTTGCAAGGCGCAACTTTTGTCGAAGGGATTTTTCGATTGGGGGGAAAATGGGGGGAAAATGCATTTTTCAGCCGATTTTCATGAAATTTGGCACGTGTTCTTTGTTGCAAGGCGCAACTTTTGTCGAAGGGATTTTTCGATTGGGGGGAAAATGGGGGAGAAATGGGGGGAAAATGCGAAAATAACGCGAGGTCTACACTGTTCACAGAACCACTAGTTTTATATCTTTCAACTAAACCGATCTTTTTTAGTTGAAATCTATTTTTTCCCGTGTGGTCCCATTCTGGTAAGTAATTCAAAGTAGAATTTTGTGTCAATCTATGACGTGTTTTTTATTATGAAAAAATCTAGTAAGCACCCACTAAGTGGCAATTACTAGCATTCCCGTTAGCCAAAGATACAGGACTACATCCGAAACCCACTTGATAGAGGCTGCACAGGTGGCCAAAGTCCGTCGGTACCATGAGGATATTCTTCGGAAGGCGTATGCGGATTCCGGTGCGACTGGCAATGATAACGTTCGGATTCGACGGCAGTTTAAAAAAACATGTCCAACCTTGACACAAGCACCGACTTCAAATTGCAATAGGACCACATACTCGTAGCAAGCAGTACCTCGTTCGCCCAGTCGATCGTCGACGTGAGTTTGATCCCTAGTCCTAAACTTAATCTACATTCTCAACCTCTCCTTATGATGTAAGATAGACACTTCGTCAACGATTTTGCTAGTCCTACGAACCACAAACGAATAGGTACCGTAGGAGATAGATAAAAAATTGACACGTGACACGCACATTCATGATGTAGAGACGAGCGTTATATTATACCAAGATAGGTCTGCGAGTTACCATAGTGAACTATCCTGCCTAATGATTGAAACTATCTTCCAATACTGGTATTCACGTAAAAAGAACGCTGAGCGAGTGTGGGAGGGTTATGTTTGCGCATCGGTACTCTCGCTCTTACACGCTGTTACCTTACCGCCATGTAGATCGATAAATCGTCTACTTCGCAGCTTGAAAATCAGCGGTCTTATTGTGTGACGCGAGGTATATATACCTAATTTTATACAAAATAGGTTCTGGTGTAGGGGACAAGTATTAAGTATTGCAGATTTCAAGATTTTTGAGTATAGTTATTTGCTGCAGTCTCGTCCATTTGTCGATAAGCGCACCGAGTGAGGTAAGCACGCATGAAATGGTTCCAATAGTGGGTTATTTTACCTTTTTCATCTCATGACATCATGGCCACCATCGTCTATATCATGTTATTCAGTTATTAGCTACGTTTTTTAAGATATATTAACTAAAGAGCAATGCTCTTTGCTCTTTAGATCAATTACCTTACTAAAGAGCATTGCTCTTGTCCGGTCGGTATTAGGATTTGTGGCCATTTGAAAAGTAAAAAACCATGTGCCAGGAAGAGACATCGGTTGCCAAATTATCATTTATGAGTTTATGACGGTAGTAATGGCTATTTAGACCCCGAAAAGAAAAAGACTGGTCTAACTACAGAACTTTTGGGGGTATGACTAACCGTCACACCATTTTGTCACACCAGTGAAGAATTTTTTTCTTCACCGTCACACTAGTGTGATACTCGAGATTTTTATTCTTCACAGTCATAGTCATACTATCATCTTTACATTAAGGATTTGCATTTATATGCGCCTACTTATATACAACCAGAACCTCCTATTCTGTTATGATCGCCTGGTACTTTTTCAGAATAATAAAATCAAACTTTCAATCGGTTTTCACTGAATTTAAAATCTTGAAGGCTCTCTTATGTTGTTATGTATTCCTGGTACATTTGAGGTTTGTGTCTTTTATAATGGACAATCATTTTCATCTGTACTCGGTGCACCTGTTGACACATTCAAATAAACTAAACGGATCGAGATTCGAATGAGATTTCGAGAGTGCTTATACATAAGCACAGAATTACAATTCTGTAGTCCTAGTATTTTATTCGAGGTTCGTATCATTTATAATAAAAGATGGCCTCACCATCAATGTGACTAAAGACATATGGGTACAATAAACAGCTCTGTCTACCTTATCAAAGCATAAAACAGAAGAATCTATATGATATTTTTAAGCACCATCAAAGGTGAAAAGAATTTAAAATCTTGAAGGCTCTTATGTTATGTATTCCTAGTACATTTGAGGTAAACGGTGGTAAATAAGCGGAACGGTTTCTGATCAAAACTTCTTCGAACACATTTTGAATAAACCAAACAGTGCGAGATAAGAGTTGGCGAGTGCTCTTTTGTAGTTCTGTACTCCTAGTACTTTTGTTGTTTGTGTATTTTATAATAGAGAGCTAAGGGATCCGAGCGGCTCTGGTAAGATATATCCATACTGCCCTACTAAGCGCATGATAATTTTTTTAGGTCCCGATGAAAAATAAAGAAATATGTCAACAGGTGCACAGATGAAAATGATTGTCCATTATAAAAGACACAAATCTCAAATGTACCAGGAATACATACTCGTAACAACATAAGAGCCTTCAAGATTAGAGAGACTGACCATAACTTGCATGTATGTACAAAATGGTGTGACGGTTAGTCATACCCCGTCCAAGGATCCACTTATTTCTCGCCAGTCATACTAGATAGTGTGACGGTGAAGAAAAAAAATCTTCTGTTCCACACTGGTGTGACAAATGATGTGACGGTTAGTCATACCCCAACTTTTGATGTCGCTGATGGCTTGTGGAGGTAAGATGGCAGTCGCTTTACGGAAAATATTAAAGTTTTGCAGTTAGACTAGAAAGCCGACAACGAAAAGGCTCAGTTAAAGATGTTTAACCAGAAAGCAAGCCCATACATGCTTCTAGTAGTAACTAGCCTGTGTAAGTATCTCACCATCCCATATATACCTCAGTTGGCCCAAGTACCCTTCTAACTTTTTCTTATTCCAATCTCGTCTCCATTTTTCCTCCCCTTATATTAAGGCTTGTTACATTCTAGTACACGTTAAGCCATGTTCCGGTTGTCATACAAAGATCTATGGCAATCGTTACGGGTATTTGGAGCCCTACAACAAACAACCCGACTGGTCTAACTACAGAATTTCGGTATCGGCCATGTGTTGTAGATGGTAGGTGGCAAATGGTAGTCGCTTCGGAAAATATTGAAGTTCAGGCGCATTGCAGTTGGACTAGAAAGCTGACCCCAACTGGTTGGGAAAAGGCTAAGTGGATGATTATAATTTTCTTGCTCAGAGCAGCTTACAGTGTCATTTAACATGGCAGATCTGCCAGCATTGTAGGAATTTTTCCTGTCCATCACAAGTTTGAGTTAAAACAAAAACAAAATTCAATTCGATCCTGTTCAACTTTATATTATCAGTATAGATGAATGGTGTCTTAACAGATAGTTTAAGTTATTTATTACGTATAAGACATTATTTGCACATTCTCGTAATGTTGGCGTCTCACTTTCTACAATAGAAAGTGGCGCGAGGAAAGCCGGTTCAGGTCGTTCTAATTCATAGTCATCTACTCGCCACGTACCACAGGTGGTACTATTATTTAATCTGTGTCATCGTAGTAAAATTACCACTTGTTGTTTCTTGTGACTTTATATAGATAGAAGGTGATAGAGAGATAGCAGTGCATTCCTGCTCAATGTGTCATTCATATTATTGAAGCGTACAGCTTAAAGTTTGTATACACTATTCTACACAAAAGCCTGAATTAATTTGATCATATTATCATGTAGTATGGAGGTATTAAACCCCCTTTTAAGTCCACTCGTACATCCATTGCCGGGCGTCCCAGGTATACCCTCGGAAGAAAAACCCTGACCCCAGAGCGCCGCGAGGATGTAACGGCAGCCCGCTCATGTCGTGTCCTCTGTCAAAATGGGGTTGGGTGTTATTCTACATCTTTCTCGGTCGGGTTATATCCCGGTGGGGTATGCACCTACCATGCAGGAGAAGTTATTTTATTTGATCATAGTGCCCGCTAATACCACGTAAGCGTGCTCCCCGAACATTGACAATAACTTTTTTTCGAAACGACACTCAATTGTTTTTTACCATTTCAATACAAATAGTTTTATTTACTAGTTGTAAATTTAAATTACTTGTTACCTTTTTTACTACATACCTTTTTTTTTTAATTCCGCGGCCCAGGACCGCGGCCGCTCTAACGTCCGTCTCTGGTTCACACGCAGAAGGTATTTCCAATGGCGCCCGGCGACCCTACATACCTGAGTTTGGATAAGTGTACTACCTGTGTAGGCAGAGGCACGTTATACACACGTAGGTAGCCTTGCCACTTATCGGGAACTTATAAGTTTGTCAGTTTGTCTGGTCGTCGATGCATCTGCTGCGACTTTTTCTATTCCCAAGACTAAAACAACGATGTGACGATTGAGGTTAAAAACCGCATCGCCGAGTGAGCGCTGTCGTCACTCGTACCTACACCGAATGATAGCGTCCTGGTACGCCCTGACTGCACACGTGTTTCCTCCCACATACAACCCTGGGTTCTTTAAACCAAATTTGAAGAGACATATCACTGGGCCGCCAACTTGACACTTGACAGCCACTTTTGATAGCGCTGTGTGCACAGCACTATCAAAAGTGGCAATACAAATAGTCAATCGATAGACGTCGCCTTGGTTTTCCATTAGTCGTTGTCACTTTGGCGAATCCGAAATAATAAAACACGCGTCAAGCGTGTTTACAGTAAACACAGACGTGACAGTTATGTAACGGTTATAATCCCAATTAGTTACGCCACGGAATGTCTGATCGAGATGGCGACCGCGTGTTATGGTTTTAACACATAGAGGGTCAAACTAGGTCTCAAATACTAAAAAAAAATACAGTTGAATTGAGAACCTCCATTTTTGGAAGGCGGTTAACAATACATCATCTCTATGAAGTTACGTGTCGAAATGTATTGGTGAACATATCCCGTGATTGAATTTTTAAATCCGTAAACAGAAAACTATACTTTTTTTAAATTAGGTACTATTTTGAGGGTTCTTCCGTACCCAAAGGGTAAAACGGGACCCCATTACTTAACAAAAAGATATTTTTACACTGACCGGTTTCGCCTCACGCCAGACAATTTAACATCACTAAAGTCAGGCATTAGAACGTCAGGTCACACTGTGTGTTTTTGTTTAATATTAAAGGCATATTCACATATTTCGTAAACTTTAATGTTGCTTAATCAACATTTATAAATGTTAATAAAGCAACATTAAAATATGTTCCTAACACATCAATTAATTATTACGCCAAAACAAGGCCTAAATTACCTCAACCTTAGCCTAGTCTACAAACCGATAAAAATTCCTGCAGTCAATTTGACAGTGAAAAAACCGGTCTAGTACCAGTCCCACCCGCGCGCGAAAAGTTGGGTACTTTTACCATTTATCTACAAAAACTCTGTGGGGTCTTCCAAGGACGTATTTTGGGTCCAAAAACATACGACAACATAAAATCAATATTTAAATATTGATTTTAATCAGTTTTCAAGAATTTGTTGTTATAGTGGCAACAAAACTTCATCATCTGATAAAACTCCAACTGTCTAACTATAACGGTTCATGAGATACAGCCTGTTGGCGGACGGACGGTGATTGGACATGACAGTCATCTACATTATTCGACCACCTCTCTTAGAAGTGGTAAAATTCAGATAACCTAACCACGGCATAATCGCGTGATCATAATTACGTTTGTGGCAAACGCATTGCGGTAAAGCACTTCTAGCGCTTTTAAGTACCTATGTGGTTTCACAATACCTACACAGAATCTCGGTTTTTTACACCAAATGGGTAGCCATTTTGTTCATTCCCGCGAAGGCGAGGCCGTTAGCCTGAAACTTTTATTTTTGCCACAGTTTTGCGTGACGGACGTGCAAAGGAATCCCTCGAGGCCGTCAAACTGGATTAGGCCGTAAGGGTTCTATTCCGGTTGGCCAAAGCCTCTGACTGCTACGGTGGCGTGGTCGGTAGTGCATCCGCTTTCGACGCCGGAGTCTCGGGTTCGACTCCCGGTCGGGACAAAGTTTGTGTGATGATACGTTTGTAGCGTAGTCTGGATGTTTCCTATGTATAATAGTATTTACAAAAAACATAATGTATATAAGTTTTTAAACAGTGTATCTTGTACTCATATCACAAGCTCTGCTTAATTTGATGGCGTTGTGTGAATTGTCCTAACATATTTATTGAGCGGAGCTCAATCTTAGGCGACAAGTGTAAATCGTTTGTGCGTCTACTTCTTCCGATTTTGACCAAATTTGGCATGCTGGTCGACCATACCCGGTAGTGCATATATCTGAAACCTGTCCTGGACATCGACGAAAAAGTTATTTAACATTTAGCTAAAAATTCCAAAATTGGCACGCGCGTGCAAGACATGCAGGCTGGTGGGTTCGGAAAAACGATTTTTCGAAATCGGATGCATCATCGAGGAATAATCAGCGAAAAAACAGATGATTAAATGGTTTCCATGGAAACACGTGCTTCAACAATGAAAAAAGTTTTTTTTTTCATTCGATATATCTTAGATTAATTAATTTAAGTGTTCGATTCTGATTCTGAGATGTAATAACTTACTAGGTGTGCACGGCGGGTCGCGGTGCAAAATTGAGCTGAAGCGAGACTTTCTATCACGGTATGTAACTCACTCGCTAGCTGATTTTCAGCGATCGGACGCAGCGAAGTAGCAGCATTGTTTTTTTCGGTGATTATTCCTCCGTGGTATGTCCGATTTCTGAATTTTCTTTTTTTTTTTTTTATTTTTTATTTCTGATTTCTTTTTTTTAACTGTTGGTCTATTTGACCTCTTTTAAAAAATCAGAAATTAAAAAAATAAAAAAGATTCTAGATAGAAAGTCTCGCTTCAGCTCAATTTTGCACCACGACCCGCCGCGCACACCTAGTAAGGTCATATGTATGGCGCGCGCATTATGTGTATCTCTCGGTATAACTGTTTAAGTCCTCCTGGAACAGGTTTTTCGGTGATTATTCCTCCGTGGTCACTTCGATGTTTCTGATTTCAGATATATGTACTCACGAGCATGGTCACTGCCACTATGCAAAGTTTGAGGAAGATAGGTTCAGTCGTTCAGGAGGAGTATTCCGTCAAGTGAAAACCCTCGAGTGTAGTAATAGGAGTTTCGCTCGCCTTCGGCTCGCTACAGCTCAAAAAAACATTTGCTCCGCTCAACATTTGCTACTAAATTTATTATTAAAGCTACCGTTTGCGCTACATCTAGTATTTGAGATGGTGGTTCTAAATATCAGAACCTCCATTTATCTTACCAACGAGGTTACTTTGGCGTGTCGAAAGAAAACCTCGTCAGGTACACCATTTGACACTTGTAGATGAGGTTAGCTTGAGATCCTAAACTTCTTGGTGGGATACTTTTTACCGTAAAGCGCTGTTCAAACAACGCTATAATATTATAGCAATTAATAGCAGGCCTATGTCACTCGCCTAACAACTGCAAAAAATACGTGACGTCAGCGACAACTTGAAGTTGTAAGTCAGAAGGGTTGTCTATTGTTTGTGAAACGGCATTAACCATAGAGTTGATATTGAGGCATTAACGTCATAATTATTGGTCAAATTATGTTGGTACTTTACTGACAACCCTAACGTTCGAATTATGTTCTCTGTAAACAAAAGAATCTGCTTTAATTAACGTCGGAGTGCAAGTTTTGTATGTCAGTACTATTCCCTATTCTGTGCCTATTTTGTGAGTCTGCCAGGTAGTGTCGTATTACGTAATTCGTATTACGTAGGTCGTATTCAAAAGCCTACTTCAATGAATACCTACCTACTTCAGTTTGTCGGTGTAGGTCGTTCGTTGATCGACCGGGGCGGCGCGGCGCGGCGGGCGGCGGGCGCGAACGCAGACGTATTTTTAACGGACAGCAAAAACAAAAAGGTTTAATTATTTTTAGGGTTCCATACCCAAAGGGTAAAACGGAATCCCTATTTATTTATTTATTGGATTTTAGGAAGAGTATCAGCTAAATACATGAACGTAACATAAAGATTGACATTGAGCCGACAAAGTAATATTATGACAAAAGAGCTTATCTACGACAATATAACATAACTATTACTAAGATTTCGCTGTCCGTCCGTCCGTCTCTCTCCAGGCTGTATCTCATGAACCGTGATAATTACGAAATTTAAATGTTCTCATAAAAAATATTATCACTACATAATATTATAAAATAAAGTCCCCCGTTCCATATGTATGCTTAGATCTTTAAAACTACGCAACGGATTTTGATGCGGTTTTCACCAATGGGTAGAGTGGTTCTCGAGGAAGGCTTTTGTGTATATAATTTGACAAGCAGGCGAAACCGCGTGCGTCCGCTAGTAATAAACTACTACTAAACGCAACTTGTGCCGTTAGGTACGAAATCCTTTGCGCGCGATTCCGACTTGCTTGTCCGTTTTTTTTTAATTTGTGTTTCAATTCCTTTAATTACCGAAAGTGTTTTTACACTTCCAAGCAGAGGATAAAGAAAAGAGAAAATGAACTCTATATACAAATAATTTGAGACAGTATTTAATTGGATTAGTTAACTAGGAATCTAGATTAGATTTTTAAAATTTTCATGGCTCATGCACAAAATCTCGCTAGACCGGAATGAGGCCGGTCATTTTATCCAAACAGTAAATTTAGACTAACGCGATTTAGACTACTTAATTAATTTTCTAAATAAATTTTCGGTGGCAAGGATTAACGGAATGTGGTTTTCGAATTGAGAATCCGAATGTGCGCACTTTGTTTGTGATTTATATAAGACCAGTATTTTTCAACCTTTTTCATGACATCAAAATACGAGTATATTTCGCGACCCCGAGGTATGTTTTCATGTCATGTTTTGCCATTGCTTTTTTTTGTAGGTATTACTTATTTGATTTTGTGCCAAATAATACAATATGTTTTTGTATGGCATAATTTGAATCCGTATATACAGCATAATAATGTAAGTAGGTATACGTCAAACACGTTTACTACCCCCCTGCAGGTTGAAAAACTCTGATATACACAACCAAATATTTGTAATTAAATATTTTTAGTAATAAATGGATAGTTGGAGTTGGAGTTGGAGCTCTAATAAATCCGACTGGTCTAACTACAGAACTTCAATATTGCCAACTAGCTGATCGCCGCAGCTCCGCCCGCGTGATGTAGTTTACTAGTTCCCGGCTCCCGTGGGAACACATTACCGGGATAAAAAGTAGTCTATGTTACTCAGGGTGAATGTAGCTTTATAATGGTGAAAGAATTTTTGAAATCGGCACAGTAGTTTTTGAGTTTATTCATTACAAACATACAAAATAGATGGGTTGTGGAGGTCAGCTGACAGTCGCTTCACAGGAAATATTTAAGTTTAGCCACTTCGCAGTTAAACTGGAATACTGACTCCAACTGGGTTGGAAAAAGAATCAGTGGATCATATTGGTTAAAAAAGATTAGCATTAGTGGTAAAGTAATATTCGTACGCATTTACTAGACATTTCATTTTCAAAAAGAACGATTTAGAGATTATAAATAAATAAATATGTTAGTACAATTCACACAACGCCATCTAGTCTCAAACTAAGCAGAGCTTGTGATATGAGTACTAGATAAACTGCTATAAATGCTTATAGACATTTTTTTTGTAAATACATACATATTATACATAGGAAACATACAGACTTCGGTACAAACGTATCTGTCTTCATACAAAGTTTGTTGTTTGAAACTCCAACGTCGAAAGCGGATGAACCACCGACAACGCCATCGAAGCAGTCATTTCTATTCTATGTAAAATATGTCTTTGAAATGACGTCTCCATTCAGATCACAGTAATCCTTATGCTTTTTAATGTTTTGTGGTTCAAAACGTTCTCACGCTCATAGTTTACAGTTACTTATATAAATATTAATTGCTGATCCCACCTATTCTAAGATCAAAGACCTTAGTCTATGACCTGACAAGACTGACTTTATTAGATACCTTTGTCATTAAAAACCGTAAGTTAGTTACATGGAAACGGAAGGCAGATACATTTTAATCTATACTAATATTATAAAGCAGAAGAGTTTGTTTGAACGCGCTCAATCTCAGAAAGTACTGGTTCGGTTTGAAAAAATCTTTTTTTGTTGAGAAGTGTATTTATGGAGGAAGGCTATAGGCTATGTAACATCACGCTAAGATCAATAGGAGCGGAGCAGCAGTGTGATATGTTTCAAAAACGGGGAAAAATTATTTCTTTTAAGAACTTCCGTTGCGTACGCTGGCCAAACGGTTAATGTTATGTTAAAATGATGTACTAAAGAATTGTTTCTCTTTAAAAGTTCTAAAAAAAGTCCTCAGTAGCATATATCTATGTTTTAAGGTTAACTCACTTTAATATATTTTACGGAAATTAAATTCGTTCTAAAATAATTATTTGCGAAGCTAGATGTTATAACGCGTGCGTGACGCGACGGGAACAATAATTACAAGCGAACGGGAACCGGTAAAATTCCAAATTACTACGCGGATGTAGTCGCGAGCCACCTTGTTTTATAATAGCAGCTAGTTTTAAAATTTTACTAAAAATTAAGATTAAGAAGAGACAATTCTTAATTTTTTATAAAAAAAAATACAAAGAATTAAGAATTGTTTTTGAATTTTAAAACTAAAATCGACAAACAGCGCGTCGATAATCAATAGTAAAAAATAATTTCTGCTAACTATTAAACAAACCAATATGTAATTAATATTACCTATAGACATTTTTGAAGCAGTGTTCAAAAATGTAACTTCTAGCAAAAGCATTAGAGTGAAAGCGAAAGATTGATAGCAAATTGATCAGACAGATGAAAAGTTAAAAGATAATAATTACAAATCATCAAGTCTGTTCTCATTCTCAATAACACTACCTAGCCAGTGTCAGCTCTGTGACCTCTTTGTTACGTAGACAGCATAACTGTTATAAAGAAACCATGTATAAACAATTTCTTAATATAATCTAAGTTCTCGCAACACTATAATTTTTGCCGAGTCAACAAGCTTGTTATTAAGTATTACACCGGCGAAATTCCACATGTAGTAGGTTATAATATAACTTACAAGTCCTAAAACAGTAAATGGTATAGGTATAACAAAAAATAATAGTACTTACTTACTTTTATAAATCCCTTATTTGGCAACGACAACAAAACACGAGTGCGTCAAAGCAACTTCGCTCACAATATAAACGCGGCGGACAGCGCGCGTGCTCTCTCACTGGCACACAAACCGCGACTGCAACCAAAGAGTATAATACCTAATACCTACTGCAACAAACATACTAGCCGCTAGCGTTATGTCGTTCTATACCTCCAACCTCGTTACACTGCCGGAATAAAAAGTTAACTTTCTAAATTTGAATTTGCGAATCTATGGTACGATACTTCGGATGGCGCGGATAGTTTACTAGGGCATTGTTCTACGTGCCGAATGATACCTGCTGATTGGACGGCTGCTGTAGCTTAGTCTATTATATTACTAGGTATTCGCCGGAACGCGGGCGGTTACGTCGAAATAAATAAGACGGAAAACGTAATTAATAACTCAAAAACTATAAGTTTAAAATTGCGATCAGTATCGTTTTACATACATTTTCCATCGGGCACATCTTAGAGAAGACTCCACTACGCTCCGTCTTAATTATCCAAACAATGATATCGCAGAAAATGTCGGTTGAGTGATAAAGTAGACACATTTAGTCTGTTCAATTTAAGTCGACGCTGACTATGCTAGGATAAGTGGCCCTGCAACTGCATCCTCATCAGTATCTACATAAATTCCACAATACCACACGTACTTACTGGGCCAGACTTGAACCGGCGATTGTGCCCCTTACCATGAGGAACGTTCTACCAACATAACTGACCAAGACACCGTTAGCGCAAAAGCTCGAAGCCTGCGATCAAATAACAGTGTGCGACTCACGGAATCCAGCTTATCAGCAGTTAAGGAACTTACCACTATGGAAGAGGAGCGGTAGTGTACCAGGGGCCCAAGTCGCGTAAATGAACGTAAAACACCATGCTACTGCTTCTGTCCTTTTTTTTCTAATACACTGATTGATTCCGAGGTGCGATGCAAGACCGATGCCATAATGCTTGGAAGATGTCTTACCCCGAAATTGACCTGCCCACACGCCTAGGCTCACAGCGACTGTGGGATTCACCGCTCTGTAAGTAGAGAATTAATACTTAATACACTAATTGACACTTCGGTCAATATTTCAGAGCGCTCCCTTCGCCCAATATCGGTACAATGTTGGATGACACAACCTTCCGCATTGCCACTTGCCTTCGGCTGGGTACACCTTGTGTATCTCCGCATCATTGCACCTGTCTCTGGAGTAGCCGTCGATAATCTGGGACACCATGGCCTTTCTTGTAGAAGCGCAGGTCGTATACCTCGGCACGCTATTCTAAACGACATAATTCGTAGGGCTCTTTCCGCCGCAGGTCTTCCGGTCGTACGTGAGCCATATGGGTTAGCACGAAGCGATGGAAAGAGACCAGACAGTATGTCATTGCTACCGTGGAAGATGAAAAGGCCTTTGGTGTGGGACGCTACACGCGTTGACACCTTAGCACCTTCACACCTTTCAAGCACATCCGGATGTGCCGGCGCTGCTGCTACATCGGCTGAAGGCGTAAATATGCTAACCTAGCAGGTGATTACATATTTGAGCCGTTTGGAGTTAAGACACTGGGGTCATGGGGTCCGAGTGCTCGCCGCCTTTATAGCGACATTGCTAAACGCTTAATCGATGCTTCTCAGGACCAGAAGGCTGGCTATTTTCTGGTCCAAAGAATAAGTATCGCCATCCAACGTGGCAACACAGCCAGCATTCTGGAAACCTTCCCGGCAGTCGGCAATGACGCGAGGATTTTTTTTAACGATATTTTGTAATGTAAATATTTTTAGCAAATAATTATGTATATTGTAATTCTTATTGTAAATAACGGTAAACTAAACTAAAATTAGTAAACTATTTCATTTGTTCAAAACATACCTAATTGAACTCTTGCCACCTTGGAATTATAATTGTTTGCAAATGAGTTCAAAGTCTTTACTGTACCGTGTACCGTACAACAACCAGACCTACCTATTTTCGCATTTCTCATCTCTTCATTTTCAAGAAAGAGGAAGGGTAACAAATGACGGCCAACAATTTGGCTGTTTTAACAGACCGTTGAGCGGTCTGGCAAGATATTAAGAGGGTAACGCACGATCTCCTTAGAGGCTTCATGTCTCTTAACCTGAACCCCTCCTAGGACCTGGAAGCAAGAGCCTTTGCGTCATTGTTTCAATGGCTCAAGGGGGTTCTGAAGCGGGACCACAGGTCTGCGTCTCGAGAAGTCAAGGCTCAGCGCTCCCAACTCCGCCAGGATCACATGGAGACATGGAAGGTGCGAATTTATCAACCACAGTGGGGAACCACCACCATCGCAGCGCTAGGACCGATCATGGACGAGTAGCTGCAGAGGCAGCACGGTGACCTTATTTTAATTGAAAGCGCCAACCTCAGGAACTAATGGTTCAAAAAATCGAATTTGTGTTGAATAGTCCATCTATCTAGCTATATGCTATCTAAGCAGGCAGGTAGGCTATAAGCTGCTACTACAAAATGAGTGAAGCAGCAAGAGTTTTTTTTCCGAAAAAGTAGAACACGGGCGTCCGTTATTATAGGTATAGATTATTACTATAGATGAAAGTAAATAAAACATGTCCAAATAGTTTTAATAACTAATAGTGAAACGTCACTTAAATATTCAGATACTCTAGGTCCGAAATTCGGTTGCTTTATGCTCAAAAGTGACGTTTTTGTATGAAAAATTTAAGTTTAAGGGCTACTCAAGCATTAAACAGCTCCTATTTGAGTGACGTTTCAGTATTCGGTCGTTACTTATCTACTTATTTTATCTAACTTTATTATCTTGTTATTATTACTATATATGATATCGCAAACAATTTCAAAAAGTAGTTCTGAACAGTGCTATTTCTGGGTGCTCCTTGTGTAGAAGTTCAGAAGTAGAGTGAAGTAGGACCACGATGTTCTTATGATCTGCAAATAACGTTCAATATTAAACAGAAGGAGATGATAAAACAGGTTTTACTACGCTTTTATTAGCTTCACTTGTATGTTTGCTTGCTTGCATGTTTGTAACCGACTCTTTTGGGTTCGATTTTGCCCTACTTTGAACGATTAGATTTAATTTAAACTTTGCACACCCGGTCTTTGACCGATGACAATGCAATAATTCGATTGAAAATTTAAAAAAAATGTATGTTTGTTTATTCTTCTTCTTCTTTTAAAAACGTGGCTCCATCGATATTGATCGATAATTCGCCAATGTCAAGGTAATGCTTGATTAGTTGATAGTCCCGCACAGAAGAACTAGTTATTCTTAACTAGCTCCAGGTGCAGGACAAGAAACGTTGTTCGGTTGTGTGTCTGGAACCCGATTTTTGCGGAGCGCCAGAGGTAACCTAAAAACCCACCAGCCATGCGCTTAGCAAAAATCGAACTCCGTATGTTTGTTTGTCACCGACTCTTTTGGGTTCGATTTTGCCCTACTTTGAACGATCAGATTTTGCACATCTGTCAAAGACCGATGACAATGCAATAATTCGATTAAAAATAAAAATAAAATAAAAACTAAAATAGGAAAAATAAATATAAGTTAAAAAAAACTAAAAAACACGCTTTTATAGAGAATCCAACTAAAAAGCAGAAAATAAATTTTAATAAGTTTGAATTAAGAATAGTGTAAATAAGAAATAAATGTATATTATTGTAAAAAAAGCGTGAGGTGCATAGTGTCAATAGTTATAATTATTTTATTGACAATTGACAGATATGAGTAGAAGAATTATCATTTTGATAATATCTTAAAATGCACCTCACGCTTTTTTTACAATAATATACATTTATTTCTTATTTACACTATTCTTAATTCAAACTTATTAAAATTTATTTTCAACTTTTTAGTTGGACTCTCTATAAAAGCGTGATTTTAGTTTTTTTAAACTATTATTTTTTTGAAGTAGGTACAACTTCTTTATTCTCGCATGATTTGGGGAGTAAGCTTACTGTAGAAGCAAGAGAGAGAAAGAGAGAGAGGAGTGAGCACACATTGTTTTTGGCACAACACACTCGATTTTTTCTAGTTCTCATTTCTTTGTTTTATATAGTATGACAGGCAGCTCCACCGTGGAGTAGCTTAATTAAAGGATGATAACCTATTTCTTGCCATCCAACTTTGACAGAACAAAACCGAGCTGTTGCCCTGAGCTTAATCTAGCTGTGAGGACCGTCAGAAAATCCGTTCAGAGTATCTTTGGAGTGCATAGATTTATTATAATTTAGAAGAACATTACCGCACTATAAGTTGTCAAAGACATTGTAGAAAACCCATAAGCTGTCACTCGAGCGCCTTTCTGAGCTCTGGAAAAAAGTTTTTATACTTTTAGCCTACTGGCAACACTACGTAATTTTTTTATACATACTCGTACATAATATATAACACCCGTAGGCCCTCACTATTGGCTCGACAACGCAGTCTATAAAAATGAATGTCCTAGTGAGGGAGGGCTTCATCAAGACACCCACCTCAACGACCCAGTGACGATTCGCGGGTCGAATCAAATGTTTGTGTGATCCACTAATGTTTGTTTCGGAGTTTGGGTGTTTTCTATGTATATTATCTATATATTTAGAAATATATAATTTTATGATTATCAGTGGTCTAGATCCCATAGCAAAAGCTTATATAGCTTAGTTTGGGCTAGATGACGTTGTGTGAGAATATCCAAAAATTTAAAAAAAATAAAAAATATGCCGCCGCTTCCTGTCCCTAGATGGTTTCAGCAAGTTGTTGACTAGGTAGCCGGTCGTGTCACCTGGCTAGGGTGTCTGCCGGTATTTAGGGCAGGAGAGGAACGAATTTAGAAACAGGACAACGCCTGGAACTAAATTGCACGCAACCCGCAGCAGCGTGGTTGTACCTACCTAGTGTCTTAATTGCACACACACAGCACCTTAGGCGCTGTCTCCACGAGCGAGAGAATCGCGGCGATATTGTTGTCGTGCCACGTATTTCTATACACTCTCTATGAACGCGTCTCCACACGGCGATGTTATCGCGGCGATAGAAGTACAGACTCGTCGCGATTCTCTAGCTCGTGAAGACAGCACCTAAGAGTGGGCCTAGTTTGTCTGATGAACATTTGCTAAACGGTGGTTGATATCCACCCTGTGTCCTGTGACTTCGTTCCATTTTATTTGCTATATTATCTTGTGTCCACTTTTTTGTCTTCATAATCAATAATTCTTGTTTCGAAATTGTGTTAGCTCATAAGGGTATATTGTAGAAGTATCTCCAAGGTGTAGTGATGGTTTTATTCTTCCTTCATTTTCTACGTACAATAATGCCTGTTTCCATCAAGATCCATGGACACAGGCATATTAAAAACCCTGTTTTTATCAGTACTTAAGTATTAATACGTTTGACCCATGTATTAACCCAGCGAGCATATTGTCGCTAAATGTTTCTCAAAGCCTTTTACCGTTGATTGACAATTAAGTACACCATTTGCGGGTAATATTGGATTAGAAATTCAAGGGCTTGGTGAGAGACATATCTCTCACCAAGCCCTTGAATTTCTAAGCCAAATAGAAGCATGTTATTTAGGTTATTTTCTAAGTCTAGGTTTTTTAGAATGATAAACTACTTCATTTTTAACTAACTAAGAAAGGCTTTTCATTACATACCTTATCAACATAAATAATATAGCACTCTTGACCTGTTTCGACCCGTTATACCAACCGCATTCGTACAGGGCACGAGATAAACCGTCACTCTGGAAAATGTTCAACAATCTCAAACAAAGGAAATTAGCCAGTTTGCAAAGTGCATCACTGACACTCCATAGGAGATATTCATTTACTAAGCTTTTTGTTTCTTTTAGCTTTGGCTCCTACAGGGGAGTTTCTATAAGCTACAGTCTCTTCAAGTCTCAGATTCTCGTGAGGAAGCACCTTAAGCCACAACTTGAGATTTAGACAACTATCTTAATGTGTAAATATCTAGTGGGTATACTAGATATTTACACATTAAGATTGGGTATATCCATATCATGCTCCTTAAATCTAAAATCTTGAGTAAAATATAGACCTCTAAAATTCAATTGGCTAGTATTTTGTCACTATCCTTCCGTAAGGGTAAGTATCCAAACCAATACTACAGGTAATTGGATTTCGGTAATCGAATATACTCGTACATTGCACATATAAAGCAGACAAAACAAAACAATAATACTCACAAGAACTTACAGAATCAAGCAGTTTCTGTCCATACCAGCACAGAAGCCAGATTTGTGAGAGAGCTGTCACAAAGAAAGACTTGTAGGCAATCTCTGTCCATTTCTCGATTAGCTAAAATAATTAAAAAAAAAAACGATAAACTAAACTTTAAAAAAACCAGATCTAAAACAGTAGGTAATAGGCAACCAGTGTTTGTTCTAAATTTGAGCTAAATTCAGTCAATTGGTTGCTCCAGCGGTTAAACCATGATGGAGTCATCATCATTCACCGAGCCTTTTCCCAACTCAGTTGGGGTCGGCTTTCCAGTCTAACTACGATTCAGCTGAAGTCCGATATTTTCCGTGAAGCGACAGCGAGGCGATATCGAAATTCTGTAGTTAGAGCGGTCGGATTTTTAATTTAGGGATACAACCCTAACGACTGCCATAGATGTTTGTATGACAACCGGGACCGACGGCTTAATGTGCTCTCCGAGGTACGGAGGGGTCTCAATGTCTTAAGAAATGGTCACTCATCCGGCTGGTGTTAACATTGTCGGTTACCACTAGACCACGAGCCCCTCCGTTAAATCATGATGGAGTAACAAACAAAATGTTCAAAAAAAATCCATTTAAGTATAATTAATTTAAAAAAAATTGCATCTGTGAACTTACAAGAGAACAAAACCCACAAAAACATATGACCATTGAGCTGTTTAAGAAGTTGATAAGCAATGCGAAGCTGAAAAGATTTTCCACGTCATTTGACAACCTGAAAGGAATTAAACAATACAGGAATCCTTACTCTACTGAATGAATGTTCACTAAAGCACAAGTAAACGATAGTCAATTACTAGTACTGGTCCCATCCTTTTTTTTCAAGTCACGACACAAGTCTTCGCACTCTAGGTCTCGGAGTTGGGACCGCTGAGCCTCGATTTCTCAAGACGACGCCTGTAGCCCCAGCGCCTCCTTAACCATTGATACAATGACGCAAGGGCTCTCGCTTCCAGGGCCCATGGAGGGATCCCGGCTAATGGGGCCGTTCTTAAGCATGACTCATACTGCGCCGATTTCCCTAGTAACTGTTATTTACGCAAAAAATCCCATGGATGTAACGGTCTTTCGGCAAAGCGTCAGTTTACTTATAATATGCTCGGACTTCAGATAGTATATTTAGTGGTAAGTAACATCTGTCCTGGCTTTGCGAATTATGGTTTGAACTACCGAGTGGTTATAGATTTTCTATTAGTGTCCGATAACGGCATTATAGGGTTGCTTGATGTTAAGTGGGACAACACTGGAACATTACCTATTGACAAAGATTGGGTGTGTAATGACCCTTCGGGATATAGGTTTTCTAGCCGTGAGTTTTATTGCCAGGTTCTTTCTCACGGTTCTACCTATTGCTTTGCGAATCTGGCAGTACATGTAAATATAGAAGCAATAATGTTTTTATTTTAAGTATTTACTGACGTTTGTAAGAGCCATTTAATGACCTAAACAAATAAATAAATCATTTCATATCAGATCTAAACATACATATAGGTAGGTCTGTAAACTTAAATTAGGGTACTTGTATAAAATACGAGTAGTATTTTCTAGTGTGCCTTAAATCAGTAGGTACCTGATCAGTGTGTGGTGTCTTTTGACAATATTAAGAAGTTCTCGTTGCTCGCTCAGTTGCCAATCGTAATTATTGTAAGAAGAATTAAAATACAGGTTCAATTGATATTTCTTTTCTTGGATGCTCTCTTTTTTCGCCTTGGCTGCATAGAAATTAGATTTAAAAATAAATATAAGTACTAAGTATTAGTAGATTTTGAACGATCCGCAAATATTTGTTTCAGAACTTGGGTGTTTTTCAATGTACCTACTTACCTATAATACAAATATTTACTTATATTTAAAAACCCGATTTGTAAACAGAAAAATCCGACTTCTAAAATCAGAATGGGACCAAATTGAAATGAGACCACGCGAGAAGTAGCTTTTGATTAAAAAAGTGTTCAACATCGGATCACCCAGTCGAAAGGTAAGAAAAAACTGACCAAGACGTGTCGGGCCACGCATGAGATAGGGTTCGATAGTTACCCATAAAAGCCCACCCATCTATAACTCCGAAACTAACAGAGTTGTACCATCCGTTATAGTTTTCCTTCTAAGTTCATAACATGGACTACCATCATGAATTTCAGCAGGTGCTCCACGCAAGCCGTTTATATTTTAGAGGAGAGGGGGGACACTCTGTTTTAGAAAAAATATGCTCTTCGAAGCTAAATATCTCGCAAACGGATACTTAAATCAAAAAATCACGTTGGCAACCTCGCGATGATTTTAAATGAACTATCTAATGATACCCCACACGATGGAGTAGATGCAAGAAAAAATATCATCCTCACTTTACGTGTAGGGGTGTAAATTTTTTCAACATAAAAAAAATATTTTTCAACATTTCATTGTTTTTTTTTATATTTGCTTCGCCAAATTGACGCCGCCCGCCTGGTGGTAATTCGTGACGATGTCTAGCGATTGTGGGCCACTATCACAGCACACAATACTATAGAGAGTGGCCCTCAACTTGACGACCTACTGATGTGCCTCTTCACGCACTTTGTTGGCGTTTTAAATATACATATTCGTTCAAAGTTCATGTTTCTAGCACAAACCATTTCTTTCCCTCGCAAAGAAATAAACTTTCCACGTTTTTGCAATTTTTGCTCTGCTCCTAATATCTGTAGCGCGATCCTAAAGGTAAGTCCTAGGTCTTACCTAGAGGGTAGCTCTCGATCAGCTGTTGATCACGTCGCACGTGTACGAGTCTGCGTACGCGCCGAGAAACTAGTTCGAACTGCATCGTGATTTGCGCTATGTACATACAAAATAGCATGTCCCACGCTATGTTCCACCAGATGACTACAATGGCTGACAAAAAAAAAAGTATAGATGGATGACAGTCAATTCAAATCACCATCTTTCCAAAAATCCGGTCATAAACCCATCAGCGAACGGATTAAACAAATGCCAAACCGATAAACCTTGTATAAAATAGTTGAAATATTAAACTATGACGTCAATTATTTGTACATACTGACGAATCAGTAAATTAGTAGTAACTATTATTATAATTCAATTAACAATTGGGACTGTTGACTGCTACTCGTACTTCATCAGAAAAAGCAGACAAAGGCCCTGCGCAGACGGCACACTTTTTGTGCGATCGAGTCTGCGGCGCACAAAAAGTCTGCATGGCGCGCAAAAAGTCGGTCGCGGATTTTTCACAGACTCAACGCACACGACGCACATCTTCGATCATTTTGTCGGCAGAGCTGTAGGGACGTAGACGGTATGGAAATCGTGCAGAGATCGTGAAGTATTATTTTGTACATGAAGTACAGAAAAAGAAGAAGAAATAGAGAATTTTGGGTACATCCTATACTTTCGGAAAGATTACTGAAGGGACAGTTCCATACTAAACATTCAATTCTGAAACAACATCCGGCAATTTTTTTCAAGTTTTATAAAATGTCTGTTAATACATTTGATGCGTAGCCATTTATTTTGAGACCTGCTTTGATTCATTCAGAACTTACCGTATTTTGTTTTTTCTTTAGACGTCATACATGTGGACATGTATGACGTCTAAAAAACAGGAGCGGAATAAACATTACAGCACACTTCTTCCCACATTTTTCTTTTTAAATGTCTATCATGATATTCTGCCTTAGAAGTATCATAAATTGCTAGTCTGTTTTGTATTTCTTGAATTAACATAGTTAGATCGACCTCTGGTGCCATGATAATAGATCGCGTGCGTTACGTCCACCCCTAGCAAATGCAGATTGCCGACAAGTGTGCGCCGTCTGCGTTAGCGCGCGTTGAAGCAAACGTTCAATTTTTTTCACACACTTTTTGTGCGACGCGGCGCGCCGCGGCGCGGTGCGGTCTGCCCGAATGCCCCGAATTACACGGATTTTTTGTGCGCCGGACTTTTTGCGCGTCGTGTGCGTTACTGCTTATAATTGCATAGGTTCTATTTTCACAGACTAAAAAGTGCGTCACGGATAGTCTGTCGTCTGCGCAGGGCCCTATTGTAGCGGCTATTTAGCCTTCAATGATTTCTAGATATTGAATGTAATGATTGTATGTTGTAAGCTGTTTAGGGTATGATAAGGCTGACATGTCAATTTAAGGACATAAGCCTCGACAAAAGCACAATATAAATTGTAACACAATGTAAACTAAACTATATTAAAAAAGAAAATTTTCTCACTAGAACCAACTTACCGAACCAGCGAAAGAATCATTTTCAAATGGTTTATTTATGTACTTAATTTAGTATTTTTATAATAGGTATTGCTTGACATGAAATTGTAAAATTTTAACATTCATAATGTGCCTAAACTGAATAAACGAAATTGATTCTTTGACGAAAAATAAAGAAAGAAAAAGAAAAAAAAAATAACAAATACAAGTTATAAGTATTGATACAAGTGTTGTGTGTCGAAGATATAATAAAGAAACTGTTGTACGGGCTTTATGAACGCAATGGAACCCAACACAATGGTTTTTAGAATTTTTGTCTGTTTGTCTGAATGTTTGAACACGCTAATCTCAGAAACGGCTTAACCGATTAAATTGAGGTTTTCAGTAATGCGTTGTGGTTTATTCAACTTAACATTTAAGGTTTGTTTTATTTCAATCAGTTCATAAATAATAAAGTTATGTCGATCTAATCTAAAGTAACACGCATGTGGAGCTGCGGGCAACAGCTATACATAATATATCAGTAACTGGTGATCAAGAAAACTATAACACGCAGGCGGAGCTGCAGGCAACAGCTAGTATAGCCTATGTAGCTTGTAGCTTTAAATATTTTTTCAAATCGGTCCAGTATTTTCAGAGTATATTCAATGGAAACAAACAATTAAATCTCTCCTCTTTATAATTTTCGTATAAGACGTATAATTTACCTACGATAAGATATGATTCTACAATGGGCGTTTTCACATTGCACGATATCGTCACGATCATTTACACTCTTACCTTAAATTACTGCTGCTCCTTACGATATCGTCACGATATTTTTTTTTATTTATTTATGTAGTACACAAAACAGAAAACAATACAAACATTCATAAAATACATAACTTAACAAGGTTCAGTTCCAAATTGAGTTCCTAAACTTGTATACTCAACATGACCAATAATGTAGGAAGCCTAAAGTGGAATCAAAGACACCAAATACTAATAATTAAAAAAAACAGATAGAAACAAAAAAATAACAAAAATTCCTAAAATGTAACTACTATTAGACATAAGTTTCTTTGTATTGCGCTTAAACGATAGGGAACCCTGGTAGAACACATCTATCTCATCACTATGTTGGTGTAGGAGCTCGTTGTACAGACGACATATCCGCACTATAGGATTATAGAAGGATGTGTTGTTTATGTAAACCTTTAGAGCGAAGGTGTTGAGATAAGGGTGGCGACTTCGGAATATTATATTAAAGTTCAGCAATGAGAGCAACTCGGGAGAGTCAATTGTGGAATGGATATCGTCACGTTATCGTGTGTCGTTATCGTGCAATGTGAAAACGCCTGTTCTAACCTGCCCAAGTCTGCATAATCATTACGATCTCCAAAGTGACTGGTTGGAATTGGTCGAACGGCAGCCAGAAGTCAAAACTGAGGATCCTGGGGGCGTCGTACCCAACGTACCGGCTCAGACAGTAGAAGATCGGCGGAGAGAGGAAGCTCATTAATAAGGCATTGTTGCACCAGAAGTAGCCTGCGACAGAGATATATTTTATAGTTCTTATTTGCAATGATCAGAGATATAAGCATTTACCTAAATCAAAACATGGTTTTCATATATGAAAAAAATCAAACACAAGTGTTTACCCGAACGAGACACGGAGGGGTCTCAGTGTCATAAGAAATGGTCACCCATCGTAAGACCCGCTTGACTAGATGTTTCTTGACCTTTGCAATGTGTTAACATAGTCGGTTACCACTAGACCACGAGCCCCTCTCTCGTTTGTGACGAATAGAACGGCTGATAATAGAACATGGTCACTGCATAACTCAGTCAAATAACAGATTGAAAATAATTAAGACGGAACTTGCGGAGTCTTCACAACGATGGGCTCAATCAAGAATGTATGCGACACGATAGCGGGCGCTTCTCTTAACCTATCAACTTGAAATTTGGCATAAAGATATAACATACGCCTGTGGTTTGTTGTATAGTTTTTGGTGTATGTGGCTCTTATAGTTTTTGAGTTATTAAGCATTAAAGAAACATGCCTTTGACAGTGCCAAAAAAATTTGATTGTTGCCTCGCGCGCCAAATTTAATTTTTTAAGTGCACGCGCCTATTTCTTTGTAACCGCCCGCGTTCCAGCGAATACCTAGTACAAAACTTTTCACGGCAACTACCTTTGGCGATAAACTTGAACTGTTTCGTCACAGTTTTCAGAATGTGGTGCTCCTCTTCTGACACCTTCCCATTGGGCCACAGCTCTCGGAGCTCGTGATGAAGCTTCTCGAAGTCCATGCGATTATTTTTAATTTTCAACGTTTTGAACATTGCTGCAGTAAAAACTTTATTAAAGTAAGAACAAACTAACTAACGAAAGTACATGTTCTACTAAAAGTATTAGGCACCTACCTACTTCAAAAAGGCGGTTTGGAGACGTAGATTCTGAAATCGTACTTTATTTTTAAAGTACTTTATTTTTAAAGTACGATTTCAGAATTTAAATTGGTCCTTTGAACGAGGATTTGACTGTTGCAGTTCTAACTGCTAAGGTTTGGATGTAATTTAGTCAGGTTTTACTTGTAGTTGCCCGCATCTTCGGTCATATTTATTTGGTTTATAACCTTGCCCTTATTGTTGTTGGTAAATCCGTTTGTTGATGAACTTGACAGTTAGGTAAGTATTTTTGGATTAGACATAATGATATTGAGACCTACCCCTGCCTACTCCACACAGAGTGAGTAAAATCTAATAGAATTATAAAAAGTTAACTCTATAATGTCATACATAACACAGCGGCTCCAAAACACGGTATCATTCTGAAGACTTTGATAGCATCTCGGAAGTTGTTCGCGTCAAGTGCAGCCATCAACATGCTGAGAAACTCTGCCGGTATCGCTATACAGACATTCAACATCTCTAACCAGTAGATTAGGCTCCAGTATTTACTGAAATGACGTGCAAGACCTTAATAGAAATTATATCACCTCTATTGTTATTTGATGTCCTTCAGGGATAAATCGATTTCTCAGGATTATCATCTATACAAGCCCAGCTACTTTTCAGTATTTTTATTTTCAGTGTAGCTATTATATTTAAGCTGTTACAAAGGTTTTTATCATCAAGCGCGGAAAGTATTTTCGCCACTTTCCGCGCTAGTGGGGAGCTGACGTGTCACACGCCATGGGAGCCCGGACTGCAAAGTGGCTAAGCTTCAGATGATATATGTGAGTTCATCCATAATTAAATTAGCATTCCCAGAGTAAGCTAAGAGGATGCTTGTAGGCAGACAAGATCTCGGTAAGAATACCTACACAGACCTGGTATGATTTTCCAAACTACCGCAATAACAGGTAAATCTTCAAGGACTCCATAAAGATCCTTCAATCGAGGAAGATGAACAAGATTAGATATACCACTACCATCTTGACATTACATCGTTCAAGTGGATTAAAGCTGTACTGGACATACCCATGGACCTGTCTATGTAATTTATTTTCTCTCCTCTATCATGCAGTAATAGATACTTACTTCTGAGTTTCTGAAATATCATGCGACATCCTGAGACTGACAAAACTCATCACCTTTTTCAGGATTGAAAACATTTCGTCATAATCTTCTGTCGTGTACACCTAGGAAAAAATATATCCAAATTAATAGTACCTCTATAGTAGTCCTACTGGTCTTATGGTAACTTGGGTCGGTAATTTCACCGCCCATCTAAAATATCCCCAGATGTATGACTTGATGTGACCGCTTGTGAAGAGTTAAGTTGGGCAAAGAAGGAAAATGGTAAGTAGAGGTAAAGAATATGGCTGTCTGAAGTTTTCCAAAGTGTTCTGACACACATCATATACTATTTGATGTGCACGATCTAAAGATCTGAAAAGATAGTAATTACTGTTGGTTTATTAAAAGCCCTCCATTAGTTTTCCGGCTAAAGAGTGACAAACATTCATCCACACACTTTCACGTTATATCTATTAGTAGGATTATGTATACGTACCCTATCCTCAATTTTCTTCGCTGGCTTTTGGTTAAAATAGTTGTTCCACAGTAAGGACGCCATATCGCTTCAGAGTGTAGGCTGTAATTGACCCATGTTGTGTCGTAAGTAGTACTTAACACAATACTTTTAGGCAATTACAAAGCTATTAATATATAAACCTCTTTAGTGAATTGTCCTTAACTTGTTTTGTGTAAGAGTCAGCACGAACTGAAATATTAGATATATTTTTTATTTTTTGAAGGGTTCTGAAAACTATTAGTATTTTAAGGCCGTGATCATAGGTCTATAAGTAAAACATTTGTAACGGAAGGAAATCAGCCTATCTACACGATTACTTTTTAATTACTACTACATAACCTATGATATATATTTATATATAAAACAAAGTCAGGTTGGTTACGAGATTAATGGGTCGAGAACGGCTGGACCGATTTCGCAAATTCTTTTTTTTGTTCTGATCGTTACTATCAAAAGAAGATTCTTATGGAAGAAAAAGTTACGGAATATTACAAAAATATATGCAGTACGAAGTTACCCGGGATAGCTAGTAAAAGGCTACTAACTAACTCAACCGTGTTATTTAAATCGATAAAAAAACATGTCAATGTTCGTGTGTTCTATCCTCAAAAACCAAAAAAGGTGATACTTACTAATCTCCGGATCCCTAAACAAAAAAAGTTTATTAATGTGTGCTTAATCTTATAAAGGGTTTGTTAAGTAATTATTTATGCTAAAGGAATAGCTTAAGTATATATTTTAATTACTAGCGAACACCCGTGACTTCAGTTGACGCAGTACACAAAAAGGAAACTTAGAAATGAAGTACCTACATTGAGTTTTCATACATTTGTCAATATATCCAAATATTTGTGTGATCCACAAATAGGTCACACAATAGGAAACAAAAAGATCGGAGTTTGGGTATTTTCCATGTATATTTAGTATATATTAGAAATATAGTATGTTTATCGAACCATATTTAGAGAAGGAAAACTCGACACCAACCACTATAGCCAGCGTGTTATATTTAGGCTAAATTCCCCCCTCTTTGGGGGAGGCCTATGCCCAGCAGTGCGTCAAATGAGCTGAGAGGATGATGAAAGCATCACTTACAATGGTGGCAGCGTAATAATAACCTTTGGAATTTTTCAAAAATGAACTATCCAAAATAAAAGAATATTTCATTTCTTACCAGTAAGTAAGTAGTAAGGGGCTCGTGGTCTAGTGGTAACCGACAATGTTACACATTGCAAAGGTTAAGCAACATCTGACCATTTCTTAAGACATAAAGACCCCTCCGTGCCTCGGCGAGCACGTTAAGCCGTCGCGCGTCGGTCCCGGTTGTCATACAAACATCTATGACAGTCTATAGGGGTAGTTGGAGCCCTAATCAAAAATATGACGGGTCTAACTACAGAACCGCAATATCGCCTATGTGTTGTGGAGGTCAGATGGCACTCGCTTCACGGAAAGTATCGAAGTTCAACCGAATCGTAGTTAGACTGGAAAGCCGACCCCAACTGCGTTGGGAAAAGGCTCTGTGGATGATGACCAGTGAGTAAGTAGTAGAGCTAGAGCCCGGACTACATAAGGAGGTACGTTTAAGGTGGTATGTAAAATCGGTATTGGCTGCTGCAATTTAGTTTCGGATAACAGAATATATAATAGTTATGATTTACAAATATTGCCCAAAAAAAGCAATAGGCTTGTGTTCTGTTACGACTCTAAAATAGCTACTACCAGAATGTGGGTGTGTAGTACACCTCTGCCTGTCCCTCGTGTCTCAATAGCTTCTGAGAAAATGTTCAAACGTAAAACAAACAAACTTTTTTGCTTTATAATACCTATTTATTTTTATTAAATTTAACTGTAGCTGATGTAATTAAAATATAATTATGCGACGTTTTGAAGCATACTTTACGGATTTATTAATATTAACTAGAGTATGTACTGCCCTCGTTTAATATCAATAGTATAAATATTTAATTACCCACTTACTTTGATAATATTTTCTTTTTTAATATCGGAAATATATGGATTTCTATTGCATCCCAATTCTTCGCAGTTCAGGGCGAATAAAAGGGGTTCTTCACTTGTGTTAGTTGTATGAGCCTGGCGACACGGCAGGTTGGCAGTCAACCTTACAGGAGCAAGTCAGCGGTTTTTCACTCACCGTCGCGAAGTAAAACCCGCCCCCCAAAGGTGCGGGATAACACCTCAATCAAAGCCCTTGCCAGAGGTCGCATAGGCAGGATGGTACCTACCTGGCCTTTACGGAAAAGTCGCAAAGTTATCAATTATCTTCTGGGGTTTTACGGCCTAATGATAAGCTTGAAAGAACTCTTAGTTAACTTTAGGATATTAGACCACAAGATGTGACCCACTCGTACGATACGTATGTACTCCGATGGCAAGTACAAATGGACGTATAGGTACAGTAATAACTTTTGTCAAGTAATTTATAATGCAGTCACCTATAAAATATGTAAAAGTGATTACCTAAGTTTCAAAGCCAAACATGTTATTCAATAGTTTCAAACTTGAACTTGAACAATAGTAAATGGGTTTTGAAGGAATAATTGAATATCTTTAACAAAACAAAACAATTTTCGAGAAATTGATAGAAATAAACCCGGAAACAATTATATGTGCAATTAAGTATAAGCACAGAATAGGGAATAGTACTTACATACAGTACTTGCACTCCGACGTTAATTAAAGCACATTCTTTTGTTTACAGAGAACATCATTCGAACGTTAGGGTTGTCCAGTAAAGTAAAAAATATACCAGCATAATTTGACCAATAATTATGACGTTAATCCCTCAATATCAACTCTATGGTCAATGCCGTGTCGCAAACAAGAGACAACCCTTACTGACTTACAACTTCAAGTTGTCGCTGACGTCATGTATTTTTGCGGTTGTTAGGCGAGTGACATAGGCCTGGTATAAGTACGTACGTAGAATACCTACCACAGATAATATATTTCTTTTATAGTACTTTCCTACAATTCCCTACTGTGTTATAAGGGCACTTTTCCTGCCACGCGTATTCTCACCAGATGCGTCACTGCGGATCTCCGCCGGGCGCCACTGGAAATACCTTCTGTGTGCGTACCAGAGACGCCCGGCAATGGACCTAATAGAGATTGCTCGGACTTTAAAAAAAAGCGTGCAGAGCTCGTCTGCACTGCGTGTAGATGTCAATCAACGTCAAATCAGTTTGCGACTAACTCGTCTAAGGTCGTTAAGGAGTTCGATTTTTGATAAGCGCGAGGCTGGTGGCTTTTTCCTCTGGCGCTCCGCAAAAATCGGGTTCCAGACACTCACATACCGAATAACGTTTCTTGTCCTGCACCTGGAGCTAGTTAGGAATAACTAGTTCTTCTGTGCGGGACTATCAACTAATCAAGCATTACCTTGACATTGGCGAAATCATCGATGAACATCATACAACAAAAAATACGAAGAAGAAGCTCGTTAAGTCGTTACCATAGCAACCGAAGACCGGGCGGCCCGCGCGACATGAAACGTACCTATTTCATAATTGTTTCAAATTTGACATTGACATCCACACGCAATGCGGACGAGATCGAACTGGTGGAAAACGCTTCACAGGTAGGTAAAGCGCTCTAAAGGAAAACCTAAAAAGAATCCGTATAGCGTCTTCTAATTATTATAATCGTATACCTACATCATACAGCCCCCTGGAGCTATCTAATATACCTAATTACTAATTAGGCAGTGACGTGGCTACTTAGGACAAAACAAAAAAAAACTTATCATATTTTATTTATTTATTTATATTTGTACTTCATTCAATAATTCATCTTAAATGAAAGGACTTAAAAAGATAAGTAAATGTATTATAATGACTAATAACTTTAAATAGATGGGAACTTCCGCCGGGCGCCACTGGACATACCCTCTGCTAGTAACCAGGGACGCCCGGCAACGGACGTTAGAGCGGCCGCGGCCTTGGGCCGCGGAATTAAAAAAAAAAAAAAAAAAAAAAAATAGATGGGAACTTGCACTATTCAGACTTCGCCATTGGCAATGAAGTTGGCGTGGTGAAGATTGCAGTCTAAAAACATTTGCTATTAGTATCCGGAGTAGTATTAGTGGATCTGAAATGAAAGAAATATATATATACATACATAGATCATCACACCTATAGGTACCTATCCGGATCCCCGATAGGGTAGAGAGGCGCAATCTGTGTCTGCTATATGTGTTCTATGTATCTATTTATATTTTATTTTATTTTTTAATCTAATTTTTTAGAAGGCTTTGACTAGTCTAGCCAGTCATGGCAGCCTCATAGTATCACTCCTACGTTTACACCACCTTATAACCTTAGTGCTTACTATTGACCACTACGCCGGTTAAAAGATATAATACAGAATCTGAACAGTTTTCGGGCCTTCCTGGTTGTGGATCTATCTATATAAATAAAAATAAATCACCGTTCGTTTGTCTCGGTAAAACTTTGAAATGACTGGTTAATTTGGCCTTAACATATTTATACCAACTCAAGGAAGGATAATTAGAGGCGCAGCAGGTGTGAGAGTCGGGGTCTGCTGTCCACCCGCATCATGCCACCCGCGAGGGGGTGACGTCCGTGTGTGCCTGGACGTCGCCCGTAGAGAGTCCTCAGTGAGGTATCGAATATAGAGAGGGTGCCCCGTCACACCTGGGGCACGCGCCGGGGAGTCGCTGAAGAAGTAGCAAAATTGTTCCCGGCCCCCCTTAAACAGGCGCAGAGTACGGCACACCGCAGGGGTTTTAGTGTGTGCAAATCATCACAGCGCGCGATGTCCTCGCACCGTGCGGTATTCGTTAGGAATCACCCCTCTGCGTAATAAAAAAAAAGTTATCTACTGCTGTGAATGGGTGTCGAATTCAATTTAATTTAGAAAAAATCAGTATGTATACACTCAGTTTTAGGCGGCTGCTCTTAGTTGTTGTCGGCTAAGTATGCTCCTTTAGCCGGAACATTATTTATTTATTTTTTATTTTTTATCGCCAAATTGACGCCGCCCGCCTGGTGGTAAGTCGTGTCGACGTCTAGCGATTGTGGGCCACTCTCACAGCACACAATACTAAGAGAGTGGCCCTCAACTTGACGACCTACTGATGTGCCTCTTCACGCTCCGCTTAAAGAACCCAGGGTTATATGTGGGAGGAAACACGTGCACAGGCAGGGCGTTCCAGGCCACTATCGTTCGGCAGAGAAACGAACGTTTAAAACGTTCGGTTCTCGCGAACATGCGAACTGTGTGGGAGTGGCATCTCTGCCCGGCACGCGTTGTTCTGGATCGGAAGTAATACATACTAGAGTACATTTAAGTTCAAACATTTACTTATTAACGAAATCCTCGCCAGTCTTTATATTCTTGAGGATCACAGGAATCGCCCTCTTCAGAAGTGTTGACTCAAATTCATTAAGGTCGCCGGTACCGAGATTCTTTTCCATACCGTTCCTACCGAGCAAAATAGGGTTGGCGAAGTATGGAGTATCACAGCGACTGGCCTTCACAAATGCACACTCGACTATGTTAGGTTCACCCTGGTACAAAGAAGAGATCAATAAGCTTGAGTGATGCCATCCGAACAAGCTGACCAAGAAGCTCCGGGCCGAATACTTCGAAATTTGCAATCATATTATAAGTTTTGAGGAGGTTCACGAGCATTCTCCCTGAAAAACAACAGCTGGTGCGAGTCAGATCGAAGACTATCTTCTTTTGCCGAAGATTTTTGCCAAACATACTATTTAACAGTATTTGTAGATGTATTGTATGAGTTGTTGAAGCATCTATTGATCAGCTAAAGTCCACGCTGGGTGCGCTCAGCAGTAGCTGTCTACTCTATCGCACTATACTTCTATCGCAAACAGACCCAGTGTTTCTTCGCTCACTCAGCTATAAAGAAGAAGGGAAGAAAACTGAGTGAGAAGATTACTTACCGCCAAAGCCCTGAGTACAGAGCATATAAAGCGTGCTCCAGCATATGCCATTGCGAGAGTAGCGGTACCACCACCAGCCTTTGCGTACAAAACCTGAAGGATAAATAATATGTTCATTGGTCCGTTCAGAAAAAGTTGGTATATTTTTACTCTAGCTCTGGTGAACAATAAAGTGCCCAGCTTGTGGACTCGCCCCTATTTCCTGGGGCGAGTCCACAAGCTGGGCACTGCGAGCTTCAAATAAACCTCTGCCACGAGCACAAGCCTATTTACAAAAATAGAAAAGACCTAAAATAAAAACACATGAGCGACATTACCGTGGTTCCCGCTTCTTGGATCTTAAGAACAAGTCTTTTCATCTCCTCTTCAGAGCACAACTTAACCGGTGGTTGTGATTGGCTGAGAGCGGGGACGATGGTAACCCCGGAATGGCCACCAACAATCGGGACGTTCACTTCTGCTGGGTCAATGCCGTTGATCGCGCCTATAAACGTCGTTGCACGGACTATATCCAATGTAGTAACACCAAGGATACGTTTTGGATCGAACCTTCCTGCCTACATGAATGAAAAAAATATAATTAAAACAATAATACTCGTATTACCTTAAAAAATTGTGTGAATAATTCAATGAACTCCTGGCGTGCCTCGGAGAGCACGTTAAGCCGTCGGTCCCGGTTGTCATACAAACATCTATGGCAGTCGTTAGGGGTAGTTGGAATCCTAAATCAAAAATCCGACCGGTCTAACTACAAAACTTCGATATCGCCCATGGGTTAGGTAGGTCAGATGGCAGTCGCTTCACGGAAAATATCGAAGTTCAGCCGAATCGCAGTTAGACTGTAAAGCCGACCTCAACCGCGTTGGGAAAAAGGCTCGGTGGATGATTAACTCAATGAACTCCTGGATGGTTTAAAAACACAACTTTATAACCTGCTGGCTTGGAGGTGTGGCTAGTGGTGATATGATCATCACCAGTGATTTTGCTGCATCGCTTAGTTACTACTACCTGCCCTAAATGGCTGTTTCACAGAACTGACCTTTTTCAAAACCTGTGCTGCAATCGGCACCATGGAGTTCACTGGGTTGGTGATGATTGCCATAATAGCATGTTTAGGTGCGTATTTTCCAAAGTCCGCAGAAATATCTCGCAGTATAGACGCGTTGGTGGTGAACAGATCGTCGCGGGTCATGCCCGGCTTGCGTGGCATTCCGGCTGGGACCACCACTACATCAGCATCTGTTAAGGGTAAGTTCATATAAACATTCATAAGTAACTAATAGACTGTGAAATTAGATGGCACAATTCCATCGTAGGGTAGCTAGACGGTTTTATGTGGGAGTCCCAGCCCCCAAAATCGGTTCGTTTAACCAAAACCACTACGGTGGTTTCATTTCACCTTGGTGGAGTCACAGGTTAGGCCGCCGCTATGACTCTTTCCCACCTCACTCCCCGTAAAGTTACCAATAGATGTAGTGGTGATTAACGGTATTTCGACATAGTATCTTTGTGGATACATTAGATCCTGATATCTCCATAATAGGGCCAACGCGATTATTGAGGTAGTACCTACCTCCTGTTACATTTTAATGTTCCCCATTGACTCCCTAGATGTCTACATAATACTTGTACCTAACACATTTAATGTGTATTTCAACTAACGCACTGTACTATCATAAAACGTCTTAGATAGACACGCTTTGTAGTACTTACCTTTCATCGCTGCTTCAGCTTGAGAAGTTCCTTTATGACCTGTAACTCGGGTTTGGGTGTCAATATGAGATAGATCGACACCAACTCCTAGAGTTATCTTCGAGACATCATATACAGCTAGGTGACTGACCAGGCTATTCTGTTTTAGCAGAAGGCAGAGAGGCTGGCCTATACCTCCAGCCCCACCAGCCACCGTCACTTTGTAAGAGCTCTTGAATAAATAAATTTGTTTAAACCAATGGGTGATATAAGAGGCCCTTTAACTCCATAAGGTTCACGACTCCGTTGCAGGACTTGGTGAACGCCTATTCAGTAAAATCCCTGTAGATATTATGAACCTTCATTTGCGTAAATTCAAAAAAGAAATTAAAGCACATCTCTTGAAAAGGGCTTATTACTCCATTACTGATTATATTGATGATAAAGAGAAATGGAAATGAGTTGCTTGCTCCTCCAATTTAGCCTTTAATTGTAACCTTTATAACTGACTGACTTGCATAGGGTTTATTCAAGTCAGTCTAGTCAAGTCACTTGAATAAACATATTTTTCATTTTCATTTATCAAATCTCCTAGGCTGAAATTATACTAACCTGCACGCGGTACTGCTCAAAATATACTACAAATCGTTCGAAACGTTGGCCAACAGATGGGTTTATCAATTTAAAAACAATAGGGCGCATAGTCTACCAAGATCTAAAAGGGCCCAACTAAAATCTAATCTGCTACTGTACCTGATCATCAGATGGGGCTCTGGCAAATATCCTCAGCAATAGGCTCGCTCGTGAAGCCGCCAGCTGACGACAAGTAGTATAATCGTAACCAACCAATACACGAAGTCCATATTAATAGTTCTTACCAGCGAGGTAGTAGAGAACTTCTTGGCATGATTCTGAAACGCCTCGACGGCTATACTTTTAAGATTACGTGGTAACATTTATCTAGGAAATGCTTATTCTTCTTTCGTATGCCGTTCTCCTCTTTTCTGTGTTCGTGCACTAACTTGACAAATGTGCCCAGATTTATCTTGTCAATCAAATTACAGACTTTTAGTTTATAAAAAAATATTCAAGTAACCAGTGCCAACATGAATAAAACCTGCTTCTTTAAAAAAATAATTTTGATCTTTTTAGTTTTTAGTTCAGCAGCAGCTATTGCCAGAATTTTCCGTGCCGTAGTGATTCTTCTTGTGATACTCCCTGGCGGCCCATGGTTAATTTCTCGCCCAAAGAACTAGCCCCTTAGAGTAACCATCTAGTATTACCTAGTACCACTAGTACTGCTAGTACCTAGCCCTTAGGTAGTATTTTCTACTAATAGTACTAGCCCTAGCCCCTAATTGTCCTTCAAAATTGTACCTCTAAAATAAGCGCCACTGGGAATTCTCTGTCTCTACCAGAGGCGCTCGGCAATGGACGTAGGTGAGGCTGCGACCTCGGGCCGCGGCTTAAAAAAAAAAGAAAAAACTAAAATAACAGATGGCATCATTCTGTGCAGCTAATGCAGCTATACCAGACCTCTGATCCGACGTAGGTACTTTGGGTACAAACGTCGTATAAGTTGTTTCTTTAGTTTGCCTAAAATGTCGTGACGTGGAGCTGGAAAATGAAAGCGTTGACGGCAATCATTTGGGTCTCGGTGTCAATCTGGCTTGTCGTCAAAAGTACTACTGGAATCGAATAGTACTTTTGACGACAAGCCAGATCGACACCGAGACCTAAACACTGGTGGGATTGGCATTGAGCCTCGAATGATTATTGGCCACGCTTTCATTTTCCACCTCCGCGTCATGGCTTTTTAGACAAACTATACGGTATTGGCAAAATAAAAACAAATGTAAATATTATATTTTGTATTGTATATATGTATATGTTTTATGAAATTTGAAACATTTGTTGAACAAAATTTCATTATACGTATGACATTTATTTAAAGGCACAATCGGAAAATTTTACAATGACTATCCACGACACGACACTATAGAGGAAAGTAACCTAAAGTGAGCTGGTGCTTTAACATGGTGTACAGTAAAATATTATTAGTTAGTACATAGGCATCTTCACCACGGCAGGCATAATAATAATTTGTTAGACCGCAGTTGCAAAAGTTTGTAAGTTCATTAACTTTGTTATTTTTGTACTTATAAAAATTAAGGATGAATACTGTAACTACATGCTTGAGTTGTAAAACATAGGTATGTTTAATTTTACCGGCGCGGCGTATATATACTCAATACATTTATTGCTTCCATAATCTGGTACATCTGTTAAAATGGTAAAGTTACAATTATGGACCCTGTCGGGCACAGCACAATGTTTATCTGGATAGAGGAGGAATTTTATTTGCTTTATTCATTCAATACAGATTATTTTATATTTTTATTTTAAATATTAATACAAATTTAAATTTTTATATCGAAAGAGTACAAATATTTTCTCATGTTGTATTACGCCGTAGGTTCCTATTATTCAAAGTAATAAAAGAAGTGGTTGTAAAAATTAACGGATCAGACGCCATTGCAATAAATTCAAACTGCTGGCATTTGGGATCCCACAAAATGATATTTTAGTTCGCCCTTTTACTGCACATTTGCTTGCATATTTTGGTGTTTGATAGTGCTTATAATCCGATGTTATGTTATACAATTTGTAAAATACAAGTTCACGTATATTTCGGTTAATAATTTCGAGTAATTTCGCTTTATATTTAAAAATAAGTTTCTGAATTATGTATGTTCTTAAAACAAAATGGTAGCCCATATTTGGTTACTTTCCTCTCAGACTAAAAGAATAACATAGACGGAACGAATAGAACTAGCGAGTGAAGCCGCCAAAAGGGATACTATATAGCAATGGGATACCATTCCGCTCGCACACCTTTGTGAGCAGCGAGTGTGTACGCACGTGCGATCACGGTTGAACAAAATATTATAAATATGCCGTATTGTGTGGTGAAAAGGTGTAAAAACACTTCAACTATTCATAGGAAGAATGCTGGATTATCGTTTCATAAGTAATTAACTATTTCTTATTAGATTTCATAACATTTTTCTAAATATTTTAGTTGCACAAACTAGGAACACAAAACCTCCGCCATACTATACAGAGTTGCCATAATTTTTACATCATTTCCACAAAATATTTTGCAGTATTTATGGGAATTATGAAGTACTGAGTAAAAAAAATCAGTGTCATCAATGTTGACAAGCTCGATGTTTCTAATTATCATCATCATCATTCGTGCGTTAGTCCCGAACTCCCGATCACATCTGTGTCCGGGATCTACTTACTATGCGTGGCTTGGCTATTTCGGCAATCTTAGAATTGACTGCTGTCTGACCTCCCAGCCTGTGTTCTGATCCAATTTATTTATGTTACTGTGTCAGTATTTTAATTTCAGTCTAACACTACAAAGGCCTTAGTCTTAACCTAACGACTATTGATATCTACTTCATGTATAGTCAACGACAAAAGTAGCTTAACCAATAATTCTTATCTGTTGATCACTATAGCTGTTAAACCGATCACAAAATCATAAACAAAACACGAAATATATTAACTTTGTCCTTGGGTATTCTAACATTACTAGTACATTGCTGTGGCACATGCATTGGGATGTAAAAAAGAATAATAAATATTTTTGTGCTAATCAACTTTTATTGAATGGAGCTTTGTTCATTCATCTTAAAAAGGATTATTTTAATTATGGGATTTTTTGAAAGCTAGTAATTAAAGTGTGTTTACTCAGTGTTTATCACGTTTTCATTTATTTTAACACTTCCCCATTTTAGGCACATATCATAATAATCATTTGTGTAAATGATATAAAATAATTGCAGATAACATTTACTATAACAAATATTAATTATCCATCATATATGTCCACTAAGATTTTTTGGAGATTTTTCATTTGCTGGCAACATTACGCACACGCCGTTAGTGGTATCGGTACACGGAAATCGGAGTCACACGCACACATTGAAAGTGTCATTTGGCTTCACGTGTTCATTCTACATGTTCCGTCTATATTCTTCTTCTAGTCTGAGACTTTCCTCTACGAAATAAAAATTACTTTTGAGGTTTACAGTCTGTCGACTCTTTTTGCATTGCAAAGTTTCGGCCTTCGTCAATATCTTTCAAGATTTGGGGCATTGCCTGATAAACTAGTTGACTTTCTATGAAGTTTAGGCAGCCGCAACCAAGGTTTCTCGCTATACCACACGGTCCAAGTAATATTGGATTGGCGAAGTAAGCCGGTTCGTACATGCCGGTCGGCACGTATGCACATTCTATCACATTACTTTCGCCCTGCAAATTAAGGCAAATTATTTATACAAGCTTACTTGGTCCCACGTACGTAATACATGATACTTATAGGTAATATTCTGCCAGAGCTTTGTCCATTTATCGGCAGTGACACCATTGACTGAAGAGCTTGGCTTGGGCCTCTAAAAATCTTGGTGGGTGTGCTCCATATGCATAATAAATTCACCAATAGGAGAATGTAAGGAAAGCTACAGATAACAGTTTACCTACCTACCTATACCTATAAGATGAAGAGAAAAAGTATATATACTTACATCTAGACCCCTCAGACAAGATCCTACGAACCTCGCTCCAGCGTACGCCATCGATAATGTGACTGAACCACAGCCGGCTTTAGCTTTTACTACCTGCCGATGACAAACAATAATATATAAAACATCTTATCAAATAATAAAAATAAAACATCTATCAATCACAAGCAAAAGTCAGATAATAGGCGAACCCGGACCATTTGATACTTGGTCAGTTTTTGTGTGTGATCAATTGTGAGTACTCGTATATTAGCGCTAATCTGGATCTTCTATATTTAGCCAGAGTACATTCCGTTGGTCAACAGGTTCACCATTTGCAGGTTTAGCTCACCCGATTTTTTTTAAGGCAGCCTTCACATCATTCTTTCAGGGGTTGTGTCGGGTGTTACCCCGCATCGTTGAGGTCGAGTTTTATCCCGCGTCAATGGCGTGCGTGGGTGAAAACACAACAGGACGCAACCCTTCTGGCCTCCTTCTGTAAGGACAGTGGGTAACCAACCCGCCGTCCTCAGGTTCCGACTATGGAGATCGGAAGTCCTGCGTATAGATAAGTCTGCGATGAGGGCGTCGTAGACTTTGAAGCTCAGGGGGGTTGGTGCATCTCTTTCCCACTAGACCACCTCCTTTGCGAGCAAAACGTGCTCGCAGAAGGGTGGCCATGTTCCATTTCCTCCCGCTGGAAACCATGGCTCGTATCACTTCACTAACGGGTGAGGCGCCGCGTCCTTGCCGAGAGCCTCGCAGTACTGACACATTGGCATGACGTCACGGTGGTTGCGCCACAGATACTTATTAAAGCACCCCTGGCCGGTCATAATCTGCGGCGCACAATAGGGGAGGTCGCCGCGCCGTGTTGATACTGAACTCAATTATTGAACTCAATTATTATGGTATCAGAGATTCGGCACTGGACCTAGTTGCCTCATACCTCAGTGATCGAATACAACATGTTGATATCAATGGTAGTCGGTCTTAAGGGGCTTCTGTAGCTATGGGCGTGCCACAAGGATCAATTCTAGGTCCGTTTCTATTTTTAGTTTACATTAATGATCTACCGTTCTATGTACAGAACTTGTGCGAGATTGTTCTGTTCGCCGATGATACATCACTTATTTTTAAAGTTGATCGCAAGCTGAGGAATTTTGACGAAGTAAATAGTTCACTTGCACTAGTTCTGGATTGGTTTACAACCAACAATTTACTTCTGAACGCAAAAAAGACGAAGTGTATTAGATTTAATATGCCTAATGTTCAGAACTACGGTACTGTGAAGGTGCTAGCCCGCTTGGCATACGACCTCATTTAGTATGTGGTAAAATTTGAATATTATAGAAGAAAAACTAAAATAAAACAAATGAGGAAGATAAAACAATCGCGGGGAGCGGGCTGACAGCTAAGGCAAAGAATTATATAAAAAGATCAGTTTTATTCTGAAATACAAAGAGATATCGGGGAAACCGAATTCCAGTAGATACTATCCCTAGTACTTATACGCAACGTTATTCAACGTTACAGTACTAATATTATTTTGAACGGTGATACCCTTAATCTTGTAGAATCAACCGTATTTTTGGGTATTACTCTAGGGGCTCGTGGTCTAGTGGTAACCGACAATATTAATACATTGCAAAGGTTAAGCAACATCTAGTCAGGCCGGTCTTAGGATGGGTGACCATTTCTTAGGACACTGAGACCCCTCCGTGCCTCGGAGAGCACGTTAAGCCGTCGGTCCCGGTTGTCATACGAACATCTATGGCAGTCGTTAGGGGTAGTTGGAGCCCTTAAAAAAATCCAAACGGTCTAACTACAGAACTTCGATATCGGTCAGACGGCAGTCGCTTCACGGAAAATATCGAAGTTAAGCCGAATCACTGTTAGACTGGATAGCCGACCCCAACTAAGTTGGGAAAAGGCTCGGTGAATGATGACTCTAGAGACAGTAAATTACAGTGGAACGCCCAAATATCGGGTCTTGCAGGGAAACTTAGCTCCGCGGCTTTTGTTATTAGTAAAGTCAGACAGCTCACGGATGTAGAAACTGCTAGGCTGGTTTATTTTAGCTATTTTTACAGTGTCATGTCGTTTGGAATTTTACTGTGGGGGAAGGCAGTTGATATAGAGATAATTTTTATACTCCAAAAGCGACTATACGTGCGGTTTATAAACTGAATGCACGAGTTTCTCTTAAGAGAAAGATTTAAAGAAATAGGCATTTTAACAGTTGTATCACAATATACATGGGGCACATTAAAAGTTTTGCACTTTTAGCTAATCGGAACTATTTGAATTTCAAATGTTATATTTTTTTAAACGTTGCATCCTTCTTAATAATAAAAAAAAAACAATTGGCGGGAACTAATTTGTCAATTGTTTTTTATCACACATCAAAGTTCTACGTATGCAACGAAAATGGAATTAAGTCGAAAAGATTTTAGAGCGATGATTTTTTATGATTTTAAATGTTCTCTCTATCCGCAAGACTGTGCCGCTCGTCTTCAAAATGCTTTTGGGAGAGAAGTATCTTGTTTGAGCACCGTGAGGGGATGGTTTGCTGAATTTGAGAGAGGTTCTTTACATGACGAATTTCGTGAAGGGCGGCCTTCAACTGCCGTCAACGAAAATAATGTGGCTACTGTTAAGCGGTTAATTGAAGAAAACCCGCGGATTACCTATGAGACAATTCGAGGCCTATTGGGGATAGGTATGAGTCAAATCCAGAAAATTTTACACGAAGAATTGAAAGTTCGGAAACTTTGTTGTCGTTGGATCCTTCATGAACTGACAGCGGAGCAGAAGCGGGCTCGCGTGGAATGGTGCTCCTGTGAGCACCATTCCAGCATCTGTATGCTACTGAAGTACGACCACGGACATTCTAATGCTGTTTATGACATTGTCACAGGAGACGAAACGTGGATTTATTGTGTTGAACCCGAAAAAAAACAGCAATCTTGTGAATGGGTGTTTGAAAATGAGAACAAGCCGACAAAAGTGAGGCAGGCGGGAAACGTTGGTAAAAAAATGATCGCGTTTTTTTTCTCAGCTACGGGTCCCATCTGTACAATTCCACTTGAAGATCAAAAGAGTGTTAATGCCGAGTGGTATTCTACCATTTTTTGCCCAGGGTATTACAAAATTTTCGCGAAAGACCCAAAAGCTGCGTTCTCCTACATCATGACAACGCTTCTTCACACACGGCCAACAAAACAAAGTCATTTTTAGCTTCCGAAAAAGTACTACTCGTCACCCATCCTGTGCACAGCCCCGACCCAGCACCCTGTGATTTCTTTATTTTCCCCAAAATCAAAGATTTGATGAGTGGTTTCACTTTTACCAACTCCGAAGAGGCAGTAATAGCGTTCAATCAGCACGTAGAAAACATGCCTTCAGATCTGTGGTCCTCTTGTTTTAAAAAATGGTTCGATCGCATGAAAAAATGTTTAAAATGTAAAGGAGAGTATTTTGATTAGGGAACAGAAAAAAGTCTGACGGTGCCAGATCAGGTGAATAAGGTGGATGCGGTAACAGTTCAAAGCCGCAGTTGTGAATTTCTGCCATTGATTGGACAGACGTGTGAACACGAGCGTTAGCTTGATGAAACAGGACTTTTCTTCTGATCATTCCTGGACGTTTTTCTTTTATTTCCTCTCGTAAACGACGTAGTAAGGTGCAGTAATAATCAGAGTTTATAGTCTTTCAAGTTTAGCCCTTTCAAGATAATCAACCATAATCACACCCTTCGAGTCCCAGAATACTGAAGCCATCACCTAACTTGCCGACAAAATCGACTTAGCCTTTTTGGGGGGTGGTGAACCAGGTCTTTTCCACTGTTTTGATTGTTGTTTTGTTTCCGGTGTACAGTAATGAACCCATGTTTCGTCCATAGTAACAAAACGATTCAAAAAAATCACATTCATCAGCTTCAAATAACTCCAAACAGTCGCGTGCAATAGTCAATCGCATCCTTTTTGGCTCAACTGAAAGTAGTCGCGGAACCCACCTCGCAGACACCTTGTGGAAACCCAAGACGTTGACTATTATGTTTTGAGTACGTTCATAAGAGATGCCTATAATACACTACATACACACACAAAATTAAAGCGGTCTGCCATTATTAAGTCGAGTATTTTTTTAGATTTTCGTCAGTACTGGACGTCGAAGGCCTTCCAGAGCAGGGTTCGTCTTTCACACTCTCTCTACCACGCTTGAATTCTGCTATCCATTTTTTGACGGATGAATATGAAAGAGCGCAATCCCCTAATGTACTGACCATAATCATCATGGATGGCTTTTGATGACAGCCCCTTCTTATGGAGGTACTTAATGACGGCACGCTGCTCGATTTGCTCCATTTTCGGAAATGATGTCAGATTGCTTTGTTAATAAATGTATAAGATTAAAACTAATTATCGCACACGTTTCAAACTTCACACAATTAACAGGTCTGAACTGAACTAAATAATGTGGGTAAATTTGATATTTACAACTAAATGGATTAGTTAGGCCGACTACTTTTCAATCCACCCTCGTATATGCGAATATTATGTTCGTTAAACAGAATATACAATACAGTATGAACAGTTTTTTTTTTTTTAGTTCCGCGGCCCTTGGGTTGCTTAAGTCGCACCCTCCATGACTCCATGAGATCCTGGCGGAGTTGGGACCGCTGGTCCTCGATTTCTCGAGACGCAGGCCTGTGGCCCCGCTCCAGCGCCTCCTTGCGCCATTGGAACAATGACGCAAGGGCTCTCGCTTCCAGGTCCCATGGAGGGGTCCCGGCTAGGAGACATGCAGCCTCTCCAGAGATCGTGCGGTAGCCCCTTATTGTTTTGACGGCCAAGGTTCTCAACGGTCTATTAAGGAGCGTTGAGTTGTTGGCCGTCAACCGCGCCGCCCATACAGGAGCCCCGTATAGGGCCATACTCCGCACGATCCCCAGGTACAGTCTCCTGCAGGAAGCGTTGGGTCCCTTTAGGTTGGGCATCAGTCGCGAAAGCGCGACTGATGCCTGTGTCACCTTGGGGACCAAACTTCGGAAATGTGGTCCGAAGTTCCATCGGCTATCAAGTACGATCTATACTACCTAGATACTTCATCGAGGGCTTGATGCCGATGCTAACGCCTCCGACATTTATGCTGGAACCTTCAGGTGGACCGTTCCGAGGTTTGTGAAAACACAGAACCTCGGACTTGTGCAAGGCCACATCCAGTCCCAGCCGCCGTATCCGACCCACGACTTGAGCAACACCCGTCGTGACCTTGAGTGCTGCCTCCTGGTACGTTGCACCCCGCGCCGTGACGAGGGTATCGTCGGCGTAGCACGTTACGCCGACGCCCTCAGGCAACGCACCCCGCAGCACCCAGTCGTAGCCGATGTTCCACAGAAGCGGCCCCAGGACCGACCCCTGCGGAACACCGCACGACACATCCCGCCGAGATGGCCCGAGCCAGCTGGGGAAAGCTATGGCCCTCTCCGAGAGATAGGCCCCGACAATACGACGGAGGTAGAGAGGCGTTTCGTGATACACGAGCGCCTCCCTAACGCAGCTCCATGGCAAGGTGTTGAACGCGTTGGCGATGTCAAGAGACACCGCCACCACCACCTTGCCCTGCGAGACTGCTTCCTCCGTCAGGCTCCTGACGCGCATGATCGCGCTCACGGTGGAGCGTCCCCGACGGAAACCGTACTGGTTGTCCGCCAGGTCTGGCCCCACCGTCGAGAGATGCTCGACGAGGCGTTCCGCGATAATTCGCTCAAAGAGCTTACACACCTCGTCGAGCAACACGATCGGCCGGTATCCGGACGGTGAGTCCACCGGCCGCCCCGCCTTACGGATCAGGACCAGCTTCGCCGTCCTCCACACCTTGGGAAACTTGCCCCTTTCGAGGCATGCGCTCTAAAGAGCCCCATCAGTCGAGGCCCGAGTTCTTCGAGGGCCAGGACCCATGCACGGCCAGGAATGCCGTCGGGTCCGGGGGCAGTGATTTTCCGGCGTTTAAGCCGGAGTACTGCCGCCCCTAGCTCTCCCACCCTGACTTCGGGTACGTCGTCTTCGCCGGTGCTATCCGCGTCGGGCAGAGACGGAGCCATGCGCGGAGGGACGTGCCACAGCATTGCAGCAGAACCCACGGGTTCTGCTGCAGGGTCTCCAGGAGCTCCTCGCGGGCCGCCATCTTGGCCCGCTTTATTGTCTCCTGGAGATTACCGTTAGCCTCCCTGTAAGCCTGATAAAGCTCCGCCTCTCGGGTTGCCGCGTCGTCTGAGCGGCGATGCCTCCGGCGAAACCTGGTGTACTGGCGGCGGGCGGAGATGCATGCTGCGCGCAGCTGTGCAATCTCCGGCGACCACCAGTACACCTGCTTCCTTGCCGGTCTGGGTGTAACCCTAGGCATCGCCGAATCACAGATTTAGTATGAACAGTGACATAAATGCAATAAATACTAGAAATAAGCCTAAATTGGTTGGAACGTATTATCGTTTACAGAAGGTTCATGACTTCTTTGCAGGATTTGGTGTGCGTTTTTATAACAAATTCCTAAAATTCCTCTAAACATTATGAACCTTCCGTTGAATAAATTCAAATAGGCTGTTAAGACACACCTCCTAAAAAAGGCATATTATACTATTAAGGATTATCTAAACGATACAGAGAAATGGCAATGAGTTGCTTGCTCATCACTCGAGCTACTTCTATTTGAAATGTTGTTTTATTGCTCAAACTCACTTATTATTGTTAAATTATTATTATTATGATATTGTTAGGTATGGGTACTTTGAGATTATGTGGCACCTATAACTAGTATTTGACTTTATTGTGAATAACAGAGATCCATAATTTGTAAGTTTACTTGGTCCACACATGGTCACGTACTGCCCTTGCCCTCTTTTTATTGTTGTAACAGAATCATTGTATTTACTGGCGAATAAAAAGAGTGGTCGTGAGTTTTTCTTGCCAGGTTCTTTTTCCTCACAGGCTCTACTATTGCCTTGCAAATCTGGCGGTAAATGTAAATGTAGAAGCATTTTCTTTTTTGACGTTCATAAGTGTTACTATGTGACCTACATGAATAAAGATATTTTGATTTTGATTTTTGTTGCCTCTTTAGCCACTCCTCCGTGGCCGGTCTCACCACGGCGATGGTAGCGTTTCCCAATCATGGTTGCACAAGGCGCTCCTTTTATCTCCATGAGATCCTGGCCCGGCTGGAGGCTCAACCTCGATTTCTCGAGACGCAGAGACTGTGAATCTTCTACTGTTCCAATAATTGCACAGTCAGGAGAATCCGGCCTTTTCGTGAAGTGAGCAAACTTTGCGCAAGGATAATGTCCTAAGCGCAACCTGTGAAACATTACGATTTGTAATCTACTTCTTCTATTGTGAATAAACCACAGAATTAGAAGACATTCATTTTGTTGACCGAAATTTAGAAATGTGGTCCGAAGTTGCATAGGCTATCAAGTAGGAGTCTCTAATGCTTCATTGCATACAGATGAAGATGAGCACCAAAGCAGTAATAATATAACATGACTAATTATGATACCTGGGTGCCCGCATTCTGAACTCGTTCTGTCAGTATTTTGATATCGTTAGTGGTGCAAACGCTGACTGGAGGATTACACTGACTGAATATGGGTACAATAGTTGTTCCCGAATGTCCACAAAGACATGGTACCGAAACATATCTTGGGTCCACGCAGTTGATGTCACCAACAAACGTACATGCTCGTACTATGTCTAGTGTCGTCACACCCAATACTCTACGTGGGTCATAAACGCCTTCCTGAAAAACGCAGTCAATTAGGTAGGTACCTACCCTTCCCCAGTTCCCGAGGTGATTAAATACTGATAACGGGCGCTTCTATGATTGCCAGAGCCTCGCCCGTAAATTAGCCGATGCGCCACATGTAGGTAAGGTTAACTTGGACGTCTAACATGTGTGATTAAAATATACATACTCACTTTCTTTAAAACCTCAGATGCTAGCGGTACCATGGAATTTACTGGATTCGTGATGATTGCAACGATAGCTTGCGGGCAATACTGGGCGATGGCTTTGCTCAAGTCCCGTATTAAACTTGCGTTAACTTTGAACAGGTCCTCCCGCTTCATCCCAGGTTTGCGGGGAACACCCGCGGGGATGACGACGATGCTGGCACCTGGTTTATGAATGCACTCATTGTTACGGATGTCTTGCAAATTTTCAACAGGCGGCCCGGTGCTGCCGCCACTCCTACGTCCATTGCCGGGCTTCTCTGATACCTACCTACCTACCTACTATAAATGATTGTGACGTGATTTGAACGATTCGGGGTTGATGCCTATTACCTCGGTTTATGCCTAATGGTTTTGGTAGCTCAGTTGGTCAGCGCACTTCCTCTTAAGGAAAAGGCGCCTTGGCTTTCCATCATGCAGGCGGCGTCAGTTTAGCAACCCAAATATAAAGAAAACAACGGTTACAAAACCAAATAAATAAATTTTCCGGGTTATCTTGGTTATTATCGATTAATGTCGACAATGGCTGTGCTAGGGCCGCAGAGATACAATTCAGGTAGGTTCTCCTCTTTAAATGATAATAGTATCTGCTTACAGCATAGCGCAGAACTGATTTGTTTGGGTCCCAAATGCGCCGTGACTCGACCGGGGGTGTTAATATGCGAAAGGTCGAGCGCAACGCCGGGAGTATTCCGCTCAATATCGTACAGCGACAGCTGTGATACCATTTCATTCATTTTCAGTAGTAAACTTAAGGGTTGACCGATACCACCGGCGGCGCCAACCACTGCGACTTTATAGTTCCTCTGAAAAAAATATAGGTAAATTGTTTATGTAGGTACATTATTGCACCGATGGTTCGAACTAGAAAGGATGTATGAAAGGAAATTGAAAGGAAAGTGGGCCCCCGACCGATTCATTTACGCACTTCACCGTCTTGCTGCGGGGAGCGAGACGGCTTCGTACCCTAGGATGGAAAAGGGGCCAGACTACCCCCACTAAAACCTATAGTTTCTCCTTCGCCTTAGCCGGGCCGCCGGATTGGCAGAAACTGTTAAGCAACGGCGGCCCGGCAAAGGGGTGCTCTTTCGACCTCATCACTAGAGTTCTGACCCCCCCCCCCCCCCCCCTTATCAACACAGAAGCGACGCCCCCGAAACAAGGGTCGTCGGACTCCTCAGGGCCTTTCGCGTGAGCGGTGGGCCCCCCGACCCACCGCCCACGACCCTATCAGTCGGGGGCTTGGGCGTAGGCAATACGCCGTCGCCCTCTGACTGGTGCCCGGCGGGAGAGTGCCGCCTGCACGCTCCCGCTTACGCAGGGCCTCTCTGCTGCCGGCCATGGAAAGATTGACGGCAGGCAGCGAACCAACATTTCCGATGACGCCCGTGAGGGCCAACCTCTGCGAGTCCCAGGCGGCGCACACGACGAGCATATGTTCCGCCGTATCTCAGCGCCGCCTGAGCAGTGATGACAATCGGGCTCCGACAGGATCCCCACCACTTCCCACAGGTATTTGGCGAAGCAACCGTGACCCGTGAGAAGTTGGGTGAGGAAGTAGGTCGGAGCCCCCTGCGCGTGCTCCACCCACAGGCGATGCACGGGACCGATGGCCCCCACGAGCACCCGGCTCGCGGTGGGAGCCGCACATCTCAAGGCCCATTGCCGGAACAGATCGTCGCGAGCCTCCTGTCTTCAGCGATCGACCTGCTCCGGCAACGGGCGACCTCCTTGTTGTCGCACCATTGCGCCCTCCTCGTAGACCCTCTTAAGGACCCCTGCTTCGAGATCCCACGGGGGACTTTGTGCCAACAGGCACGCCGCCTCGATACTTTAGGTGACGTTAGTGCAACACACCTTAGTAGCTCCGGCAAAAGCATTTAAATATGTAAATAGATAACGACTGCGGGCAAACATGTTTAATTTTTTTTGTTTCACAAATCTTCTAATATTATGATTCTTCTTGCCGCATATTGTTATGAAAGAACTGTTACATATTTATGCTATTAAATTAGATATCTATTTAATAAGACATTGCGTATAAATGTTATTTTTTTGTTTTTATTGTAGGTATATGTATTGGAT